>OW240916.1:189594605-189641684 GCA_933207985.1 Pelobates cultripes | reverse complement strand
TATCTCCACTAGACTGGGGAAATCTGACAACATGTTCTGTTTCCCTGGAAGATATACTGCAGTCAGTCCCAGAAGGAGTCTTACATTTTGAGTTCCTGACTGGCGATTAGTATATGCCACCACAGGGGCATTGTCTGATCTTATTTTCATCCATTTGTCAGATGGTTGAAATGCTTTAGTGCTTTGATTAATGTAAGGGAAATCTTATCCTGAGAATATCCATTTCCCTTGAATGCAATTGTTCTGTAGATGTGCTCCCCTGCCACAATGGCTGGCATTTGTAGTTATCACTGCCCAAGGTATCGTTCCCAAAAGAAAACCTTGAAATATGATTTTCTTCTGCAATCACCACCTCAGGGATTGGTGTACATAGAGTAGTATCTGTATAAGCTGATGAAGATTGTTTGATCTGTACTGGTGTAATACATTATTTTTTTTTTTCCATATATAATTTTTTATTGGTTTTAACGAGTATTCCGGTGTTGATACATAACCATGATACTGATGGTGATACAGACAATAATGGTAACAATAGTAATAGTGATAATCATAATACTGTGCTGGCGCAGCAGCTCATTAATCAATTACAGCATACATTATTACATTGGGTTCGTCATTTGTCTACAACATTTTCAGTTTTATAATTTTATAAATTTTATAACATAGCCCTTCTAATGTCTGTATATCCCGTCTTAATGTCGTTCATGTTGCGCTCGTTCCAGAGTTGTCGCCTGCGTAGGGGCTAGGTGGGAGCGACTTTGGTGTAGGGCATTGGGTTACTGTGCTCCTTGAGTTGGTGAGTCTGTGGCTTAAGGTGTTTCTATCGTATCACGCAACTGGGGATGGGGGGAAGGGGCTGGGGGGGGGAACCTTTAACTTTAACTGTATTTATAACTTGACTGTACCTATGGCCCACCCGGCCTAGAGAGTTAATTGAGTGCTTGCACTGTGTGTAGCTTGGGTCCTTTACAGGGCCGTCTAGTCGTCAGTCGCCATGTGTTGCGCTTTCCATGAGACGCAAACTCTCCCGATTCCAACTGTCCTAACTTTGGTATCTCAGGTTAGTGATTGTCTACCTGTACCGGTCTCTTTTCGGGCGACCAGCCATCCCCCCCAGTAGGTGTTGTGTTTCTCAGGCGTTCCCTGCATTTTGTGTGCCATCTGTTCGTATAAGCATATACTATCCACTCTGTGTGTTACTTCCTCCTGAGTTGGGGGCATGTTGTGTTTCCATTTTGATGCTATTGCGACTTTGGCCGCGGTTAGTATAATTATGGCAATTGTCCGTGATGGATTTCTTGTTGGATTTGTCGTAGGTAGTATGTGAAGTAGGTAGTGTGCTGGGTTTAGTGGAATTGACAGGTTAGTGGTTTCCCGTATGATTTTTTGGATCGCGGTCCAAAATGGCTTTATGGCTAGGCAGTTCCAGAATATATGTAGTAGAGACCCTTGCTGTTGTTCGCATCTCCAGCATAGTGGGGAGGTGTTGGGGAATATCTTTGCCAATCTGAGGGGGACTAAATACCAACGCATTGCTATTTTACTATACGCTTCCCACAGAGAGAGGCTTTTGGATGCTCGTTTAGTGGCTTGAAAGGCTTCATACCATTGTTGTATAGAGATTGTCTCCCCTATGTCTTCCTCCCATTTTTCCATATAGGAGTGTTTGTGCATTGATTTTCCCCTTTCTAGTGCGTTATAGCATAAGGCTAGAGGTTTGATGGTGCGGGATGTTAAGATATACCGGGCTGAGGGTACTTCTAAGTGTGGTGTGGGTGCTGCCGGCTTAACGCGTGTTTGTAGTATATTTTTAACTCTTAGGTATTTAAAAATGTCCCTTGGGTTGAGGGAGAATTCGCTTTGCAGAGCGGGAAACGTTTTCAGTTCGTTTTGGGTGTATAAGTCTCTTACGTTATGTATTCCTAGGTTTGACCATGTGTGGAGTGAGAGGTCGGGTGAATTGGCCTGCAGTGCTGTTAGCGGTGCTTCCTTAAGTAGTGTCTGTGCGTCTATTACCTCTGGGCCCCAACGTTCCCAAGTGTGTAATGTAGTTTGCGTGCACCATAGTCCCTTTTTACCTATGGTCTTAGGCTCGTGGGACCAGAGAGCAGTTGGGATGGTGACTGGGTGTATGCAGGCATTTTCGAGGGCCAGCCATAGTGGAGTCTGGTCAGCGCCCGTGGTTCGGATTATACGCAGGCTTTGTGCTAGGAGAGATGCTCGGTAGTAGTTGTGGATGTCTGGCACTCCCAGACCTCCTCTCGTGTATGAAAGGCTTATTTTGGCAGCAGCCAGTCTGGGTGGTTTACGTTTCCATATGTGGGCATTGATTATAGTTTGGAACCTTTTTAACAGTTTGGCTGACAAGGGTATGGGAGGTGTACGGAAGAGATAGAGCACATGTGGCAGGATCATCATTTTGATAGTGTTAATGCGCCCCAACCATGATACCTCCAACCTCTCCCACTCATTCATTTGGGTCATTAGTTTATGAATCATAGGCGTGTGATTTTCCGTGGTTAGTGAATGCACATTTTTCGTCAGTTTTATCCCCAAATATTGGATCGATTTTGTCCGCCAGTCGAATTTATGTGTCTCCTCCAGTTCTTTTATTATGTTACTTGGTAAGCCTATGGGGAGGGCTTGGGTTTTGGCTGCATTATTTTTATAGTATGATACCGACCCGTACGAGTACAATGTTCTAGTGAGAGCCGGGATAGATTGTATCGGTTTTGTCATGAACACTATTATGTCGTCCGCAAAAAGGGCCAGTTTATGCTCCCCCGTAGGGGTGTTAAGCCCTCGGATTGAGGGATTGTTTTTTATTTTGTAGATCAGGGGTTCCAAGCATAGGATGAAAATGAGTGGGGAGAGTGGGCAACCCTGGCGAGTGCCATTGCGGATTTGAAAGGTTTTTGAGAGGAATCCGGTGTTATATATTTTTGCCGAAGGGCAGCTATATAACGCCAGGATACTAGTTATGAAGGGTTGGGGAAATCCCACGATTTCGAGTGTTTTCGTCATGTATTCCCAGTTCAGGCGGTCGAACGCTTTTTCAGCGTCGAGAGCCAGGAGGATTCCCTGTTGGTTTGATTTGTGTGCCCATTCTATTAGATTGATAGAGTGTCTTGTGTTGTCTCCTACCTGCCTTCCGGGGACAAACCCTGCTTGTTCTTTCGAGATTAATTTAGGTAGGACTGGTTTTATTCTGTTCGCTAGTAGCTTAGCGTAAAGTTTAATATCAGCATTTAGCAGTGAGATGGGTCGGAGATTGGCACATATTGTGGGAGGTTTGTTGGGTTTTGGAAGGGTCACGATATGGGCTTCCAGCATTTCTGGCGGGACAACTCCTACTTTTTTGATATGGTTGAAAAGTTTAGTGAGGTGTGGGGTCAGAGTGTCTCCAAATATGTGATAGTAGTGGTTTGTTAACCCATCCGGGCCTGGCGCTTTGCGTTTTGGTAGGGACTTTATTGTAGAGCGGATTTCTTCATCCGTGAATGGCTTTTCCATAGAGGCTTTCTGTTCTTGGGTTAGGGTCGGGAGGGTGATGCCATTAAAGAAGGCTTGTATGTCTCTCTTTGTGGGTTGGTGAGTGTTTCGGTCATTATCTAGTTGGTAGAGCATGGCGTAGTAGGAGGCTAGTTCCTCCACCATGTCTTGTGGGTTGAAGAGTTTGTCGCCTGTTGCGGACGTTATGTATGGCAATTTGGAGGCTTGATATCGTTTTTTAAGTCTCCTAGCTAGCAATTTTCCTGCTTTATTGCCCTCGACATAGTGGGTTTGTTTGAGATAGCGCATGTGCCTTTCAGTGTCGTTCAGGTCTATTGCATGTAGTTGGAGCCGTATTTGTTCTAATTGTTTCTGAGTGTGTTTTTTGGGTTGTTGCTTGTGTGAGGCTTCTAAAGTTGTGAGCTTCGATATCAGGTCATTTTTTTGCAAGCGTGTTCGCCGTTTGTTTCTAGCTCCCATTTGAATGAGTGCCCCTCTTATTACCACCTTGTGTGTTACCCATTGGGTCATAATGTCTGTTGTGCAGTTTGCATGGTTCTCAAAGAAGTCAGTGATTTGTTTATTTAAGGTTTTGGAGTTTTCTGGGTTGTCCACCAGAGCTTCGTTCATGCGCCATGTGCCCCTTCCACGAGCCGGGTACGGGACGCGAAGCGTAACCGTAAGCGGCGCGTGGTCAGACCATGTTATTGGTCCTATAGAGACGTCAATAAGGTGTATTAATGTGCTTTTGTCAGTGAGGCATAGATCTATCCTAGAATATGTCATGTGGACCGGGGAGTGATATGTATAGTCCCTGTCCGCGGGGTGGAGGCATCTCCATGAATCATAGAGGTCATGTAGCGTGATTAACTTGGTCAGGTGATGTCCTAGTGAGATAGACGTGTTTTTGGGGCCTTTGTTTCCCGTTCGTCTTACGTCTGCATATGGGTCAGTCGTGCAGTTAAAGTCACCACATAGGATTACATGGCCGCTCTTGTATCTGTCTAGTTTTCTCATAGCTGAGGTGAGAAAGGATTTTTGGCCCTCATTAGGTGCGTATAGTGAGGCTATAGTAATTTCTATACCATTTAAGGCTCCTACCAATATAAGTAGCCTGCCGTCCCTGTTGGAGTGCTGTTTGCTCATCGTGAATGCCCAATCATCGTGGAAGAATATAGAGACCCCTCTGGATTTAGTTGGGGAGAAGGCGTGGAAGGCTTGTGTATACTGTTTTACTGAGAATTTCGGTGGGTTGCGTTTACAAAAATGGGTTTCCTGCAGACAGGCAATTGCTGCCTTGGATGAGCGCAGTTCCTGCGCAGCTAACCTCCGTTTGTGGGGACTGTTAAGGCCTTTGACATTAAGAGAGAGTAATTGTAGTGTGTTAGCCATCAGGGTTGTGGTTCGGGGATTTGGGTGTAGTTAGTGCCAGGCATCCAACGGGGGGAGAACCTACTACGCCTTGTTTTAGATCTGCGTGTATCAGGTTGCGCCTCTAAGAATTGGCTCAGTGCTTTCTTGGTGCGGGTGTGTTTGCATGGTTTCAGGTGGTATAGTCGGGTATTGGACAGTGGTAGGTACATGAATATATGCATAAACATTAATAAAAACGAAAAAACATAAACAAAGTATATACATGATGCCCCTTGGGGTGCGGGCATTGTACTTGGTTGGTCTGCGGGCCGCTCCTGGACCGAGCCGCGGATCAACCTGGGGGGCGTGAACTGAGGTGTACTGCCGTGTCAACGGCCCTTTTTTTTGTGTCGTCCTGCCAGGGCCTATGTGTGAACTCCTATGGAGTTGGTATCTGAAATGTGCAATGTCAATATTTCAATCGTGTCAATACATACATACATACATATTGGTTTCTCTTCAGTTGAGGGGTGTCACACATAGTTCTGGTCTTTCTTGTGCTGCTTACACTTAGTCCCGTTATACATTTTGCTGTGGTTGCTGTGGCTTAGGCGAGCCCGCCATGTGCCATTCCGTCGGCAATCGTTGGTGCGTATGTGGTGTCTGTGTAGAAGGGTCCTTGGTCCCAAATAGTCCCCATTTTCGTAGAAGTTGTAGGCCCTCATCTGGGGTGTCGATATTATGGTGCTTGTTATCCTTCCATAGTAGGAGTTTAGTTGGGTAGCCCCAGCAGTATTGTATGTTATGGTTGCGTAAAGTCTTCGTGACTGTGATGAATTCCCGTCTTCTTTCCATGGTGAGCGCTGATAGATCTGCGTATACCTGGATGCCTTGGTACGGTGAGGGGAGTTGCTGTTGTTTGCGCGCCGCGACCATCAGTGTTTCTTTTGACTTGAAATAGTGGAATCTGACCACCGTGTCTTTTGGTGTGTCATTTGCGAATCGCGGTGGCCAAGGAATGCGGTGTGCCCTGTCCATAAGCCACCTGTCCTTCTCTATGGCCGGTGCCAGAGTGGTGCAGAGGCCTATTATATAGTCCGGGAGTGCGTCATGGGATACGCTGTCAGGGATGCCTCTGAATCTCACGTTATTGCGCCTGGAGCGGTCTTCTATGTCTGCCGTTTTTCTTTTCAGCAGTAGGTGTTCTTCACGGAGCGCTTGCAGTTGTTCTGCGAGGTCATTTTGTGTGGCGCACATTTCCTCTGTCCGTACCTCCAGGCGGTCTGTGCGGTCTCCAATGTCGGCCAGTTCCCGTTTAAATTCTGCAGTCATTTGTTTCATGTCTGCATTTAAAGTGGTTCTTAGTTCTTGCAGCATAATAAACAGCCTTTTTTCGCTGGCTGGTGCCTCTGTGTAGGAGGAGGACATTGTGTCAGTGTCTGAGAGCTGATCTGGTGTGGGATAGCAGCCCATGCTGTCGTCGCCATCTTGCAGAGGCCTGCTTTTGTCTTTTCTGGCGGGTTTTATTTGGTCCGTCATTTTTAATTGCTTGGACGGTGCACGGTGCGCTCGCGCCGGCTGTCGGACACGCCCCCCGTAATACATTATTTTTGAAGGTTCTCATTCTCCATTCTGCCCACCTTGTCAGACCTATGGTGGAGGACATAGAGCCCTAAAAGCCCATCATTTTCTTGGCCAATTCTATATTGAGTGTCAACATTCTTCTGATCTTTGATATGAATCTTTTCACTCTTTCTTGAACTATACATTGGACTGTATCAAACAGATAAAGCATTGACAGAAGGTGACAGGTAATTTTGGAGTAATTAATTTTCCTGCTGTGCTGTTGTAAAAACTAAATGGAAATATTGCCATATTTTAACAGGGATTATCTGCTGTTCACTAGAATCAGAATATCGTCCATGTACTGAAAAATGACTATTCCTTTTTTTCTTAGTTCTGCAATAAGAACTACCGGGACTTTGGAAAATGTTCAAGGTGTGGTACTGAGGCCAAAAAGTATGTGTCTGAACTGAAAATATCCTTCCTCTATGGCAAACCTGAGGAATTTCTGCTGTTAAGGAGCAATGTGAATATGGACATATGCATCCTTCAAGTCTACAGACATCAGCCATAGCCCTGGAAAAACTGTTTTTATAATGGCTGTAGAGATTCCATCTTAAACTTGTGGATGTTTTAGAATTTGTTTGAGTCTGTGTGAATCCAGGATTGGCCTCCAGCCTTCTGGTGCATTTCTCATGAGAAGTAAATTTGAATAAAATCAATGTGTTTCTTCTGAATATGGGACCTTTACAATAACTTATTTTTCATGAAGTGATGAGATGAATCTCTGTAAAGTGTCTCTCATGTCTGAATCACCTGGCCACTTTATATTTAGGAAACTGCAATATGGTGTTTTTCTGCAGAATGTAAAATGATAACCTTTTTGAATAATATTTAGAACCCATTTGTCCTTTATACATTTTTTCCAAGTCTTATGGGATAGAAGCAGATGAGCCCTTACTCCTCAAGGCAGGGATAAAAATCCTGTCATAATGCTCTGGAATTCCTATTGGATACACCTCTGGGTTTTTCTCCTTTGATGGAAGATTGACCACTTCACCATATTGTCTTCTTGGTCTATATGATCTATTGTTCTGAAAGGATGAGAAATCTGAATAACCTTTTATCTGTTTTAGACCATTCCTCTATAATGATAGTATCAGGAATTGGAAATATCACTTAGATCTTCAAAGTATCACCTAGATGTTACAGGTTCCTCTCTGCAAGTAACCTTTCAGGTTCAAGAACTTACAGATTCTGAATATCAAATGATCTACGTAAGTCAGATATGGATAATCTGGAACAGGCTGTATATCTTCTTCTGAAGGGGAAGTAAGAACTCGTCCTGAGAATAGTCAAGAGGATCCAGATACCTGCACCTTTTGCAAGCTTTAGAGATACTTTTACCTGCTTTTATGATGGGTTGGGAAACTGTATGCTTGATGAACTGCATAATATCTTCAGCAGGATTAGAGTGCCCACTGCTGCTGTAGTTTTCATTACAATGTTTACTTATCACAGGCTTTACATTTTATCATTCTGGGTGATTTCCCTGTAGAAGATCCAGATGTTTTCCTTCCCTTAGAAGTATCATGATAGGGAATAACTGATATTGGCAAGTGCTCTTTTGTTTAAACTGAACTGTAGCTATGATAGAAAACATCACAAATATAAAAAAAAAAATGTATTCCCTATGGTTCTTAGAGTGTCACATTTTATCCAAAGCAGATAAATTTAGAATGCATTATTGCTGATTATATTTTTTCCATTCCAAGGAAAAGTGACTTTAATAAAATAAAATGTTAATAGAGGAAAAAAGAGGAAACATAGGAAAGAAAGAAAAGGAGATTCTATTTCTTTAATAGACTACTTACATAAAACAGCAGGGAAAATAACAAATCAAAAATGCTGTGTCAAATATGACAAAAAAAAATAAAAATCAATTCCATAGGCTTGAAGTAAGGTTAGAAAAATGCCTAGAAAGAAGAAATGAATTTTTGGTGCTTTACAAAGAGCACCATACATAATTAATGATGTCACTGCATTCAGAGTAATATATGTGAATGCAAATGCACGAATTGGAACCCCCGCGCATACGCAAAAATAGCATGACGTGCATTGACCTGGACTAAACATCAACTAACATGGCAGCTCTATATACCAGGAATTGCCAGACACAGAATAAAATACATCAAAATACCTGTGAACGAGTCCATCCATCCCTGAAGCTACCGTGCATCCTAGCAAGCAAATTCAGATTTTGCAAGAGTATTTTAGACACAATCCTAATGAAAAGAATGCATAATTAAATGCATGCAAGTTTTCATTGGGATATATCTACCAAACAGTGATTTTATGTATTTATTTTTTATTTGTGCAATGGACTGCCCTTGTTGATATGCATAGAAAACTAATAGCAGGGCGCACCCAAGCAAGTCTTATTTCTGTGAAGTTTTCCTGGGAATGACATAAGGGGTAATGACATACTAAGAAGGGGACCTGTGGCTCTGCCCCTACTTAGTATTGTACTACTCTCCATCATAGTCCACAATATATGGATATATGGGATAGAGAAAGGGATACAGTTTCAATTATCCTCCCCTGCATGCAACCCCTTCTCCATGATAATCCCTTCACCATGCCAAATACTTATTTCTGCAACCACACCTTCCTCATTCCAAAAATCCACCCAGCACCCACTCTTACCCCATTCCAAAGTTCATCCCTGCAAACACCTCTTCCCAAGCCAAACACCTCTTCCCAAGCCAAATACCCATCACACACCCCTACCCCATGCCAAATATTCACCATATCACCTGTCTCAGAGAATTTGTCCCATTCTGATGCCAAATACCATCCCTGTACCATCCCTTCCCAATGCAAAATATCCACCTCAGCACCCACTCCTTTGCTATGCCAAATATGCATAGGAAAAAATCCCAGGACCCACACCTTCCTCATGCCAAATATCCTCCTCCAGGACTCACTCATTCCCTATACCAAATACCTCACCCAGTACCTACCTCTACTCTTAAAGTAATGAAAAGTAATTTGAATTATTTCAATTCAAACAGCATATCGTTATTTTCATTAAAAACGAGGACAGCATAATATTACAATTTATTTCAATATTTATTTGTATTTAAAAGGATTTAATTAATATACCCTTACTAAAATGTCATCCTTATGCTAAACTATTTTTCCATTCTTTAAAATTCTGTTTGCATAAAAAAAAGCCTGGACAACAAGTTCCTTTATTTCAAAAGCACTTAAATAAAGTATTTCTCCAATGTGAATTAACTTCACTAATCATATGGTGTCAAGTATAATCACATATTTCTAAAAGCATGCTTAAAATAGGTTACTCTGAAGTCAGCACATTTGATGTAATGAAAGGCAGTTCCCAAAAGTAAAAGAATAAAGAAAATACTTTACTCTCGGATAAAAGCTTAAGTATTGCATGTCTTCAAACTAATGTTTATTAGGTATGATGTCTGCTAAATCACAGTGTATAATTTTATAGAACACCTAGTCCTCACATTGTAAATTTTAATTACAAGCAGTGATCAGAAAGTGCAGTCATTAGAGACCTTGCCTATACATTTTTATCAATTTCAGCAGCTTGTAGAATATTAACATGGCCTTTCTAGAATGTTTCTTTAGAGTGATGAAATGTCAATATTTTTTATTAAAGATAATATTTTGCATATATTCCTCTTTAATGATATTAATAGCAATAATGCCAGGCACTCAATTCAGAAAGTGCAACCACTGATGTGTCAGCTAAGCAATTTCAAGAAGGAAAACTTTTTCTGAACTCACTAAATGGCAAATTCATAAGGGGCACCAGTTATGTGATTTGCCTTTCTTAGCAATATTTCTGAAACTTCCCAGTATGGGCTTATTCATACCTAGAAAATAAAGTATTTTTAGATCATTTTAAAAATGGTAACTGAGAATGCAGAACCGGAACAGCACTTACCACTTGTGCAAGGGTGCAAATAATCCCATTCCACACAAACAGTATACATTGAGGAGAATAAATTTCAGCACACCCTTATGAAACAGTGCCCCTTTACTTAGGTGCCCAGTGTACAAAGACAATGTTTCAACCATTGTAATGGTCTTTATCAAAGACCAGTGTTGATAAAGACCATTCTAGCAGTCACAATGTTTCCTCTGCATACTCTGGGTACTTAAATAAAGGGATACTGATTCATAAGGATGTTCTGGAATATTGTTATATTAATCATTATATTTTTTTATATGTAAACTATTTTATTTAATATAAAATATTTTACCAGGAAGGATACATTGATATGTATCTTGTTTTCAAGAATGTCCTGGGTCTACAACACATTGCATTGATACGATGGGATACAATAAAATACAAAAACAATATTAATACACAATATGTACAAAATGTAACATAGAGCAGGTAGGAAATATATAATCAACCATGACAGGTGCATTCTGTTTTGAGATATGTAGAGATGGATCTCTTAAAGGACTTTAGGCTTGGGGAAGATTTTAAAGTATGCGGGAGGTTGTTCCATAATTGTGGTACTCTATGAAAAGGAGGATCAAGCTGCTTTCTTTTTGTATTGAGGTAGACTAAATAGAAACATAATAAGTTGGGTAAAGGGTAGTGAAAACCCGGTGCAGGCTAGCCTCTGTATAAAAGGTCACTCCAACCTTAATAATACAATACAAGACACAGAAATTACAGGGCGCCACATTCACCAAATGGGTAAATAAGGGTTAAAGTGAGATTAAAATAACACAATTTATTGAGAACAATACATATATTATCAGGACTAACAATGTGCAATAATAAAAAAAATATACAAACAAATACTGCCCACAAAATCCTTTGCAATAAAAAGATATGAAAAAAGAAACTGCTAATACCAGACTGCAGGGTCCAAATGATGCTCAATGCATTTCGGCAAGAAGCTCCTGAGGAAGTCATACAGACGAAACGCGTTGAGCATCATTTGGACCCTGCAGTTTGGTATTAGCAGTTTCTTTTTACATGTCTTTTTATTGCAAAGGATTTTGAGGGCAGTATTTGTTTGTATCATCTACTATAGTGATGGGAGTTGTGCTCTCTCACTCTGCCTGATTGTCTGCACTTTAGCATTTGCACTTTTGAGTTTGCATGTTATATAGAACTGCTTCGCCTACCGGTCTTTTAGCCTTTTAAGGCTTTTTTATATATATATATTTTTTTTTATTATTGCACATTGTTAGTGCTGATAATATATGTATTGTTCTCATTAAATTGTGTTATTTTAATCTCACTTTAACCCTTATTTACCCATTTGGTGAATGTGGCGCCCTGTAATTTCTGTGTCTTGTATTAAATAGAAACATAGAATGTGATGGCAGATAAGAACCATTCGGCCCATCTAGTCTGCCCAATTTTCTAAATACTTGTATTAGTCCCTGGCCTTATCTTATAGTTAGGATAGCCTTATGCATATCCCATGCATGCTTAAACTCCTTAACTGTGTTAACCTCTAACACTTCAGGTGGAAGACTATTCCATGCATCCACTACCCTCTCAGTAAAGTAATACTTCCTGATATTATTTTTAAACCTTTGCCCCTCTAATTTAAGACTATGTCCTCTTGCTGTGGTAGTTTTTCTTCTTTTAAATATAGTCCCCTCCTTTACTGTGTTGATTCTTTTTATGTATTTAAATGTTTCTATTATACCACCCCTGTCTCGTCTTTCCTCCAAACTATACATGTTAAGTTCCTTTAACCTTGCCTTGTAAGAGGTCTCACCACTGTACAATGGCATGAGCACTTCCCTCTTTCTACTGCTAATACCTCTCCCTATACAACCAAGCATTCTGCTAGCATTTCCCGCTGCTCTATTACATTGTCTGCCTACCTTTTAATCCTCAGAAATAATCACCCCTAAATCCTTTTCCTCAGATGTTGAGGTTAGGACTCTATCAAATATTCTGTACTCTGCCCTTGGGTTTTTACATCCAATATGCATTATCTTGCACTTATCCACATAAAATGTCAGATGCCACAACTCTGACCATTTTTCGAGTTTACCTAAATCATTTGCCATTTGGCTTATCCCTCCTGGAACATATTTTTGTATCATCAGCAAAAAGACAAAATAAAGTGCTGGTACTAGATCAGAGGTTATAGGAGGTGGAAACAGCCAGGGAGTTTATTCTGCTCAGGTAGGTTGGGAGCTTCCCAGAAAAGCTCTTAAACACAAGGCTGAAAAGCTGAAGGGTGCGTCTGGATTCCAATGACAGCCAATTTAGTTATTTTAGCATGTCACAATAGTGGGTCCTGTAATTACATTGTAGCACAAATCGGCAGAACGAGTTATACAATGTATTAAGTTTATTAAGATGGGTTTGCGGTGCAGGTGTATATACTACATTCCCATAATCAATGATTGGCATCAGCATTTGCTTTACAATCATTTTCTTTACTACATATGGTAGCATGGTAATACAAGTACGCTTACTGACATACCATGGTAAATAAACATAAAAGGCAAATTAAAGCCATTGTGTCTGAACAGTAAGGTCAATGGGAAATTAAAAATATGAAGACATTATCATTTAAAATATAGGTAGGTGTTTGTGTTGTAATTACAATTTCACCCAAAGTGACTGTATTGTAATCTTTTTTTGGAGTTTAATCATTGAACTGTCAACATGTCCTTCATAGTGAGAAAACAGGGTTACTACAATTCAGATACACCCAAGTGCAGTGAAACATAGTCATTCATCTACACCAAGGGTTTTACACTTGATTTCACACAAGCACAATTCATGTGTCCTTCCATCAAATTGTAAATACATTTTCTTATATCCTGCACCATTTCCCTATTACTAAGTCACATTTACCTACATAGACCATCAAAATTCTTATTGTCCACATTATTCACATCTGAGACATTTGCTCCTCATCCATCTCTCACATAATAAACAACATTATATTTATTTTGTGGATGACCTTGCCCTCTAATCTTTTGGAAATTACTTATACTTTCTGATTATAATCTGTAGCAGTATCTGACAAATAAGTAATTGTATAAGTAAACACTGCTTAAATAGTCAAATTATAAAGATAATTGTAGACATGTCTTTTAAATGATCAACTCAGTTTCTCTTATTATTATTTCAATATGTTTATTATTGAATACCTAGAACTCTTTTCCATTTTGTCACACTCTCATCCCATCAAGTCGATAATCTGTCAATAAACTTTCAATAGAATTCACAGGTAACCTTATATCACAACATTTTATGTTTAGCTACTGGTAATCAGTGGCTGAGGAATGTTTTAAAGTTTATAATGTAATAGTAGTAATTATTTATTAACATTTAGTTTTTTTTTACTTTATTGACATATTCCTCTTCCTCCTTTTCTTCATCAAAAGTTCCATTACTTTTCCTAGTAAAAATTTGAAACTTCCAGGCCTAACATTCTCGTTAACAAACTAAAGTGAAATAGAATATGTGCAATGTTTCAATCATGTTGATTACAGCTCTTTTTAGTAAACATTGGTTAAAAAAGGTAATTCAACAAGAACTTACATTAGCTTCTTTAATATTTTGGGTATATACCACCTGGTCCTGTATGTTGATTTATATTTAATTTAGGAAATTCCTTTACCCTTAAATAGTAATAAAAATAGTAATAACAATAGTACAGCGTTGATAAGAGAGTTTAATATTTGACACCTAAAGGAACACTATAGTGTTATAAATACAAATATGCATTCCTTCCTAACGCTGTAGTGCCCTGCTACAAATTTAGGTATCTGTCTATCCACCCGTCTAAAGGAAATTAAGTATTTTTAATTAACTTTTCCCCCTTGCAATGATAGTCCCTGCGCTGCAATGTTGATGATCTCAGCCAATCCAAGGCTTTCTCATAGGAAAGCATTGATAGGCTATTTCTCAAGTGGGTCAAAGAGTCTCTATGAGACTATCTGATAATCACTAGAGGCATTTAAGCCCTGCAATGTAAATATTTTACATTTCTGGGTTAAACAGATTTGGACATGGCATCCAGAACATTGCATTGAGATTAATTGGTCTGTGTGCTTAAAGTGTCCCTTTTCTTGAACTGAAATGCATGTACCAGTATACAAATGTATAACTATATGTACCAAAATAAACTTTTGATTGCATTTAAAAGTAAATGTGGGGTAGGACTATCTGAGATCAACATACTGTGTAAAAGTGGTTTGCCCTTATAAGGAGGATTATTTGATAGAGAAACACCCTCAAACACTTGCCACATGGTGTATACTTTGAAAGTCCTTTACATAGTGGGATAGTTGAAAAGATCTAAAACACTTCAAACATTTTGGCTCTCCCTCTTAAACCTGTTAATCTAGGCAGTGTCAGCCAGGGCCGGAGCAAGGATTTTTGCCGCCCTAGGCAAAAAAGATTTTGCGACCCCCCCATATATCCTGCCCACCATGTGACATCACAATGCCCCGCCCATATGCTCTGCCATATGGGCCAACGCCAGTCTTCACAAAGTGTCTTTTATCTGAAAAGACAGTGTGTTTACATTAAAAAGCCTACAGACACAGGCTATAGACACCAGAACCACTACATTATGCTGTAGTGCTTCTGGTAACTATAGTATCCATTTAATGTGAGGTAAATTAGAGATTAGTGCCACTAATAATATATTGGATTGCCTACTTACCACCAGATGAGGACAAGAGGCTGATGATGGGCTCTGTCTGGCTCCACAGGTCTGGTGTAGAAGAGGCTCTCTGGAGACTGTTTTTAACAGTGCTCACAACAATGAACGAACAGGAAGCAGCTCCATTTTTTAGGGCCCCTTACACAGCTCAAGGTCTGGGCCCCCAGGGCTTGACCGTGAGTATGCCTACAATGCCCACCCATAAATCCACCTACATGGCCCACCCATGAGTTCTCTCACAGGAAGTGGAGTGTATGTGTGGAGGGGATGTTTTATGTGTTATTGTAGAGGATGCAATGTGTGTGTGTTCTTATAGAATGTAGTGTATAGGGATACCAATTTCTGTAAGGGATGTAGTGTGTTTATAGGGGATGCAGTGTGTGTTTGCGTGTAAGGAATGCATTGTATGTTTCTGGGTGTGTGTGTGTGTAAGGGGTGCAAGGTTTGTTTCTGTTTATTTAATTGAATGCAGTGTGTGTCTGTAAGGGGTGCATTGATTGTGTAAGAGATGCATTTTGGTTCTGTGTTTAAGAGAATGAGTTTGTGTGAACGTAAGGGATGCATTGTGTGTTTCGGGTTTGTCTGTGTGTGAGTAGGAATGCATTGTATGTTTCTGTGTGTGTGTGTGTGGGCGGGGATGCATTGTGTATGTGTGTAGTGTAAAAGAGAGGGTTTGTGGGGTAGGATAGGGACTGAGAGGGGAGCAGCTCTTTATTTTTTTTATTTTTTGCATAGTGCTCACCCTCCTGTCAATTATTGATTTCCCCTTCCCTCCTGTCCCTTAGTGCTCTCCCTTGGCCCCCTGTAGTCCCCCCTTGGTGGTCTTCTCACTCCCCCTTAGTGGTCCTCCATCCCTCCCCTTAGACATTCCCCTCCTCCCCCCACCCCCTTAGTGGTAATCTCCCCCTCCTAAGTGGTCATTATCCTCTTTCTCCCCAGTGGTCCTTACCCTCCTCCCCTCTCCTTAGTGGTCCTCCCTACTTACCCCCCTTTGGTGGTCCTCCCTCTCCCAAACCCCTTAGTGGACCTCCTCCTCCCTCAGTGGTCCTTACCTCCCTCCCTCAGTGGTCCTTACTCCCCACCCCCTCCCTATCCCTCCCCTGTGGTCCTTACCTTTCCCCTCCCTCCCCCCTTTGGTCCTACCTATCCCTCCCCTCGTGGTCCTTACCTATCCCCCTCCCTCCCCTGTGATCCTTACCTGCCCCCTCCCCCTGTGGTCCTTACCTGTCCCCCTCCCTGGTGGTCCTTGCCCTCCTCATTCCTCCCGCGTATGTAGCGTGGCCGGGCGACACGGAACGCAGGACAGGAACCTCTGTTTCCTGTTCCCGGCCACCGGCGGACTGAGGGGAAGTGCTCACTCAGCGAGCACTTCCTTCCTGCATTCCGCGCCGCCCGGCCACGCTACATTGAGAGACCGGCGGGAAGGATCGCTCTGTGCTTCCCTCCTGCCGGTCACTCAAATCCGGCCGCCCTCCACAGCAGTGCTGTGCCGCCTGAGGCTTGAGGCTTGAGGAGCCGCCGGGCGCAGGGATCTGGTGCCCTCTGCTAAGGTGCGCCCTAGGTGGCTGCCTAGGTCGCCTTACAGGTAGCGCCGGCCCTGGTGGCAGCTGGTGGAGTACTACAATGTTGGGGTGGAAAATATAACTTCTTGTAGTTGAAAATGTAAAGATGATATGTTCAAATAAGGATAAATGCAACAGAGACTCAATTAATTATTAATAAAAGTATAATAGTTTTGTGCAGGGAGAAAAAACAGGTTCTTCCGAACCCCTTTTGCAAAAAAACAAAACTATTGGGTAGGCCGAAATTAGTTCATGCTGCTTTTAAGCTTGGCAAAATTCCAGTACTGAAAAAAACAAGAAAGTCATTTGGGACAGCCAAAGAAGCAGGAAAAATGTGCATGTGAATGTTCTGACAAGCAAAACCGATTGCCTAGACTAATGGCTATGCAATATCAGAGATTTTTACAATGGCAATTCTATGTTGCCAGAATTAGATTATAATATATCTGGATTAAAAAAAAAAGAGATTAATTTATTTTATATTAATTGTAATCTTTTCATCATGTGTGTACTTAAAATAGCAAAAGATTTGTGATAGAGTGAAACTTTTGTTGTTTTAATTACTTATATGATGTTAACTGAGAGTTGAAAGAGGTACCTTATGCGCTGTATGCAGCTGAGATCATTGTGCAGTACCGGTAGATAGGATAGCTTAAATTAAGAGCTACTATCCCAGGTGGGTTTCTAAGGTACGGATGTAGTTGTAACGGTAGACGCTGTTGTTTGGCTGCTGCTGTCACAGACTCTCAAGTATAGCAGCTATCTAATATAAGCGCACGGGCATATACTGGGCTCTGGTTACTTCTGGCTTGCTTTTTATCCTACCTGTTTATGTATACTTGAATGCTAATTATGGCACATAGATATACAACACAGAGACTGTATGGGTTCAACGTATTGACTGTGCTATGATATTACTGCTTGGTTCTAGCTATTGAGCGAGCTAGTATACAGCCAAGTATAGCAATTTCTTCAATAACAAATGGCTTGTGTAACCAAAAAGATTAATTGACAGACAGCCAAGGGAGGATTTTAGGCTTATGCTTGCAGCATTGCTGGTATATACTGCTGCTGGCACCCTGACAGCCAGCCGCCTATGTGGGGAGGAGGAAGGGGATGGAGGTAGCATGGTGCCTTTGCACTGTGTATGTGCACAAACATCCTGTCTTGTGAAGTCAGAGGTAGTGAGTCAAGTTGTGGCACTGTCAGGTTATATGGGGGCACAGATGACAAGGGCAGGCTTTTTGGAGGGACATATGGCTCATTGGCATTATAATATTTGTTTTAGGTTACTGCTCTTTGGCATGATATACAGAGTTTATGTATTACCTGCTCATTGGCATGGCATACAAACATTATGGATTTACTGCTCATTGGCATGATATACCAAGTTTATGCATTTAATTTTCATTGTATGATATATCTAGTCTATGTATTTATTTCTCATTGGCATAATATATCACATTTTTATATTTACTGCTCATTGGCAGATATACCAAGTTTATTAATTTAATTTCCATTGGCATGATATACCAAGTTTATGCATTTACTGCTCATTGGCATGATATACCAAGTTTATGCATTAATTTTTCATTGGCATGATATATCTAGTTTATGTATTTAATGCTCATTGACATGATATATCAAGTTTTTGAATGTATTGCTCATTGGCATGATGTAACACCCATCTGGGGATTCGTGGAGTAGATGGAACCCAATTGTAGCGGAACAGCACTCCGTTACTATCACGACCCTTAGGAGCACCTGGAATTGGAGACAGGGTCCCAGAGGGTCTGTGGTGGCATGGAGGCCTTTAATGTATAGAAGAATTCCAGGAAGCAGGAGCAAGGAATGAAGAAGCAAATAGCAGTCAGGCAGCAGGCATAAGTAGTTGATCAATCTGGAGTCAGGTAAGGAAACAGGCAAGAGCAATCATCCGGGGAATCAAGGATCAGGAATCAGGAACACAGACTGAAAATCAGGGCAATAGGCAGGTATATAGCAACAAGCAATATAACCAAGCACTGACTGGAAGGTTTGCTGGGTTTAAATAGGTGGCTGGGATAACATGACCGGCCAGCTCCCACTAGTAGGTGGAGCACACAGGGGTTATATAAAGAGGTCAGGGACTCGGCGCCATCTTGCTTTACATCATAGTCCCTGACCTGTTCCTCCCCTGTGGATCTGTAGCTCTCCCCCTCATCCATGTGCAGAACGCCGGCTCTGCATGGCAGCCGCCATCTTGCCGCGACGGCGTGCTAGCTGCAGACCTCGGCGGTAAGAGGGACAGAAGAAGCAACCACAGACCTGGGAGGGGGGTCTCCAGGAGCGCCGAGTACCGCAACTCTGCCGCGAGGGCCGTGCGGACACCCAGGGACAGATGAGTACCCGGCCATGCCGTGACACATGATATACCACCTTTATGCATGTAATGTTAATTGTCAGGAAATGCATGTAATGTTATTTGTCATGATATACCACGTTTTCGCTATTCATATCTAAATTACCAAGTGCATATCACTTTAATTCCTTTTTATTCAATGATTTTGCATTTCTATCAACACATCTATTTTATCACTGTCTATCACTGTCGATAATGGATGGGTTGGTAAAATTGAGCCAACTATACAATAGTTTTTTTGCCCCACTTGCCACAAGTTGTCAGCCTTTCCTGGTTGCTATCCAGTCTTGCGATTGTCAAGCCCTAGATATTTGGTGTCTGATCTCTAAATTCATATATTAATACATTAATCTTCCTTGTGTGTGCTAATACCCAATCCAATTAAAAATATTTTTTTTTTTTTACGTTTTACGCAATCACTTATTATTTTCTTATGCTTATATTTTTTAAATAAACACAATAAAATGTTGTTTTTTTATACTTCTAAGGCAATTTATTGAGAGTGTCCCCTTTTGTTTAGAGAAACTCCTTATGATGTGATATATACAGACATGGAAAAAGAAAGTACACCCTCTTTGAATTCTATGGTTTTACATATCAAGATAATAACATACACATGTCCCTAAGCAGGTCTTACAGTTAGATAAGTATAACCTCAGATGAACACAAACACATGTCATATTACACTGTATTTGACAGTGTGAAGGGATAGCCCCATCAGCAATCGGCTAATTGCTATCAGATTTCCCCAGTCATTCGTTATTTTTCATGGTTCCATTCGTTAAGTTGTTCGTTTCCCAACCCCAGAGACTAATTAGAACAAAGAACACCATGTATCTATGCGAAAACCGCAGACTAATTGAATGCTATTTGAATACATCTAGGTGGCTGCCATTTTGTGCATACGAATACACGTGGTGAGAACAATGGGTGGCGGCCATCTTGTCTCCCGAACGCTGCCTGCAGGACTTGGTCATCGAGTGCCTGGAACTGTTTTCGGCAACGCACTCGCACGAACCCCGGTCTCTATGGAACTCTTTTACGTTCTCTTTCCCAGCAACTCAGACGAACGTCGTTCGGGAGTTTCAAACTACCGAACACAAGGAGCATTCTTCACGAACCAGCATTATTTTAACTATTGCGGTTTTCATATAAAACCTCACAAACAGAGACCGGCTCTTGCTACATTTCCTCTGGAACTGTTTCTCTGCTTTAACCTCATGGCAGACCGGTCAACTTTCTCTGCAGTGCCGTTCGGTAACTACTGAACGGATTTGGCTGAATTTTTAATATGTTGCTCCAGAGACAAGCTACCCAGGGATTTTTGTGGGGTTTTTGTGTTTTGGGGGTATTTCTAAAAATTTTGATACCTACTCAGACCATCACAGACAGATATAAAGCCAATATAGAGAAGCCATGTGTGAAAAACTAAGCACATCTTTTGATTTAAAAGCTTATAAAACCACATGTAGCAGCAATAACTTGAAGTGATCATTTTCTATATGACTTTATCAGTCTCACACATCATTGTGGTGGAATTTTTGCTCACTCTTCTTTACAATGTTGCTTCCGTTCATTGAGGTTTGTTGGTATTTGTTTATGCACAGTTCTGTTAAAGTCCTGCCATAGCATTAAGATTGAGTTTAGGTCTGGACTTTAACTGGCCATTGCAACACCTTGATTCTTTTCTTTTTCAGCCATTCTGTTGTGGATTTACTGGTGTGCTTGGAATAATTGTCCCGTTACATTACCCAATTTCAGCAAAGCTTGAGCTGTCACAAAAATGGTCTCACATTTGACTTCAAGATCAACTCTATGACTGCAAGGTTCTCAGGTCCTGTGACTGTAATCATCACCCCTCCACCCTTGTGCTTGACAGTTGGTGTTAGGTGTTTGTGCTAATGTGCGGTGTTTGGTTTTTGCCAATCGTGTCACTGTGCATTATGGACAAATGTCCAGTTTGGTCTCATCTGTCCAAAGGACATTGTTCCAGAAGTCTAATAGTTTGTTCAAATGCAACTTCGCAAACCTAAGATGTGATGTCATGTTTATTTTAGAGAGAAGACACTTTCTCTTGGCAACCCTTCCAAACAAACCATACTTGTTAAACCATACAAATTAAAATGTAAATGTGTGTATATATATATATATATATATATATATTTTTTTTTTAATTCTTTATTTTGGTCATGCAAATGTTGTACATGGAAGTGACATTGCTACAAAGACTGGTGCAGACATTTTCACATTCACAGTTGATCACTAGTGATGTCGCGAACATGGATGCTGTCCAGGAGGTGGGAGGGTCTGGGAGGGAGGGTCTGCTGGAGATTGGCCGGGATGTGTCAGCTGACCGGAGCTTGCCGCGAATGGTTCGTGGCGAACCGCGGTGAGCCGTTCGCGGGAAGTTCGCGAACGGTTCGCAACATCACTAGTGATCAACTGTGAATGTGAAAATGTCTGCACCAGTCTTTGTAGCAATGTCACTTCCATGTACAACATTTGCCTACCAAAATAAAGAATAAAAAAAAAAAAAAAAAATATATATATATATATATATACACACATTTACATTTTAATTTGCTTTAATTCAGAGTATCTCTGACAGTAATGTGCATTATAAAAAGAAAAAAAGAAAAAATCAAACCGGCAAATAAACTTGCCTGGATACAATCACAGTGAGTGTCTGAGTTTTTTTTTTTCTTTTTATGTATATTTTTTGCTTACCCATGCTCAGTAGCACCCTGGATTGTTATATTGTGACTGAGTGCGACCCTATCTTTTTTTCAGTAATGTGCATTATAGCCATTATAGCATATCTCTTCTATCTATCTATCTATCTATCTGTCTATCTCTCTCTCTTTTTTTTTGCTCTCCCTTTGACCCACCTTATTTGCACCCACTCCCTGTAAATCGCTCTTCACACGGTCCTTATCAGTATAGGTTTGCTTTACATTATACATCCCCCTTTACATGCCTAATGATATTGTTGATCCTGTCCTGCAATATTGTGAGTCCTCTACTATACTAACGCACTTTAAAAAATAAAATAAAAAATAACTTGAAAAAAAGGCTCCTCATGAAATAACACAGACTAGGTGGTGGTTAAGGTAGAGAAGAGGGAGGCAGGAGCAGAATCAAAATCAGTGGTGGAAGAGGGAGACGTTAAACTAAGCATCTATCACACATGGTGTTGGAGCTGCCTGCTGCCACGTGGAGGGGGGAGCTGAGGTACGCCCATGTAAGGGCAGGCTGCAGTGGAGGGGGAAGCAGGAGTAAAATATTAAGGTAGACACCCTGTATAGTGCCAGTGCCTGCCACCATAGTGATCAATGTGATCATTTGCTACTGCATTACTAGTATATCAGGCTCCTTGTGCATAAGAAGGAAGGCTACACTTCAGTACAGCTATCAGGCCCAGCCCCACCATCCACATGGAGTCTTAGAATGCCTACATGTGCAACTATAGTTTAATAGGTACATAGAAGATCTGTTGATACTCCTTCCCTTGGTTTACCTAGAGTCTAGACAACAATTTCCTAAAAAGATTGGCAAATACACATTCCTTTGTGTAAAATTTGCCAACGAAGAGTAAGATTTGCCAACCAAAAAGAGGCATATTCTGACATTAGGTAATGATGAAAGAAAATTATTTTAAAAAAGCAACAACTTTTTTTTCTAAAAACATCCAAAAAAAATGGATTTTGCACACATTACATATTACAGGTATATGTTTGAGGTTTTTCTCAGAAGATCATGATATTTTAGACTGTAGTTGAAAAAGGAAATTAAAATATTTTAAAAAACCATCAAAGAATAAATAAATAAATAAATAATAGGGCAATATCCCATATAGTGAATATGTTATACAACCGCAAGGAAATCCTTATTTAAATAATACGCATGATGCTTTCACATTACATTTCACGTCAGCTTTCCAAAAAATTTGATTTAAGATTTTAGATCACCCGGCAGCCCGGCAGTGACGGGGGTATTGCATGATGCCTCGATGATTGCCTCCAGTGCTCTAATTAGCCACTGACATATCAGGTATGTCCACGGTCCTTATGGACCTTTGTTTGTCGCAGACAGCCCAGAACACCAGGCTACTGTAATTTAAGTATTTTCCCCTCGGACTGAGCCAGCCTGTGTCAGTCTGTGGGGAGTAAAGAGGGAGGAGCTGGGGGCTAATGTGGCCGCAATTAGGCTGCTGGCGGCCGGAGGGAGACCTGTCAGTCTCCCTTTCAAATTTACATTAATTTCAGCTGCATGCACCACCCCCACATGGAATCCTCGCCTCACGTATGAAAGCCCCACCTCCCACACACAAGCTCTGCCCACACGCACATTGCTGGAAGGAAGAGGCAAAATGGCAACTTCACCTACCAGTGCCAGGTAAGCTTCAGCCATGACAGTGATTGTGTGTGTGTGCCTGCTAGTGAGAGAGCTTGTGTGTGTGTGTGTGTGTGTGCATGCTAGTGAGTGAGATTGCATGTGTGTGTGTATGCCTTCTAGTGAGTGAACTTGTATGTGCATGTGTGCCTGCCAGACGTTGTGTGTGCCTGCTACTGAGTGAGCTTGTGTGTGTGTCTGCTAGTGAGTGAGCTTGTGTGTGTGTGTGTTTTTTCCACACTGTTTGTGTTTTGTATATTCTTTTTTGTATACTCCTATGTGGTGTGGAGGCAGCTGACACTATGTCTTTATTTGAGAAAAAATTACTGTATAAATATAGATGACATGTTTGAAATACCTTCCATGAATTCAACCTCCCAAACCCATGAAAAAAGCTATGATTTACGAGAATGCCAGAGTATATTGACTAAGTCTATGAATCACAAAATTCAAATAATTTGGGAAGTGGCCACCCTGGAAAAATATAAAAGAGAAAATTACTCCAAGGGGCCTCAGATACAATAAATACCCTACATTTGATAAAGGTGAGGAAGAATTCATGGAAGAATGGCAAGAAATGCTAGAATCCTTCTCTTTCACTACAATCACATGATAATCAAGATAAGGAAAATTATGTTACAAAAATTAGATAAAGAAATAAATGAAATACAAAATCAACTTTTAAATCATACAACAGCTGAAGAGTATGATTAATAACGAAAAATATCCAAAAACAAATAGAAAAAACAGAAACAGAGACCGTATAAATAAAAAGAAGCAAGTACAAAAGTGGCAGATATGACTATGATAATAATATGATAATAATCACGTTAGATCTTACTACAAAAAGAACAATCAGTTTGATTTACAACCAAATAGATATTTATGAGAATATAACAATGGAAGAAACCTTAACACCAACCATATGAGAAAATACTCAGATGTAGTAGGAAATGGGAGCACATCATCAAGGGGTAGGGTATATTCCACTAATGGGAGAATCCCTTCAAGAGGAAGAACGAATTCTACCAATACCAGATCACCTAAAAAAATATACCCATTATCATAATCATCAACCCAGACCAATCAAACCTACTTTTGACTCAAGTAAGGAAGTAAATGGAAGGCCAAGAAGAGGGAGTGATAGATTATTATTATTTTTATTATTATGATATTTATAGAGCACCGGCAAATTCCGCAGCGCTTTACAATGGGTGGACGAACAGACACGTAGTTGTAACCAGACAAGTTGGACCCACAGGAACAGACGGGTTGAGGGCCCTGCTCAGTGAGCTTACATGCTAGAGGGAGTGGGGTAAAATGACACAAAAAGGCAAGGATAGTATTAGACTAGTGACAGTTGCAGAAGAGGAATCAGTCAAGAGCTATTAACAGTTTAATTGATTCGCTTTTATGAAGAAGTGGGTTTTTAATGATTTTTTTAAAAGGAGTGAAGACTGGGTGAGCATCTAACGGAGGAGGGAAGCGAGTTCCACAGCAACGGTGCAGCCCTCGGGAAATCTTGAAGACGAGCATCAGAGGTGGACAGAAGATAGACGTAAGTCTTCAGCAGATCATAAGGGCCTAGACGGGACATACATGTGTGTAAGGGAGGATAGATAGGTGGGAGCAGCATTATGTAGAGATTTGAAAGCAAGAACCAGAATTTTAAATTGAGCTCTATATTTTATAGGAAGCCAATGTAGGGACTGACAGAAGGGTGAGGCATAGGAGGATAGATCTCCAATAATAACCAGAAATAGAAAAGAAATATATGAAAAACATACATTACCCCAAAATAGATTTGAAGTCCTTTCGGATTTGCACAGAGATGATGATTTTTTTTCAGAAAGCATGAAAGAAAGGGAAATTCAAAGCTACCCAATCTCCTCAATCCCCTCAAGATATAATTCCTCCCCAGAAATCACCCTTCAAAAGATGAAGGCTGGCCAGAAATTCAAAAAGATAAGAAAACAATCCCTAGAAAAACCTACAATCTTTAATTTAACTGAAACTCCCTTAACTAATGCCCAACAAAAAGTTCTTATAAAGGATTAAAATATGTTCCTACAAAACCCCTAGACAAATTTGAACTATTTATAGATCTAAATAGATTTAAACACAAATTATGCTTGAAAACAATGCTTCATGAGAAAAGATAGACATCTGGACCAAACACTAACATCTAAGTATGTCCATACTAACCTTAAAGAAAAATCCACCTTTTTTTCCCAAACAATTTTATCTCTAAAGAAATTACATAATTTGAACAATCAGTGATGTAAGAAATTAATAAAATAAAAAAAAGCAGTTGAATTTGAGTAAGGAAGAATGGCTATCCCTTTAAGAACTACAAAAAGATTGACATAAGGTAGTCAAACCGGCAGATAAAGGGGGGGGGGATGGTATCATTATAATGGATACAAAGAAATATATACAGGAAGGACTTAGACTGGTTGAGGACCCCAATACATATCAAAAACCTTTAGGAGATCCCACTAATGCAATAGTATAAAAAAAATAAAAAATGCTTTTTCAGAAAGGAAAAGAGGCAGACATTCTAAATGAAAATTAATTCAGGTATTTAAATATTAGAAAATCAAAAATAAAATTTTTTCTACCACCTCCCTAAAATTCACAAGAACCAAACCAACCCTCCAGGTAGACCCATAGTCTCGGGAATAGATTTGATCTCAAGTAGACTATCACAATACATGGATAGGTGTTTACAACCAATAGTTAAAAAAACACAAAGCTATTTAAAAGACACTTTAAACATCATCCAGTCCTTACAAGAGGTACAATGGGAATCACACTTTTTTTTGGTGACTGCAAATGTCAGTTCATTATACACTATTAATTAACATACAAAAGGTATAGAAGCAGTTGAATTATTTTTAAAAAAAGCGAATATCTACCCTAAAGAACAAACAAGCTTTATACTACAAGGCATAGAACTTAGTCTTTAAATAACCACTTCTGGTTTAATAATGAATTTTACTTACAAATAGTTGGTACTGCTACGGGTTCTAGGTTTGCACCCAGCTATGCTAATCTATTTATTGCATTCTGGGAACAAACATTCATATTACAGAATGATAGCTGGAGTATAAACCTGGCTTCCTATAAGCGGTACATAGATGACATCATTTTTATTTGGAGAGGCAAAACAGAGAGTCTGGAGGTATTTTAAAATGTTTTAAATATAAGTGAATGGGGATAACTCTTACCACAGAGTACAGTAAGGATAACATAAACTTTTTAGACTTAAACATTTACATAGAAGATAACCATATAAAAACAAAAATGTATTTCAAAATGGTGTGCGTGAATAATTATATTTATTTATATAGCTGCCATTTTCCCCCATGACTTAAAAATGTACCAAGGTCAGAATTTCTCAGGATCCACAGGAATTGTACAGACACAAGCACATTTCAACTACAATCTACAAGAATAAATAATCAATTCATTGAAAAAGGCTATAGGAAAACACATTGCTTAGCACTTTAAAAGAAGTAGGAGAGATAGATAGATCCTCTCTTTTAAAATATAAACCCCCAAAAAGGGAATGAGATAAGAACTATACCTTCTATATGTAATTTTAATCAAGACAGCAATAAAGTAATAGCGAATATTGAATAAATACTGGCCAATTCTGAGAAACGATCCAATGCTACATACCATATTACCAAAAAAAACAAATCACATATAGAGGAGCTCCAAATTTAAAACAGAAACTTACACACAATCATATCAAAGCGAAGAAAACACATTCCTTTTTCCATAAAGAGGGTTTTTTCGGGTGTGGACAATGTTTGGCATGCAGAAGCACAAAAAGCATATAACCACATTTCTAGATCCACAGAGTAAAAACATAATATAAAATAAAAAAAATGATCACATGCTTCACAAAAAGAGTAATTTATGTATTAAAATGCCTATGTAATTTATATTATGTTGGAAGAACAAAACACCCATTGCACTTTAGGATAAATGAGTATATACAGAACATTAAAAAAGGATATGACAAACACAGTGTCTCTGAGCATTACAAATTATTACATAACAGTGACCCACAATTCCTGGAATGTTTTGCCATCCAAAAAGTAGAAATGAATTGACGAGGAGAGGATGAAATAAAAAATATCAGGAAAAATAGAAACAAAGTAAACAACCTCACCCCTTTTGGTCTTAATGCAGATTTTGAACTTTGTCATTTTTTTATAACAACATTTTTTTTCTGATAAAGTTCGAAATCTGCACTGACATTTTTTTTCATTGATATATATCTATCTAGATAGATACAATTCGATGGTGGTTTTGCACTCCAGCTCTCCTTTAAGTTTTGGCCCGGTGCTCAGCTGCACATAGATACACCCTCCAAGAAAAAAGCTAGCATCACTCAAGGACTTCAAAATTTTTTTAGGCATTTCATCCAAATGGTCAACGTTTCAGTTCACAGTTTTGAACTTTCCTCAGGACAGATATATAGATAGATATCAATGAATGAAAAAGGGTTAAAATATCAGAATAAAAAATTGTATGTTTAAAAAAATTACAAAGTTCAAAATCTGCAATAAGACCAAAAATAGAACCCTATACAAATAAAGTGTAAATATAAGATAATTTTTCTACTCAATATGGTTTGTTTTCTTTCATAGTGGATATGTATATTTTTAAATACACTATACGATAATTTTTCCTATAGATAGATAGAGTATCTTTGATAGTATCTATTTAAACAACCAACATTGTTGTCTTTATTTGTTTTTACTTACCACCATGGATTAATTTCTTGTTTTTTATATTTTTTGTCTCCTTATTAGTGATGTCCCGAACGGTTCGCCGGCGAATAGTTCCTGGCGAACATAGCGTGTTCGCGTTCGCCACCGAAGGCGAACATATGCGATGTTCGGTCCACCCCCTATTAATTTACTAATACTAAGTAAAAATTACTTAGTATTAGTAAATTGTGCCCCTACTCGCAATACCGCGAGTAGGGGCATGTCTATTAAACAGTGAGCAGCCTCCCCCCGGTGGGGGCCCTAAATACTAATACCTAAATACTAATAGTTAAATTTTCCCACGCTGTGTAAAATGACACAGAGCACTGTGATTGGATGGCTTTGAAAGCCATCCAATCACAGTGCTCTGTGTCATTTTACACAGCGTGGGAAAGTTCAATTTTCCCACGCTTTGTAAAATGACACAGAGCACTGTCCATCCAATCACAGTGCTCTGTGTCATTTTACACAGCATGGGAAAATTCCAAAGAACTTTCCCATGCTGTGTAAAATGACACAGAGCACTGTGATTGGATGGCTTGAAATCCATCCAATAACAGTGCTCTGTGTCATTTTACACAGCGTGGTTAAGTTCTTTGGAATTTTCCCACGCTGTGTAAAATGACACAGAGCACTGTGATTGGATGGATTTCAAGCCATCCAATCACAGTGCTCTGTGTCATTTTACACAGCGTGGGAAAGTTCTTTGGAATTTTCCCACACTGTGTAAAATGACACAGAGCACTGTGATTGGATGGCTTGAAAGGTAAGTTTACTTTTATTTTACAGGTTAGCTATTTTATTCCCCCCTCACTATTTTTTAGGGTGAGAGGGGTAGGTAGGGACTTTTTATTTGGGGGGGTGACTAGGGGCTTGGGGACCCCTAGTCACCTTGGGGGGGGGATTTACTTAGGGCCCCCACCCGCAGCCCAGGGGTGGGGGACGGGGGGGGAGGACAGTAGGTCCCCCCCCTCATTATCTTTGTGGCCCCCACCCGCAGCCCAGGGGTGGGGGCCGGGGGGGGAGGACAGTAGGACCCCCCCTCATTATCTTTGTGGCCCCCACCCGCCGCCCAGGGGTGGGGGCCAGCGGGGGATGACAGTAGGCCCCCCATTATCTTTGTGGCCCCCACCCGCCGCCAGGGGTGGGGGCCGGGGGGGGATGACAGTAGGTCCCCCCCATTATCTTTGTGGCCCCCACCCGCCGCCCAGGGGTGGGGGCCGGGGGGGGATGACAGTAGGTCCCCCCCATTAACTTTGTGGCCCCCACCCGCCGCCCAGGGCGGGGAACATGTGTGTGTGTCAATGATCTTTTTCTATAGTGAGCATGTTTGTGTCAGTAAGCTTTTCTGTAGGGAGCATGTGTGTATCAGTGAGATTGTCTTTCAGTGAGCCTATGTGTGTGTATCTGTGAGCTTGTGTTTTTATGTCAATGAGCTTATTTATATCAGTGAGATTGTTTGTTTGTCTATAAGGCTGTGTATCAATGAGCTTGTGTGTGTCAGTGAGATTGTCTGTGTGCATGTAAGTATGCTTACTGTATAATTAAATGTTTTACTCTGAAATGACCAATATTTTATATTTATGTATAAATACATATAAGTGTGTGTGTGTGGGTTTATATATTACTCAATCATCTGGGTTGGCAAGACATAGCCTTACATATTACATGTGACAATATTTGGCGCAATGACTTATGAGGCTGGCATAGTTCTTTTTCTTTCCAGGGCTGCTTTGTAATTGTATCCCCAGTCTGGCCCTGATACTAACCATACATTATTCCTAAAGTAGATCGTATCTCCCATTTAATGTTATGATGCGCATGAAAATGCAGAACAGAATTTAAAATAGTATGCATCATTAGTTTTTAAACATCCAGCAATGAAGAGAGAATAACATTAACACAGAATTATAACCTGTGTTAATATAATAACAAATTATTTTGATACTGGTAATTATCAAAAAGGGTATTAATGTTACCAGAAATTAACATTAAATGATAGCAATGTTATTGCATCAGTGGATAATGCCTACATATGCTTTTATAATTAATTTTTAAAATATATACATAGTTTGCAATAAATATTTCACATTTTTAAAGGAAAGATGTTATTGCTTGGATATTAATAATGTGTATGAATTAAAATACATTACAGGCAGTCTTAATCAATGCATTACATCTTTGCTTTGCTTTAGTAAAGCATTTGAAATTCCAAAATTTTTGCTTTTGTTAAGCCTCAGTTCTTCGGTACTTGAGGCTCAGTATTGTTATTCATGATTGGAATTGTAAACAGAGGGTGGAGAAGAAAAGATTCCAAGCATCACAAACTGTTTTATGCATATATATGTGTAAATGAGGTAAAAGAAGCTCCTTCGTGCCCTTTACTCTGTTGAAATATTAATTGGGATATTTATAATCTAAGCATGCATTGAATAAATATGGAATGATGATGGTGGTCCTCACAGTGCAAGAATTTGGCAGTTCTTTTGATCTTTGAAAATAAGGCACCTTAGAAAATGATGTGCTTGTCCTGTGGCTCATTTGGAATGCAGGAAGCATCCAAGTCACTGTGCAGCACTGCTAGAAAACCCTGAGAAGACAAGAAAAATGAAGGCAGCCACAATCTCATTTTCTGAGGGCTGCAAGTCAGCCAGGAAATGGCTATTATTCCATCGACACTGTCGGTATTAAGTTATTTCCTTCACTAAATACGAGAATGTTCATGAATATCTATTGAGTCCCAGATACTGGTGTCTACTGGCAGTATGGCTCACTGATTGTACCTTTTTATTTCTCTTACTACACACCTCAATCCCACATTGAAGTGAAAGACAATAGTATTTTAAATTGGTTAATAAATCTCTAGATTGATGCTCTTGGAAGGTGCATGAACTTAGTCTCTATTACAAGTATAAAAGTGATAACATTTTAACCACTAGAATACTTCAGTCTTCTAAAGGAATATTTATTCTCTGGGGGAAAAAAAAAACTTTAAATGTTTCATTTTATAATTACATTTAGAAAAGTACTGTACAATATAAAATGAGAGCTAACCTACGATGCTCATATTTTTCAGTAAAATTTTCCTGATATCTTTCAAATGTCATACTGTTGCCAGGGAGCTAAAAGCTTATACAAAACTCACCAACACTTTTAAACTTCCAGGTGAAAAATGAAATCCAATGATTAAATTCTGGTGTTCAAGTTTTCTTATATATGCTAAGTTCTATTTTATAAGACTTAAACTTAAATTCCTTTCAAAATGAGTTTACAAAGTGAAAAAAAGCAATACGTATAGCATTTAAATATCTATAGTGTATATCTTATTATCATTCCAATGTATGCAAATATTCATAAATGCAATATTTAATCAAATGTGTCCGCATTAAACTATAAAATATCCAAAACATAAACAAAAGCAGACTAGAAAAAAAGAAAGGGTTGATCTAGAAAAAAATAGACATGGGCATTTCAAAGAGCAGAAGAACCAATAACAGGTAAAGGGAATGCCACAAGTTTAAATATTTAGAAATCATGCACATTGATGGATCAGCATATTTACCAAATTTAACCAGTGCGCTAACAGCTTAGGATGCAGAAAGTGGTTACTCTTGGGTTACATATTGGCAGTATGGGGTAATATGTTTTGAAATGCCTTAGTAAACCGATCCATTTTGTGCTGTATATCCTCAGCACAAGCCTCATAAGGTAATTTGCTGACTCAACCAAAGAAAATAAAGTCTCCCCTAAGGAGACCTGCAAAGGGGGGTAACCTAATAATTCTAATCGTGGCGGAGCTCCCTATAGCCCGGCGGGGTACCTCCGTCAAGGGTCAGCTTCCTACCTGGTACTGGGTAGGGGACTGGACAGCACACAGTCCTGGGAGCTACTCAGTCCTTACAAGAACTTTCCCTGCTGCATCCTCCACACGCTGGAACAGCTAACACAGGGATTCATCTTTTCTCCTTCCCCCCACCCTCCCCCCGGTAACTGGACGACACACAGCTCTGGAGGGACAACACTGACAATCCTTCATTGGTATACACAGCTTTTAAGCACAGACCCCCACAGGTGGTCTCCATCCTGTTCAATACAGTCCCAGGCAGGAGGGGGATGGTTTACACATAACCATCTCCTGCTCTCGGAGATACCAACTGCACAATAATTACAAACAGTAAAACACATTACATATATGGGGAACACTTAGGGGCCCCGCAACCCTGGAAGGGAATGGGGTAAACACATGAAACATCCCTGGATAACCCTGGGTCCCAGCTAGGACCCCTGCAAATATCTGGGATGTACAGAGCCTGAGAAATCATCATCCAAAGTCAGGGCTTGAGGCCCTGTACATCCCCAAAATTAGTTCCACAGCGTTGCTTGGTTTAGTCCGGTGAATTCAAACTTTGCGCCTAAAGCAAGCAACAACTAATCCGGGAATGCTCCCCCTAGGTGTTGTTCGTCTATACGAAATGGCGGCCACCCAAGGGAGCACTTATTAATTACTTTTCTTGAGGTTTCGCACTTACATTGCAGGTGCAAATGTTCTGATTGATTGGTGTGAACATTTTAATGGGGTACCGGGGTGGTCCTCGTTCGGGAGACGAATGGGTTCCAATCGTATGAGCGCTCCAGAATGGGGAAACAGGCACAATACACAAAATACAAGTGGGAACACACAATACAAGGGAACACACAAATAAGCAATTGGCATGGTACTTAGTGACAGCGGTCCGTCACACAAATGTTAAACAACATAGTCTAATATACCTATGTGGAATGGTAGACAATGGTAAGTCCCCATAAAGTAAAGAAAAATAACAAAATAATCAACAATATATATTAATAGGACTTACAAAAATCTAAAGGAATAAAAAAAAAACCCATAAAGCTATAAAAGCTTTTAGCAGGCAGTGGGTAGGGTAGCACACCTAATAAAAGACAAGGGTCCTAACATTTGTAAGCTCTATTATAAATTCATCCACCAAAATTATATAACTAATTGATACAATTAAGGATAGACAAAAAAGCATTACTGGAAAGGAGCAATTCAATAGTGCAACAAAGTACTATACCCACCAGAACAACTATAGCTTAATGTAGTTGTTCTGGTGTCCATATCCTGTCCCTACAGGACTTTTACTGTATACACGCCTTTTCATTGCTGCCTAGGGACACGCCACTCAAACGGCCATTTGAGGTGTGTCCTGGGTCAGAGCTGCACCTTTCTCATAGGAGGTAAAGAGGGCCATTGACATTCAGAGTCTTCACATTTTGCATGGAGGTGATGAACGTTCCCCATAGAGATGCATTGAGTTGATGCATCTCTATGAGGAATTGTTGATTGGTGCAGAGCGGCATTTTTTTGTGCATGAGTGATATCCACCCAATGCTTTCCTATGGGAAAATACTTACCTAATGCGTTCCTATGGGAAAATGCTTTCCTATGGGAAAGCATTGCATTGACTGAGATCATCAAATTTTGGGGGCGGAGCATTGGTTGTGACAGGTGCAGCCAGACCCGCGTGGCACTATCTCATCCGAGGTAATGAGCCTAAACGGGTATTTAGACCTACAGTGTCAGGAATACATATGTGTTCAGGAATACATATGTGTATTCCTGACACTATAATGTTTCTTTAATTATAAACGTACTAACTTTGAACACATTCAGTGTGACAAATATAGACACAGCCCCTCTAGTGATATGCAGACTGAAATTAGATTTTATGAGTCACTTATCCAATAAATGAATAAAGGGGAACAGAAAATTCCAAGTGGAGGAATACATGGTTAAGTGAGTGATTGATCTCTTATACCAGTCACAATACAGCAATGGATGTTATGATCATCATCTAAATACAAAAGCTTCCACATTTAATCTATATTCCTCAAGTATCCACTAACTGCAAACATAGTGATACACTCTCACTCATAACATGCCCAAATAAATATTTGCAAAAAAAGTGAATAACAAGTCTGCCCAACATGTGTTTCGATGCTCTAACCACGCCTTTGTCTGTGGCTCAAAGCCCCAGTGTTCATGGCAATGTGATATCCATAGCATAGTAAAATGAAAAAGCCATAATGCAGAATGGTCAGAGAACACACTGAAATCTAGGAGTATGGAAATCAGTTAAGTTAAAGAACAAACAGAGCCAAGCATTATAGAAAACAGAAAAATCGATGACAAGATGGGTTAGTGCATAAAAGTTTAGTATCTATTATATTACTGAGTTAATAATACTTAGGGCCAGACTGGATAATAATCTTGGTATAGGCATTTTTTAATCACAGCAGCCCACTGAGTAAAGGAAGGTGGGGGGGGGGGGAAATAGGGGAGTGTTTTTTTATCACCAATGACAAGTACGGCCCCCCTCAAAGTGAAAATGTTGGGTCAATGCTCTTCCAGGGCAGCCCATGCACAGAGCCCTGCTTGCGCATGAGAAAGTCCTTGTATTTGTTCTAAGAAGTGCAGGCAAATGTAGTAACATGCTTGTGCTGTGTTTGCTTGTAACCTGTCTCTGGTGTCTCCATAAGTGTGATACCAGAGGACAAAAGGGCCAGGAAAGAATTTTGTGCATGGGTTTGGCGCCTGCTAGTTGAATTACTTGTGTACAGAGTGATTTGATTGTGATGCGGTGTTTTGTATAAATGTTGGCTTCAGTTTTGTTGTGTTTGTGGTGTCATATGTGTGGTTAAGGGCTGTAGAGAGTGAGAATGTGTGTATAGGGGATGTAGTGATTATATGCATAGGGGCTGTTGTGTATGTGTATTTAGATGATGGTATTAAAGTGTGTGTGTTTAGAGAAAGTAGTGTGTGTTTGCTTACAGGGGATATAGTGTATGCATATGGGATCCAAAGTGTGTATGTCAGAAATGCAGTGTGTGTGTAGGTGGTGCAGTGTGTGCCTATAGAGAATCGATGATGTAAACAGGCAAACATAGAAAAAAAGAGGTCTGCTCTTCCAGTTAAAGTATGCACAAAAAGTTATACCAAGAATTTATTTTAAGGACAAAATAGAAAAAGCAGATGTTTTGGGCACAAGCCCCTTTTCAATGCAAACAGTACATTTGCATTGAAAAAGGGCTTGTGCCCGAAAAGTCTGCTTTTTCTATTTTGTCCTTCAAATCAATTCATGGTAGCACTTTTTGTGCGCACTTTAGCTGAAAGCACATACCTAATTTTTTTCTATGTGTGCCTGTGTACACTGCTGGAACTATAGTGAGAGGGGCTGCAGCTCAGCTCAAATAATTTATATAATTTAACCCTTTAGGTATTGCTATTACCTATGTCTCGAGCTTTTCTTCTTAATGCATCTATGGTGTGTAGGGGATCGAGTTTGTGTAGAGGACAAAGAGTGTGTTTAGGAGATTTAGTGTGAGTAGAGGAATCAGAGTGTGTATAAAGATTCTAGTGTGCGTATGTGTGTGTAGAAGATAAAGAGTTGTGTACAGGATCAAGTGTATGTATAAGGGATGCAGTGTGTGCCTGAAATGTAGTGTGTGAGAGGTGCAATGTGTATTATGGATGCAATGTGTGTGAGAGGTGCAGTGTATGCGAGGGGCGCAGTGTGTGAGGGGCACAATTGTGTGTGCGTGAAGGGTGCAGTTATGTGAGCAGGAGTTGCGCTGTTGTATGTATATCAGGGGTGCAGTGTGTGTGCATGAGAGGTAAAGTGTGTGTATGAAGGGTGCAGTGTGTGTGAATGTGAGTGTGTGGGGGGCTGCAGTGTATGGGATGGGTGCAGTGTGTATGTATGTGTGTGAGGGGTGCAGTATGTGTGTATGGGGGGTTGCGGCATGTGTGTGTGGGGGGTGCAATGTGTTTTTGGGGTGCACTGGGATCAGATTAACCCCTTAACGACCAAACTTCTAGAATAAAAGGGAATCATGACATGTCACACATGTCATGTGTCCTTAAGGGGTTAAAGCAAATATATATGAGTATTTTTTTAATTAAAAAAAATATAGATTATATCCCCCCTCCCTTCTTACCTCTGCCCAGGGAGAGGGGGGCATTGCCAGCAAGCCCTAGTGGCCCGGTGTTGAAGCCCTTGTGGTCCTAGTGGGGAGTGAACTCTAGCTTGCAGCTCCTCTGGCTAGAGTTCACTCTTGTGAGATCAGAGTCTTGCCATGGTCACCATGGCAATGCTCCAACCTAGTGAGAGGAGCCAAATGGAGCTGCGGGCTAGAGCTCCCCTTGGTCCCTCTCTCTCTCCTCTCCCATGATCTAACATGTCTTCCTCGGCCCATGGCCATCACTGCCCATCAGGCATTTGCCCAGCTTGCAAAATGGCCAGTGCAGGCCTGGCAATACCACTTAAAGATAACCCACTTATGTCCAGCCAGCAGGACTGTCATAGGGCATAACCATAGAGTCTAATATGTTAAAGATACTTCAACTATGTGTCTGCAGAGTTTTAAGTTCTACTGAAAATTTTAAATGCAGTAGATATAAGTATATACAGAATAATTTCCACGTCACTGTGATGTGTGTTGTTATTAGTATAATCTCTAGGAGACAAATTATATGTCAAACAGCAGACTCATTTTAATTTGCATTGATAAAGGCAAAAATACTCTTATGTACACTGTTGGAGCTACAGTGTGAGGATATTGCAGCACAGTCTAGGCACAGTTCAGGTATATGATCAGAACTACCTGGAAGCCAACCAGGATACAATGAAAGAGAAATATCTGAACCTACTTAAACACAGGGTCCTTATTCCTAATAAAGTAAAATGAACCTCAGTCTTAGGTGCAGTACTGGGACCTACTTAACCACAGGATCCTAAACCTTATTTAATACATCAGTCTCCAGGTATAATTTCTAAGCAAAATAAATAGATAAAAGAGGTGAACGGCACTAGTTTCTAATACCTACTTGCCCATGGGATCCTAATTGTTAATAGAGTTACAAAAATAACTACTATAGTCACTGTCTATTACTAATTAAGAGGGAATAACAGATACAAATAATTATAAATAAAGTTAACAGCCTAATAGTACTCCATAATAGTGCTCCCCTAGGTGTAAAGAATAAACAAGCCCTATTGTAGTTATAAAAGTAAATTATTGCTAAATTACTGGTACAAGCAAAACCTGACTGTTGGTTTTAACATACCATTGAGAGCACTGTTACAAAAAAGTGCTGTGCTCTTACTCTAGCATGCTTGACACTTTTTTTGTTTACAGCATGTGGATTTGATTTTTGTATTACTAGGTTACTAACTTAATAGAACACTTTAAATGAAAAAAGTGTGTGTGTGTATATATTACAGAGAGAGAGATGTGTGCAATATAACTCATGCAATGTACTGAAAAATCATTAATATCAGTAGGTAATATCTATATTTAAAATACAGGAAAATACATATTTTATTACTAGTATGAAATAAATGTCTATGTTTTAGTATTTATCATGAAAAATATAACTGACATCGAACTGCTGTAATTTAGAACATTAAAGAAATAGATTTCGTTCCTTAGATAGCTTGAGTTTTTATAAAACCAGAATAATTTAATACAAATTATAGTATTTCAAGCACAAAGAAAGATTCTGACAAGACTCTGAAGGTTTTCCAGTGATGTTTAGTGTGTGTATGATACGTCTGGGAGCTTACAAGTGGAATACTTATGAATTAGGTGCCACTGCTACTGTCTGTACTCTCAACAGATGGAGACGAACTTCTGATTTATCTTAGAAATATGTGGATAATATAAAAGAAATATAATTCAAAAGAAGACATTATATGCAGAAGGAAGCATTCACAATAATTCCCAAACCAGAAGAATTAAAATGAAAGCAACATCATTTTAATTTCAGATTTCCATCTTATAAATATTTCTCCTTAATATATTTTTCCATAATATCCTTTATCTTTGCTTATAAATATAATGAATGTAAAAAAAAAAAAAAAAAAAATGTATTATTCTTTTTTACAACAAAAAAAAGTTGAAAAAAGTCATTACCTATCACAAAATGTCTAGCGGGGTTATTCATTAAATACCAGATTTTTTACAGATGGACAAAATCCAGTGAAAATGACAGAACTACGACCGCATTTGTAATTCTGATATTTACTATGACAAATGCGGTCAGAATTCAGTCAGTCGAATCAAATCTGTATTAATTGCCCAGATTCATTCTTCATTAAAATTGATGCTTTCACATCTGAATCCTGTACAAGGTATAGTACTTCCCAAAAGCACCAATTTTAAACGGAATAGGGACTGACTGAATGAATTAGTAGGATACACGTTCACAAATTGCCAATTCACTTGCCAATGCATATTATATATATTTAATTATATATATTTAAATTTTATGTGTATATTTATGTAATCTTTTCACATATTTACGTGATTTGATTATTTGCAGTTACAATTTGGGGGACCTGCCTAACAACCCACGTAGAAAGTCCAGAAAATTTAAAGGGACATTATAGGGTCAGGAACACAAACATGTATTCCTGATCATATAGTGTAAAATCTACCATCTAGCCCCCACCCCCCATAGTAAAAATATAGTTAAATCTTACTTTTATTCAAGCCTGCAGCTGCTGGCTCTGCCTCTGATCTGCTTGCTTGGCTGACATCATCAAAAGTGATTATTTGAGCCAATCACAATGCTTCATAATGCATAGGATTGGCTCGTCACGCTGTAAAAGCGCCACAGCGCTGACCGTGCACCCTGGAAATCCATAGTCATCAGGTGGCCCTAACAGCATGGACCACCCGATGGGCCCCTTCACGTGCAATTGGTAATAGGTAGGGGCCCCAATTATAATACTCGAGAGGGAGGAGAACATAGTGTTCCCAAAAGCCCCACCCATGCCTTTAAACTATGTAATTGGGAGTGCTCAAATGTCATGCACTCGCTAGCCTCCACATAATTAACCCTTGTACTGCCAAACAGTTTGGATTTCTTTTTAATCCAGACCTGGATTTGAAGCCTCAGGGACCAGATTTACAGCATTTTCTATGGATTTCAGCAGACCCAATTTCAGCTATTTGGAAGCTGAATTGCGAAATTAGGACATTTTTAAATACTATGAACAATTTCCAGATTTTGCATCTTTTGTGAACACTAACCCTGTAAATCATGCCACATACTGTCTGTGTGTACATGTGTGGGTGGAGAGTGTGAATGACAATGACTATCTTGATGGGGTTACTGTTGCTAGGTGAGGGGCATAATGTGGAAGGGTGAAGAGGGTGAGTGTAGCAGGGCGAGGAAGGATATTTAACAGAGTTTAGAAAGTAGGGAGTGAGTGTGACAGCTTTAGGGAGGTAGCGAGTATGATAAAATTAGGTGGTGATTGTGACAGATTGAGGGGTGTGTGTGACATTTTGAGGGCTAGTGAGTGTGACAATATGAGGGAGGTGAGTGTGACAGGATAAGGGGTGGTAAGTATGAAAGGGTTGAGGGGGGTGCATATTACAGGGTTAGTGTAATAACTGTATACTGGTAACTTGGTCTCTCACTAGGATCAATGACAAAATATCTGCCAGTTTCCTACCTCCCACTCAAAAATGTTACTAGTTAGATACAGTAGAAAGCTTAACCAAGTCTCATACTGGACTTAATGACCCAAGCTATCTCCCACTCCACTTATTGCTCCTCATTTTTACCCTCTATTGGTCACGTTACTTGATCTGTGAATAAAGTCAACATTTAGTGCCTGTGCCCTAACCTTTGCCTTTTTTTGTTACCTCTTAATGGACAGAAGATCCAGCACAGATGATTTGGCAGACCTCTTTTTCATCATAGGAAACTAAGCAGATAACTTGCCCTCAGCCCCAAAAACTAAAAAAAACTGCCTTTTCTCCTTTCCATGTCTTTTGGTAATGTGGAGGGGACGCCCCCTGGAAAAGGACTATTCCAAGACATTGAATTGTACTCCTGCATGATTGATTGCCAGCTTGTCACTGATTATTATTTATCGTTATGCATGGTGGTTTTATATGTCCATTATATTTCTTTTGGGGTTTTTACATCATACTTTTCACAATTTAATTGAAAAGCCCTTTTCCTCTAGTGAGTGGTACAAGTTTGTTATTTTTGTTCATGTTTGAAGATTGTCTTCTGACATCCAGGATATATACATTCATTCATTGCAGTTGTTTTTTCACAGCATTACAATCATAGTTGCTCTACCCTGATATGCAGTTATATCCATACAGTTATATTATTATTTTTTAAGAGAGTGTTCTCTTTTTAGTCTGTGTCACTCTAACTAATGTGAAGCATTAGTTATCTATTTATTTATTTATTTTATATCTATCTATATTTTATATCTATTTATTTCTGGTGCCAGAAGTCGGTTCCCCTAAGATCCTGCTACATTGCGGTTTGGAAAGCTGATCGGCCTGAATTCGGCCAAATTGCAGTTCAGCCTAAAACAAATCTCCAAGTTTAATTTAATTAGGTTTTTTGGTTAGACTCTGTCAGATGCAGTTTGATATTCATAATTACTTTTAAGAACCGAATCACCTGCAGTTTTACAGCCCATCTTATACCTGTTAAATCAGATACGGGTAAAACTCAGGATTGTAGATCAACTTGAAAGACAGACATTAAAATTACATTTAACCATAGGACTCCGTATCCTATATTTTGAAATTAAATGGTCAGTAGTATTGCAAATTGCAATTGCATAAGGTAAAACTGTTGATCTATCACTGAAAAGTAATTAGTAAATAGCGTGCAAAAATGCAAGTAGCGACAACAGAAACAATAACAGCTTATTTCATTTTTTTTTAAAAGCCTAGTATTCTGTGACATCTTAGAACTTACGGTGAATGGATGCTAGCCAAAGTAGATGTTCTCTATGTTCTCATATTTTGATAGCATGTTCTAATTGAAAATATAATTTCATTGGTTTTGGTTTATAATTTATATTTACAAATTCCTAGTCAATTTTACATAATTTGCATTTCATTAAATACATTTCTTTGTCTTGATTAAGGGGTTACACAATTCACCTAAAAGTGTATTTTGTATGCTTTTATTTACTTTTTTTTGTATGTAAAGAATAATATAAATAATACTTTTAAACTCTCAACTTTAGATGTTTTAATATTCTTTTTAGTGTAAGTTGAGGAATAAATTGTTTTGATCGTGATAGTTAATTAAGTATTTATTAGATGACCAGATTAGCAATTGATCAGCGATGGAGTTGTATTTTAACAAAATTAATACTTACATTACCTTGCTAATCACCTTTAGACTCATAATATTCTTGGTACCGTAATTCTTCTAATTCGTAATTAAATGATTGATAGGTGTAACACAGGAATAATCCAGACATTTATCTAGGAATCTATGTCTTTGTTACGGTCTTGACAGGAGGAGCCCAGGTATCAGAAATACACCAAAAGGTGAAGTACCAAATGGGGATTAGCAAACTCGTAGTCAGGGATAGCCAAGGTCAGAGGCAGGTAGCACAGGATCATAAACAAGGCAAATAGGTCAAGATTCAAGGAGACAATAGAAATCACTATGAAGTCTACAGTACAGTATTACTGAGCACTGAGAACAATGTTAGATGTTGTTTTATAGGGCAGAGTCCACACCTCTACCACTCTGTTAGTTAACTGGTCTCTACTCATTATGTCTCCCACCCCTTTAAAAGGCAGTTTTTTAGGAGTGTGTGCACCTATGATGTCACTAGGATGTGGGGGCTCTACCTCCATTGCAAGTAATGCTAACAAGGTAGTTGGACTGAAACATTGATTGCATGCAAAGGCACGTCTGCTTGAAATAAATCTGCACTTTTGTTTATTTTGAAGCCTATGAGTGCGCTTTTTACGTTGAAGTACTTTTTAATTTTAAGTTATCTGTTCAAACTCTGTATCTGCACACTATGCTGGCGCGACGCATTATGGGGCTGGTAAATATTTTTTTTCCAGGGCTGCTTTTAATTCCCAGTCCGGCTCTGCCCCTGAGTGATAGCACTGTTAATGGGAGATTTCTGTGGTAAAAGCAAGTTGTATGGTTTGCCTGGTATGTGTATTTGTGTTTAACATTGCATTAACTATCCACTAGTATCAAATATCAACATTGCATTAACTATATATATAGTGGATATATATTTTATTATTTATTCTTTATTTTCAGTTGATTAGTTCTTAAGCTTTTGTTGGACTAGAAATTTCATATTTCTCTCCTGTTCATAGCATAGTAATGCGTTTGAACAATTGAAAATTGACAGATTTTTCTGAAGATACCATAAGTTACAGTAAGGAGAAAATAGTGACTTTTTTTTTAGTAAACATTGGTTGTGACTTACTGTCAACATCCACAGGTTATGTCTTTTGTAAAAACATGGACTCTCTCTATTCCCAACCAGGGTATATACAATCCAATAAAAAATTCTTATGGTGTCCTATAGTAACATTTATAGATTCCTAATAAGTGTTTTATTCCTAATAAGTATTTTATTTTAATTATGATCCCTATTAATAATTTATTTTAATTTTCCAGAAATCAACCAACACATAGCTACTGCAATTGAGATTTTTGACCTGTCTAAATGATACATCAGTCCCATACATTGATGAATTTTGAGTTTTATTTTAATCTAACTTTTGTGCATCACTCTTCATTAAACCATATTTAGATTACTTTATGCATATGAACCAATTGCAGCTGCATTCAGGTACATCCATAAAATGCATTTCATATCTCAGCATAAACCACAATGCCATAAAATTAATAGTAATTTAGAATGCATCATGCCATTAGCTGGAAGAGATATGCATAATGTCATTAAGGTTAAAATATTAATCAATCAAATTAATTAGGTTGCAGCCTCTTATGCAACCTAATTATAGATATTTTAAAGTAAGGCACAGAATTAAATCAATATTTGAAGAATGTGTTCACTGTAAGTAGAAGATATATATTTTAGCTTTTAAAAGGACAGTCAAGCATTTATCTGAAACCATGTGTATTCCTCTGTTAAATCCTTGACTTGGGTTTCATTTTGTTGCATCTAGGGCAATAGTATTCAACCAAGTGCTACCAGAAGCTGATTAAATTGGAATACATAAGACATATTATCCAAAAACAGTCCTTAAATAATGACATTGTGTTACATCAATTTCCATATGGTAAAATTTCATTGAGCTACGAGAGTGATTGCAACAGCAAGAACATGTTGTTCATATAAAGAGTTTTGTGCAGTATAATTAATAATGTTTCGTGTGACAAATCCTCTTATATTGCTGGAACTATTGAAGCAAAGACGTGAGGATTGTATTCTCTTTATAGGCTCTCCTAATGAATTGGTGCTTGGTTCTAGTATCAATCAATAAGTATTAAATATGAAGATAAATGGAAGCCTATATGATGTAGACAGTATATTTGTCCTGCCATTTTCAGGTTATTGGTGGGAGCATCAAGCCACTAGATGTTTGGTTCAAAGACCACTATTTTCCCCTCTATAAAGATAAAGCATTAAATAAAACATAGTAATCATTTTAAATATACCAACCTCAGCGAATCACTCTTCATAAAAATGTACTTTTTCTCAAATTACCAAAATGAATCTCAGATTTCTAAACTGGTCTTAAAAAAATGGAATGATGTGTAATCATTGAAAGGACAATACACATGTATTGATGACTCAGATTTTTTTCACATCAGCTTTCTTGTATAAATATCTTAAGTATTATATTTCATAATATTCAGAAATATGAAACCATAAGTAGCAGTAAAAATAAAAGTAAAGCCGTGTTTGCAAGCTGTGAGAGGTTGTCATGATTCTCTGACCCTAAACACAGACTATAAACCCACCAGAGAGGGACAGAGAAAAGTAAGAATGTTTACCGGTCCTTAGAGTGGCTTGGCTGAACGAGCATAATTTAATATTACATAGTGTCGTGGAGCCTACAAATTTGCAAGGCACATGGTCTGCTGTTTTATATTGTGTTATTATGAGTGCCTGTATGTTTCCTTGCATTATTTAGTTATATCTATTGCATTGAATGTATTGATTGTTCAGGTTGTATGTGCCTTTCCCCCTCCCCCCTTTTTTCTGTCTTATTGTTTTCCCAGCCGGGCTTTGTCGCATTACTCAAGGGACAATTCCAGACCAGTTCAAATTGGCTGCCCTGCCACTTCTTTAAATCTCCTACGTGGTCCTCAGCCCTTGTTATTGTCTGTCGCCACCCCTCCTTGTAAACAGTATTGCAATCATACTAATGGAATTAAGCTTTGTAGTGTAATTGGTTTTGAAAGTTTTCACTTTACTTAGAGCATGGGTGCAGATAACCTATTAATTAAAATTATGTTATTATTGCCCTATCATTTAAGTATCCTCCTCCTAAGTGAAGGTATTTTAACTGAGCAATCAATGGACCCACAAACGACACTTATGTGAACAGATGTGAGACAAGAGAGCTCCCGGCAAAACTCATCATTAAGAGTTGTAAACATTCCCTAAAACTAATCATGGGAAATAAAAAATGCTCAGCAGCATTTCAAGAACCCTCCGATCTGGTACACCATAAAAAAGCTGGTGACCTGAACAGATATTTTCACTACAAAAGCAAAGTCTTGATGGCGGAGACCGAAGACAGTTCACAGTCGCCATCTTTTTAATGTGACTCACCATCGGATAGCATAACATTCTGAGAACCCTTGCATGAAATTAGAGAGACAGACATCCACACTATCTTACAAAACCTACCTTCCAAGGAGGACATGGCCTCTATGCTGGCAAAGCTGGAATCCTCGGTCAAGGACTAGATCTCCATGGTGGAACAAGATATCCACCATGTGGGCGACCAGGTCAGTGATCTTAAAGAGGTAAGAGATGCAGTTCAGGCACAACTTTATAATCTGGAACAACATCAAATCTCTACAAATGACCACATAACCTCCCTTTTGAGACACATAGAAGACTTAGACAGAGGCCATAGAAACAACTTAGTGGCCTAGAAGAATCACCTGATCTACAGGAAGACTTCTTCACTACTTTACAGACCCTGTTTAATAAAATTCTTCAAAGACCCACCAACACTCCAATATTACTGGATAGAGATCACAGAGCCCTCAAACCACGAGGCCTTTCTATGGACACTCATGCAGATGTAAGAATATGTACAAAGGATCAGCGCTAATATACTAGATCTTACAGAGATAAATGTAAGGCCGCACCTCTCCAATCTTCAGGTTGGAAAACATGAAACTGCAAAGCTTCCCGGATCTATCCTAGATCACCCTCCAAGGGAGACAACCCCTGCATCCACTTACTACGGCACTACAAAATAAAAACATCCAGGACCACTATGGATAACCCTTCTCCCTCAACATTGACCATGCCGGGTAACCGCTATCACTTACAAATCTGGATGACATCCCTGCCTTCCTCACAAAATTGGACCTGCCTATGATGGATATCCAAGACTGGTGCAACACCGCAGACCACACTCCAACCCCCTCTCTTCCACAGTAGCAGAAATGGAGAAGACTTGCAGGGAAAAGAGGGGCACGATCCTCACAGACCGAACCTCATTCTTATCGGACACCAAGATCGGACACGAGAGACACCTGAGACTTTGGCCCAGGACATACCTGTCATGCCTTCTCACCTACTTTGTCACAAAAGCAGTTTCCTCTGTTTTGCCTCTCAGTTTTATTTCTTTTTTATGTTTCACAGCTATACAAGATGATTTTATTTTACTGAAAATGTTATTTCTCCACATACTGTCACCCTTGTAGTCTTCTGCCATAACCTCACAGACAGGATGACTTGATTCCTCCCTCTCTCTCTTTAAAGGAGAGGCCCTATACACTAAACAAAGGGACACTTTACATATACGAACCCCCTCTCACATTACCACCTATACCCCAGTAGATACCCTAGTTGCGGGATAACAAAAATAAGGGGGGGGGGGATAAAAGGTAAAAACTAGAAAGGAAAATTAAAGTTAGAGGAGGGGAAGGGAAAAAAAATGATGCATGTTAATGACAAAAGATTAGATGTAATGAAATGAGGTTCCCCTTACCCGAACATTCCAATCCAGTACAACTGAGGGGTCCATGAAGGCAGTGATTAATACCTGACAGCTACTTCTCACCCGACCCCAAAGGTCCAAAGCAAACTTAGGGGTTTTGCCAGAGGTGGCATATTACCCGCACCCAAACTTCACTTAGCAAATAGGATAGGATTTGTGACAGTATAACACCACCACACACACTTGGTACTTTACACCCACATACCCTTCTGAGCAGTGCTTTAGATACATGATTGACCCATCCTAACCTGGTCTTAGCTGTAAATGGCTGTCATGCCTACAAACTGGGTCATGCACCGACTCCTTAGTAGAATACAACTGATACTACTTATAAATGTTTTTATTAATACTTTTATTAACATTTCTGTTATGTTTCATGTTCTGTTTTTATGTTTTATGTATATATATATATGCGGTTCAACTTCCCCTTTTATGTCATTGGTACTCCAGAGCTATCACTACCTCCTTGGTGGGCTTGGGTATTTACACAACTCAACATATGACTGTGCTTCCTTATGGAGACTGTAACTATTATAAAATGACATAACCCTCATTTCCCACCTGGCCTTAAAGGTATTTTGTTCCCTACTAGATTCAACGTACAGCAATGCCCGTCCATCCCTTTATCACAGTTGTTTGGCACAACATTTAAAATGTTGGCGGATCTCTCCTCAAATACCCGTCCCACCCTCCTACAAATCAATATGCACAGCTGAAACACTTTGTACAATTACTCACAAATTGTGTCACATTACTGAATATGAAATCTTCTTATGTACTCAGTACTC
>OW240916.1:189540912-189592971 GCA_933207985.1 Pelobates cultripes | reverse complement strand
AGGTGTCAATCCATATCTGCCAAGTGACCCGATGTAGGCGGAACAGTCCCTATTCTGCTCTGTGTCAGTGTGTATCAGGGATCCTTAGGACAGGTGTCAATCCATATCTGCCAAATGACCCTATGTAGGGGGACCAGTCTCTATTCTGCTCTGTGTCCGTGTGCATCAGGGGCTCTGAGGACAGGTGTCAATCCATATGTCAAGGTGTCAATATGTCATATGTCAGGTGTCAATCCATATTGATTGTGATTTAGGAATGTTAGGTGATTTCTGCCCTTTATGGATTAAAACCAGACTCTGTATCAACTGTGTAATTTTCCATGGGAGTTTTGCCATGGATCCCCCTCCGGCATGCCACAGTCCAGGTGTTAGTCCCCTTGAAACAACTTTTCCATCCCTATTGTGGCCAGAAAGAGTCCCTGTGTGTTTTAAAATTCGCCTCCCCATTGAAGTCAATGGCGTTTCGGGCGGTTCGCCGGTTCGCGAACATTTGCGGAAGTTCGCGTTCGCCGTTCGCGAACCGAAAATTTCGGGTTCGCGACATCACTAGTCCTAAGTGGCCAAGCGTAATGTTTGAGCAAGAAACGTGAAACTAAGTTAAAAGAAGCAAAGGGAGAGTCGCCAAACAGGCCAAGGTCAAGCAATGTAGAATAGCACAAAATTGGGAAATTAAGCAATGGTCAAGAATAGCAAATTTGAAAACAATTGAGGATAATCCAAGGTAAAATACTAGAAAACAATTAGAACACAAAGCACTCTTGGATCATGGTAAGAATTTTTATATAGGCATGCAAAATGTAGATGCCCAATAACACACAAATAATGGTGTGACAACGGGCATGCATAAGAATTGATGTGATGGCATACAGAACAATAAAATGATGCACGAGCATAGTGTCAAGCATCAGGAATGATGCCAGAATTATCTGGTTTACTGAAATTTGGAAAAATGTTGTAAGTAAGGAGAACTATTCACTGGTATCATAACATAACCAAGCCAAGGAAGCCAAAAATCAGAACACCAATTGATTTGATAATAACTAAATAATTAAATGTTTTCCTCATTCCACATAAGAGGAGGTGTAGATGTACAGTGTTAAGCCTATAGTTTTAAAACATTAACTCTCACACAATAACTAGCTTGTTGAAGATATTTGAATATATACATTCTTGTGGTGTATGCTGGCAGTGACCTTTAGGTTACTTTTGCCTCCTAACCTCAGGTGAGAGTTACCATTCTCACAAATGTTTTCCTTTTACTCTTTTTTTCCTCTCCCTCTCCTTCATCATCTCACTCTCCTTTCCATTCCATTATTTTCTTTTCACTCTCATTCACATTTACACTGTCAGGTGAGAGTTCCCAGGGACTCTCTATTTTTATATTCCTTTCCTTTCTTCTTCTCAAATCACTTATCACTGTCACTTTTTAGGTTCGCTTAGCTATTGTTGTTCCAGAACTGGTACTAATTGATTGGGTATCTATTGTAAAAATTTATGAAATTGCTATTTTCTCTACTAGTTTTAAAGTGTTATTGATCCAAACTTTTTGTTCAGTCTAATGAAATATCTGCTGTACAATTTGGCACTAGTTATTTTCACATTTCTGAAAGATATTCTATATCTAATTTTAGTTGTCCATACCTGGTTTTGGCTTCAGGCTAACCCTAAAGCTACATACAGATGGAATTCAAAGGATAACCTGTATCCTTTAAATCAGTTAGTAATACTAAAATCCAAGGCTTTAGCTTAAAGCAACAAAATATAAATGTACTTAAAAAAAGCACAGCCCTGCCTCAAAGAATAATTGATTCAAAACATTTTAATTGATGTGCATGTTGTTTTGTAAATGTATAATTTGATACCTTCACATCTTGCAAAGAAACACAACCTGTTAATGAAAACATTTCTCTAAATGTATAAGGACATTTTGGACTTTTTCTACTGATACTAATTGTGGAAAGGTTCAGCAATAATGTATTTGGCTAAATTAAATGTCTTCAGCCTCTGGCTTAACCCAGGGCTATCTCAATTTATATGAATTATAATCCATAATAGGGTCCACAGCAATACTAGGAATGCAAAAAGTTATTTGACCTGAGAGTTAAAGTTCTATATTTCTAAAGCTTACAGTTCAGTTTACATGGTTACTTTTTGAATTAAACATTGTAAAATAGAATACATTAAATATGGGATAAACCATATTTGTATGTTTTTAATAAATTATCTATGTGACCTTTTCCACTTTGACCTACAATGGCAGTACGTAATGGAACAGGGTTGTTACATTTATAGATATATGCTATGTAGAATCCAACATAAGTGAGTATTCAGATGCCATATTTGTTTCATTGTAATTAATTGTTATACATCTTATTTATGTGTCAAGAAACATGATGGGTTTATGTAATAGTCTGATTGTGAGAGAGACATTTAGCAATTTCACATCTAGCATATTTCCACATCAATTATGTTGATACCCTTAATGTTGAGTAACTGAAAGGGATACTATAGGCACCCAAACCATTTCATCTCATTGAAGTGGTCTGGGTGTAGTGCCCTTGTATTATTAACCATGCAATGTAAATCATTGCAGTTTCAAAGAAACACCAATGTTTCATTGCAGACTCAAGATTGCCGTTAGTGGCTGTCTACCAGACAGCCACTAGAGGCAATTCCTACTGTTTCACAGAATTTAACTCTGTGAAATGATTTTAGATATCCTCATGCTTTTCAAAACTCTTTAAACATTTGTTTCTCGTGTGTTCCACTTCCTGGTTTTAATCGTAATGTCCGTCCTATAAGTTCCGTCAAGTTCGTAGCATCATATCCATTTTGCAGATTGGGTGGTGTAATGCCTATGAGTCACCATCAATGGATAAGCCTTCTGGAAAATTTAGTTTGTTGGACCAAACAAAACCCACACGGAAAGGGCTTAAAATACAAGAGTCTCAAATGGAAAATATACCGACATAAAATATATGTACATATATAAAGTAATTAAGAATTATAGCACCACACAATAGAAGAAAAGAAGAATATAAATTAAATGACCAAATTAATAAAAAAAATAATATAATCCTGAAAAGTATATAAGGAATCTGGTATAAATCTTCAAAAATCTTCAAAACGTAATAAAATGTAAATGTGTATACATCTATATCATCCTCTTTTTCATGGGTTGTTTTTATATAGAGATTTATTCTTAATTATACAGTTGTTTGTAGAACATGAATTTATAAACAAAATTGTAACAAATGCTCCTTTCCACAGCCATTTGCCACAAACACCTGGAGGAGTGTGGAAGCTGGCCTCCCGCCCACCATCCAGATCTGAGACCCTGTTCAGGAGTTACCCTGCCCAGCCACCATTTGCAGTTTTCCTTCGGTGTCCCTGGTTTGGCACTTTCCCTTTTCTCTAATGGAACCGAACGTTCGCATGAACAAACCCACGAACGGTTATGGAGCTAATTTCGGCATGAGGACTTTGCGGTTCACATCACCTCAGCTATTTTTTTGCTGCAACTTTTACGGAACTGTTTTCGGCAAAGTGACTCTGCGGTTTCCCGGGCAACTTGCTCCAGTTATTTTGTACCATTTTGCAACAGGCCAAGAGAGAACTTTTTGGAGGGAAGGTGCATCATGAGACTAATGGGAACAAATGCTCCCTGAGAGTCAGGGGGAGCACCTAGTATTTTGGCTGCAGCAGCTCCTAAAAGTTGACCAACAAAAGCACCAAACACTTTGGAACTATTTTGGACTAGGACCACATGTGTGGCCAATCAGAACTTTACCCCGGTAGTGTTTCCCCTACACTGCATGGATCTGAGCACTATTTAGACAACTTCGGCACTCAGATATGGGCTGTTTGGGGATGTAGGACTTGTTGGGTATTGGATGTTTTCATGATGTTTTGGGGTACTTTTATGTTTTTATGTTTGGCTCTCTGTCCCTGGGAGAAAATTAGCTTACCAGTCATTAACTCGATTATCTCCCAGAGATTCCTGGGAGAGGCTTGTATTGGGGTCTGTGCAAAATAGACAGAGTTTGGCTCATTAAAATCAGTTGTACTCCCAGAAATATGTGTTGTCCAGTTACTGGGAGGGAAAAGAGCTATTCACTGATAAGCATGTTGTTTCAGCTTGTGGAGAATTCAGTGGGACAAGTCCTTGTAACTACTGTAGCTCCCAGGATTGTGTGTCACCCAGTCCCTGGAAGGAAATAGAGCTTGTCACCTACCCTGTTCCAGGATGGAGAGACTCCAGGAGGACCTCAGTCAAGCCACAGCAACTGGGGGCAGAAGAGCTGAGATTTTCCCTAGTTCCAGCTAGGAAGCAATCCTTGGCGGAGGTACCCAGCCAGAGTACCACTACAATATAAATGTTTTATGTTTTTTTTTAATATATTTTTTTACTCTGTCCAATCCGCAAAACGGATATGATGCCAGGAACTTGCTGGAACTTATTGAATGGACATGATGATTAAAACCTAGAAATACTAATGCATTCCACTGTGGAACGCACTAGAAACAGGTGCAGAGAATTACCTACTTGTAAGCCTGCTATTTAACCCCCTAGGGACCAAACTTCTGGAATAAAAAGGAATCATGACATGTCACACATGTCATGTGTCCTTAAGGGGTTAAGGAGAGGACGCCAGACATCACACATACATCGCTGAAGAAGTCCTTGGTAACAAAATGCATTGGATTAACTATGGTTTTAGTTTTATTTTATATGTGTTTTGTATTTTGTTTTTTTTTTCTGTTTTTTGCCCTCCATCTGTGGATTTTGGATCTTAGCCCTTTTGGATCATACTGGATACCACTGGATGTGGAGACAGGCATTATCAGATTTTACTTTTTGTAAGTGCACTATTGTATAATGCATGTTCTCTGTTTATACCATCTGCACTATTTGGTTTTGTTCTCCTCTCTACCTTTATGTGTTCTAAGAAGATATACAATATACATTCTACAGCACTATTGCGACATATATATATATATATATACCACCATTTTAAAGGGAGACCAGCCTGAATCATAGTATAATTTATTCAATACTCATGTTAATTATATCCCCATCATAAGGTTGTATTTATATTATTCATATTATTTGGGTGTTTTTTTTGCAGTTTCCACATTTCACCCCCATTTTTCTTTACTGTGTTTGAAGTGTTTTTGAGGGTACACTTTTTTAGGAGGTTTTTTTTTTTTGTATAGTGCACTGTATGTTTTTAGTGGTATCATCACTTACCTTTTTTCCAGCACATGGTCCATTCTTGCTAGCTGGAATAAGGGAAGGGTTTAGGCTTTTTTAACCTGTTGATAGCCAACGGAGGGGAAGGGGGGGGTGGGAGGGGGGATGGAGGTAACAATAAAGCTCTGTATTCCTAACACTATAATGTTCCTTTAACTCAGACTTTTCATCTTTTTAAAAACTATTTTAAAACATTTTACTTTTATATAAAAGATAGCAAACAAAAATAAAAAAAAAACCATTATTGGTCACTGCAGTGAAAGCCTTATCCTGTCTCATTTTTGTTGTAGTAAGTAGTGATTATATGACTCACTACTGAGGCAAGTACCACTCGTACATTGGGTGCCTGTCATAATATTTTCCTCCTACTCACATACACTTAGTGAACCATCAATTTCCAAGTCTCCACATAGCCGCAGACACCACATAGAGAATAAGGTGAGCTATTGGCGAGCTATAAGGCGAGCTATTGGCAACAGGCATATAGTAACAGCAGGTGGTGACTCCCAGTTAGTACTTTATTACCTCTGTCAATTGGAAGGACTACTTTGACAAAGCAATCAGAAGTTTAGTGTGAAGGTCTTGCTGCTCTTAGAAACATGTATGTGGAAAGGCTGTAGTGATCAATAGTATATTTTTTGCTGCTAGAACTATAGAAAATGCATTTGTTCCCTGTTGGGGTCATATTTCCCTGCTGGGCAAAGTGTTCCATGCACCTCACTTTTGGACTGAACATTTGGTGCACATTTTCAGTGATACACAGACAATGTGTTTCAAATTGGGCTACTAACAGTGTATTAAGCTGGTACAACGAAATTCATATAGAGCCTCCACCCACTTCCCTTTGGTGGAAGCTGGAGACACTAGGTTTCTACAATATCAATATTAAAGCTAGGATGGGGGACACTAGGTACACCCTCTTAATAATATTAAATTCCTTTCTTGCCACCCATGAGTCTGGGGCACTACATCCTACCTTGTATAATTATAAGATTCCACACCCGCCAACAATCGGTGGAGACTGGGGTAACAGAAACTAAGTCCCCTTTTATATAATTATTAGAGACCAACCAACCATCATTTTGTCTTTATTAATAGTGACCCATTTAGAAAGTAGCCCATACTCACTCACCATTACTTTATTATTAATAGTGGTCTGTCCACTGTTTAGATTTAAGCCCTCACCTGATATGTATGGGTGGGAGTAGAGGGGACTATGCCCCCATATTATTTTACAGGCCGATGGGATAAGATATTTCTAGTTAATGGGCAGAATGCCAGTTGCTAGCTTTACATTTTAGTAGAAATACTTCCAGCAGCCTCTTGGGAGGTGTGGGCATAAGGGAGGTAATCAACTTCCATTTTACTAATATGTTTATTTATTACAGTATATATATTTCAGTTTGACCAAATGACCTAAAACAAGGATACAACTAAAATGTGTTGTATAATAAATAAATATAGAAAATATAGAATTTTTTACTGCTCATTTTTTTGCTTCTCACTTAATCTGTGAATAAAATCAACATTTAGTGGCTGTACCCTACCCATTAATCATCTTACTTTACCCATCAATCATCTATTTTTGTTTTCGGTGCAGTGGGCAGAGTTTTGAATACTGAATCAAACAAACATATTCTGCCATGGTGCTAGTTGTTTTCTAAGTTATATATGCACATTGTGCTTTGGGGGTAAGGAATTTTGTCTGAATCACAATTCATCTGAATGCGGAAGCACATGTGTAAGGGCAAGTTTATTAGAACATTGAATAATCTCTTGTACCCTTTAGTATAGTGATGTTGGGTAGAGCATTGTACCTTTAGGGTACATCTGTATAATTACAGCATGATTAAATAGTTTTAAGGACATGTTTGGAATCTTAGTTTTAGAGCATGGCTGGTTAAGGCTATTCTAAGCAGGGACGGACTGGGAAATAAAAACAGTCCTTGAATTCTATACCAACCCAATAATTCGTCACACCAGCATATTGTGCTGATATAGTGGTGGAAAAGATAACTTAAAAATGAAAACTATTACTGCAATGAAAGAAAGCATTCATATTGCTTCAAAATAAACAAAAGATTTGCTTTATTTTAAGCAGACACAGCATTTGCATATAATCAATGTTTCAGTCCAACTACCTTGACATATTAAGGATAGTTTGGTAATGGGACTGAAATAATGAATGTATGTGGCTGCACAGCTGTAAAAAGTGAAGTTATCTTGTTTATTTTGAAGTCCTGCGAGTGTATTCTTTACTTTAAATATGTTAATGTGCTTGAGTATGCACCTAGCAAAAAGACTGGGCCAATAAGTGCTCATTACATATATGTTATATGTTAATGACATTTCTGTGAGCATTATGCATATATAAATGTATATTAATATATGTCTAAATATTATAGGTATAATTATATATATTACTAATGCGCACATTAATATACATGCATATATATTTAGACATGCATCTTTCTCCCCCCTCACTGCTCCTGTGTCTCTTTCTCCCCCTCTCCTCCCCGTGTTTCTCTATTCCACCTGTGTCTCTCTCTTCCCCTCCCCCCTGTGTCTCTCTCTTCCCCCTCTGCCTCTTTCTCCCCCCTTTCCCTGTGTCACTCTCTCCACCCATCTCTTTCTCCTCCCCATGTCTCTCTCTCCCCCTAAGTCTCTTTCTCCCTCCTCATGTCTCTCTCTTCTCCTCTGTCTCTTTTTTCCCCTTCCCCTCTGTCTTCCCCGTGTCTCTCTCTTCCCTCTGTGTCTTTTTCTCCACCCTCCCCTGTCTCTCTCTCTTCCCTGTGTTTCTTTCTCCCCCTTCCCCTGTGTCTCTCCCTTCCCCATCTGTCTCTTTTCCCCCCATTCCTTCTGTGTCTCTTTCTGCTCCTCTGTTTCTTTCTTCTCCCTCTGTATCATTCTCTCCTCTCCATCTGTGTCTCTCTCTTTCTCCCCCTTTGACTCTTTCACCCCCTCCCCAATGTCTCTCTCTTCCCCCTCTTTCTTCCCCATCTGTCTATTTCTTCCTCCTCCCCCTATCTATTTCTCCCCTTCCCCCTGTGTCTATTTCACCCCTTCACCCCCTGAGACTGACCTTTTCTGAAAATCTGGTCTGGAGCTCTGGGAGAACCAATGACAGCAATGTATTGCAATGTAAGACTCAGGGTTATTCAAATAAATGTGAACTGTTAGCAATTCAAGTTTTGAACATGAGATTACATTTTCATAGATCCAGTATTGGTAATTTTAAGAGCATTTTAAGAGTAATTAGATATATTTTAAAGGGACACTATAGGTATCAAACATAGTTGGTGTAACGGATCGACTGGCACCCCGACTGGGTACCTCCATTGAAGGATGCTCCTAGCGCTTCCTGAGGACTCCAAGCACTCTGGCAGACACCACAATCACCGAACCGGAGAAACAAATCTCCCAAGCATATGAATGCTGTAGACAGTTGAATAGGAACCATACGAATAGGTTTACTCTCCTAGCAGTCAAACTGGAACAGCATACAATGAATCCTTCCCCCAATAATGAGACGACACTTCACTTTGAGGGTTAAAACAGGAACTGACTGTACTGTCACATACAGTCTCTTTTATTCCCAATCCACAAACATAGTACAGCCCACAGGGCGTTACAAAACAGCCAATCAATCCATACAATACACCCAGACACTCCCACACAAAATCCTCCCCTCTGGCTGTGATATGATTACTGAACACAATGGGTAATCTAATTATCACAGCCAGAGAAATACAGTTTCATAAAACACATCACAGGGACCCCAAAACATGCAATAACCCCATAAAAAGTATATCCTTGGAACTGGGGGATCTGGGTGAACCACATATCCAAAATTCACCCAGATCCGTTCAGGACTTTGGAAAATACAGTTTAATGCAGATTCTGCAGAACATAGACAGGCTAAATAAAAAACAATCACTGTATAATGTGTCCCCTGCTGTATAGTCCAAAACCACCACACGATGTCTCTGTGCAACAAATACTGGCGAGATGGCACCGTGTTGAAATGTCCACACAGTGTCTGTGAGTTAAAATGGCCGCCATCCATTGTTCTCACCATGTGCTTCTGATACAGGAAATGGTGGCCACCCAGTAACTCCACAGTATGTCCCCAGATGGTTCTTAAAAGGGCCAGCAGCAGCACAACACAAATCCATTATGCCCAAATCATGTCTTTAAATGGCAACACATCCCAGGGGCCATAGTCACATGGCAGGAGGCTGGCAACCAGGCTTCTCCAGTGCATAGTGGCGAGGTTGGTTCCACCACACTTCTCCCCTTTACCAATCAGACTAACAGGGTATCTGACCTCCTGCCGGTCAGTGCCCTTGTTAGTCCAGCAGCCCACCCACAAAACACAATCAGTAATACAGCCCACCCACAATAACTGGCTACTACACCTGGGTAGAGGAGAACTTTGTCCGTATCCAGGTGCCTCACCATGGCTGTGTGGGTGACTGGTAAGCATACTGGGTGGGTTGCTGAGTGGGCAGAGACCAGCGGTACTCTGTCCTGGTGCCAGCACTACCACGGGAGTTGTCTGGTTGGAGCCTGGTTGCTGGAGGTTGCCTAAACAGTCCTGCTGCTGGGGGACAGGACAAACTGTCCCTACCCCCGGTGGTGCATGTGCAGAGACCACTGTCCCATCTGCACTGTTGTGGAGATTACTGTCTCCCCTTGGTGGGCTAAGCTGCCACTGGGGAGAGGGGGTAACAAGCTCCTCTCCCATACATACTTTCAGCCGCTGGGGAGGAAGGACGGCACCTTCAGCTCCCTGGGATACACACTGCCGCTGGGGAGGAAGGACGGCACCTTCAGCTCCCTGGGATACACACTGCCGCTGGGGAGGAGGGACGACACCTTCAGCTCCCTGGGGTACACACTGTCGCTGGGGAGGAAGGACGGCCCCTTTAGCTCCCTGGGATACCCACTGCCACTGGGAAGAAAGGACGGCACCTTCAGCTCTCTGGGGTACACAATGCAGCTGGGGAGGAAGGACGACACCTTCAGCTCCCTGGGGTACACACTGCCGCTGGGGAGGAAGGACGACACCTTCAGCTCCCTGGGGTACACACTGCCGCTGGGGAGGAAGGACGACACCTTCAGCTCCCTGGGACACACACGGCCGCTGGGGAGGAAGGACGACACCTTCAGCTCCCTGGGATACACACTGCCGCTGGGGAGGAAGGACGACACCTTCAGCTCCCTGGGATACACACTGCCGCTGGGGAGGAAGGATGATACCTTCAGCTCCCTGGTACACACACTGCCGCTGGGGAGGAAGGACGGCACCTTCAGCTCCCTGGGATACCCACTGCCACTGGGGAGGAAGGACGGCACCTTCAGCTCCCTGGGGTACACAATGCAGCTGGGGAGGAAGGACGACACCTTCAGCTCCCTGGGGTACACACTGCCGCTGGGGAGGAAGGACGACACCTTCAGCTCCCTGGGACACACACGGCCGCTGGGGAGGAAGGACGACACCTTCAGCTCCCTGGGGTACACACTGCCGCTGGGGAGGAAGGACGGCACCTTCAGCTCCCTGGGACACACACTGCCGCTGGGGAGGAAGGACGACACCTTCAGCTCCCTGGGGTACACACTGCCGCTGGGGAGGAAGGACGACACCTTCAGCTCCCTGGGACACACACGGCCGCTGGGGAGGAAGGACGACACCTTCAGCTCCCTGTAGCTCACACTGCCGCTGGGGAGGAAGGACGGACGGCACCTTCTGCTCCCTGGGACACACACTGCCGCTGGGGACCCTCGCAGGACCAGTCTAGGAGGTCCGCTACCTCGGGTACCGCTGGTTGCTGTTGGGAAAAAGGACCGGCTGTCTCTTCCCGGGCCTCATTGATGAGTCGCAGGTAATCCCACTCCAGGTTCCATTCATTGGTGACCAAATACTGTATGTCTGCCTCGAGGTCAATAGCACTAGGGAGCCCCAGCATGTCTTCTCGGTCGTAACACAGGTCCCAAAAACGAGAGTCAGTAGCTTTCCCAAAGTCCTCATCGTCAATATTGTCCCAAAATAGGCCAGGGCCAGCGTAACCTCCGCCTTCTGGGAACTCATACTCTGCCAACTCGGGGACACACTGAGCTGCATACCACTGTATCGCCTGGTATGCGTCGTCGAGCGCCAGTTCTGCATATACTAAAATCTCGAGTCTAATCACCCACGCTTCTTCGGTCTTTTTCTTCAGGAGGTGCATCCGCTCTGCCATTCGAGACAGGATTCGCTGCCTTCTGCTGTGGCGCCGATCCCCTCGCGAATACTGTACTTCCTCTAGGGCTTCGTCCCACAACTCAGCTCTGGCACTCTCTCTGTATCTCAACATGTCTTCCTCTGACACTGCTCCTGACCTCAGGGATACGTAACAGTACAATCTATCTTGCAACTTCTCCTCCATTTTCTGAGTTCCTTCGTAGATAGGGGCGCTGTACGGGTACTGGCGTTGCCCTCAAATTGTAACTCCAAACGAACTGTGTCTCTGAGCTGCTTTACCTCGCACTAGGATGCCATCCCACCGCTGCCACCAATGTAACGGATCGCCTGGCACCCCGACTGGGTACCTCCGTTGAAGGATACTCCTAGCGCTTCCTGAGGACTCCAAGCACTCTGGCAGACACCACAATCACCGAACCGGAGAAACAAATAAATTCTCCCAAGCATATGAATGCTGTAGACAGTTGAATAGGAACCATACGAATAGGTTTACTCTCCTAGCAGTCAAACTGGAACAGCATACAATGAATCCTTCCCCCAATAATGAGACGACACTTCACTTTGAGGGTTAAAACAGGAACTGACTGTACTGTCACATACAGTCTCTTTTATTCCTAATCCACAAACATAGTACAGCCCACAGGGCGTTACAAAACAGCCAATCAATCCATACAATACACCCAGACACTCCCACACAAAATCCTCCCCTCTGGCTGTGATACAATTACCTTACACAATGGGTAATCTAATTATCACAGCCAGAGAAATACAGTTTCATAAAACACATCACAGGGAACCCAAAACATGCAATAGCCCCATAAAAAGTATATACTTGGAACTGGGGGATCTGGGTGAACCACATATCCAAAATTCACCCAGATCCGTTCAGTACTTTGGAAAATACAGTTTAATGCAGATTCTGCAGAACATATACAGGCTAAATAAAAAACAATCACTGTATAATGTGTCCCCTGCTGTATAGTCCAAAACCACCGCACAATGTCTCTGTGCAACAAATACTGGCGAGATGGCACCGTGTTGAAAAGTCCACACAGTGTCTGTGAGTAAAAATGGCCGCCATCCATTGTTCTCACCATGTGCTTCTGATACAGGAAATGGTGGCCACCTAGTAACTCCACAGTATGTCCCCAGATGGTTCTTAAAAGGGCCAGCAGCAGCACAACACAAATCCATTATGCCCAAATCATGTCTTTAAAGGGCAACACATCCCAGGGGCCATAGTCACATGGCAGGAGGCTGTCAACCAGGCTTCTCCAGTGCATAGTAGCGAGGTTGGTTCCGCCACAGTTGGCTTCAGATGTTTTGGTGTATAGTTAATGCCTCTGCATTCTCACTGCTCAATTTTCTCCTATTTGTGAGTTAAATAACTTTTGTTTGTTTATGCAGTCCTAACCACACCTACCTTGGTGGCTGTGACTGATGCTGCCTGCATGAAAAATAATTGTTCCATTTTCAATCAAATGTTAACTTTGAAGGGAGTTGTGACTAGGATGGTATAAACAAAGTGATTTAACTCTTGATTAACTGGCAGAGAATTGATCGGTGAGAAGTCACATGGTCTATACAGCAAAACTTCTCCATTAAGCTAAAGCTATTTTGGTGCCTATAGTGTCCCTTTAAATATAGCACCCTATAGGATTTGAAGTAAAAAGATTAAGACTTAACTTTTATTAGCTTTATATAAAAAAAGTAAATGTTTCAGTTTTCATTAGCATGCATATATGTAATAGGAGGATGTATATATGTCCTTGTTCATTAGTTTCTGCCAAGCCTTGCATGAATACCCTCCCATTGATTGTGATTATATATGCTATAGAAAATAAAATCATTGTATGCAAAGAGTAAAGGGATAGATACACTTTATTTAGTTCATCAACCTGTGTGCTTGTATGTAAATGCAATATTTATTATTATTATATAACTTGGATTCTCTTTAATGCAATATGTATTATTATTATTATTATTATTATTATTATTATTATTATTTAACCTTTTGTATAAAATTACATTTTCCATATTATTAATTGTACACTTTCTTTTGTTGTCTCTTAAATGCACAGCTGTGCTTTTAAAGTAAAATAAAAATACATTATAATCAGGTCTATAGTGTCACCTTAAGACAGGTACTTCAGTTTTTACAAAAGTACATTATAGAGACATTATGGTTTTAATAACCACAGTATCTGAACAATTTTGTTAACATCCTCTGTTTAAGGTTAAAACATTGCTCAATATTTAATGACTGCTTGTCAAGGAATATACAATCTCCAGGCAGGGAATGCTTGTTTGATGATTACCCATCTGGTATGTATGAGTGCAAAGAAGTCATTTGATTCACCGTTTCTTTACTTTTTTGACTTTTTGTGAAGGACAAAGAAAATAGTGAGTTGTTTTACAGTTTCATATTCAGAGACAAGCACCACTGGTGAATTTTATAATATAGATTTAAATTCCAAATAATGACTCCTATTAATATTTGTGCCATTGTTAAGAAATTATACTATTCTTAGGCTAGAATCTCTATATAAAGCAAACTTACCTACCTTAATCCATTGTATGACTTGACATGCCTGTGATATAAAGAAGTTATAAACCGCCTTAAAATCTTTTTAAGATATCCAAAATTACAAAATAATAATATAAACTATAATGTATAGTCTGAGTCTCAGTATGAAATATTAAAATATACATTACTGTACATTTTGATGCACTGTTTGCAATTCATGCTTTTTCCAATTAATTTTTTTTTTTTTAATTTCTTTTTCTTTATTTTTTTGACATGTATTATACATACAATTAATTTATTTTAAATAAAATAGAAACAATACCATATTGTATGATTTACCCAAGTACATTAAAGGCAATTTAATTTTTTTTGTTTTAATTTCATTCTCACCAGTTCTCTACACATCCAACTGACTCCAGTATTTTGGTTATTTTGATTAACCTGTGTTCAACTAGACTATGGTCCTTTACATTTCCCTGGAGGCTTGACTTTTTGCAAACTATCACTATATTTATAAACACATGATTTCTTAAAGATGATTTTCAAGTTCTTATTTGTGCAAACAAGATCAACGTGCTTTTTACTTCATTCATATTTCCATACATGTTTTAGTTAATAAATGATCATATTTCATAGAAGTTTATTGATAAAAAAAAATGTATTTACTAAATTGTATTATTGAACCTAAATGTTCCTGCAGATACAGTTGATATGATTATCTATAATGGTATATTGTGTTGAATTCTGTCTAGTGCTTTTTGAATTGAACTAAAAGGATATCTGATGTTTCATTCCATCATTTGATATTAGATGGTGCTATAGTAGGTCAAAAGGGGCACAAGTGGTCGATACTCCTTTTAAATTGCTCAAGTCTGTCTGATTGATTTTACTCTGCACACATTTCTTTTCACTTGTACTCCTGGTGTCAGCTAAGGCATTTTAGATGATCATGGGGGGCAACACAGGTTTTAAATCAAAGGGAAAGTAGTCAATTTTTCTTGTTTGGACAACAGAACTGAATGTTATGTGAGATAACATATGACCCTGTCTAAATTTAAAGGTGTAGCCACATGTAAGAGCAGACTGAACAAATCACAGTGCTGAAGGTAATGCTTTTTTATTAAATTTAATATTTGATTGATGAAGGTTGTACTCCAACTGAGTGCTTAACCAACAATAATATATCCCAAGCATATCATCATTTCTAAGCATCAAATAATAATGATATATATCTTCTAAGAGTAATACTTCAAGATTTTCTAAATAGTTTAGTGTTTTCTGCTCTCCTTTTTAGTCATGAATATAGCAGATTGAAATAAAGCTACTTTCTTGGAAATCACTAGTGGACAAATATATCAAAACTGTGTTTTAGATTTGTTCACAGGTAATCTTTATCAAGTTATCCATATCATTTCCCAAGTCTATTTTTGTATGTAACTTAAAACATATACAACAGTCTACAGCTATGTTTACACAGGTTTTACACGTCATGATAAGACAAGAAAGAAAGAAAGAGGAACAAACGAATGGAAACAAAAGAAAGCAATGGACAAAAACAAGAAATAATTTCAGTGAATTTTCATTTATAAATGGCCAACAAAAGGGAGTTTAATTTCTAAATGCAAAATTGTAGCAAATTGAAAACTGAATTTCAAAACTTCAGCAATAGTGATGTCCCGAACGGTTCGCCACGAACGGTTTGCCACGGACTCACCTCCTGGACAGCATCCATTTTACATTCAAGCTGTCCAAGAGGTGGGAGGGTCTGGGAGGGAGGGTCTGCTGCTGATTGGCTGGAATGTGTCTGCTGACTGTGAGGTACAGAGTCAAAGTTTACTCAATGATGAGTCCGCGGCAAACCATTCGTGGCGAACCGTTCGTGAACCGTTTGGGACATCACTATTCAGCAATAATAACGAATCAGGAGGTCAAATTCCAACCCAACTCTTAATGAATACGTTGTGAATAAAACCCATACAGTAGTGCATTTTAATTATACTATGTATACCAGCTAACCATTGATTATGTTCCCTCTATTTGTTTTATAGTGGTCTGAAACTTAAGCTAATCATGGAACTCTTCTAAGATGTTAAAAAAAATCAATGGTCTTCTAGTAGATTTTAGCATTCAGTCAACCATAGAGAGATTATAGTATAGTAAATCCTGAACAATTTTGCATTACTGTGTATTTTTGTTTCTAAGGGATCCATTTAGTATGTAATCATTGTATGAATTTAAACCCAGTAATACTATTATACAATAAAATCCAATATGTGCACGAGATAATATAAATATACAATGTTATTCTGTCATAGAAACGAATATTACTAATCCGCTTTAGGATTATTACATCAACTGCTAACAAACTGTTATATTGCATGTGATAATAAACTCAAGCTACAAAGGTACCTACAATATTCAATGCAATTGTGTTTATTTATTGTGATGAATCAGGAATGTTCATTTCTTTTAATTTTAATATAAATGCAAATGTAATGGTATACTGCAGCAATTGATGACAGAAAACGTAGACTATAATTATGGGTAAATTTCAAGATCAAAGCTAACATTTAAAATATTAAAATGCACTCAGATTATTCCATACCACATAATAATGAAACTACTAACCATTATTACATATTGAGCTGCAATTTTCACTTAGGTTAAATGATGAGTGTGCTGAGCATTTATTTGCTATTGGATATCTTCACATTAAGTATTTTTTACCGGCATTAATGACAGTTACACTTAAAAGTGCAAGGAATGACTGTGCAAGACTCAATTTGTTTAAAATAATCTATACTGTCCAAGAGAATGAGGCTGAATAAATGGTTGCTCAGAGAACTGAAATAATGTTAACGCAAATATTGATCACAGGTCACTTTCAAGGTAAATGGAAACTACAACAAATTCAAGGTCAGCATTCACAGAAGTCATCTACTTATATTGACAAACATCATTGACTATATTTAGATGCACATACAACAACAGGAGCCAAATATGTCCAACAGTCTTTATCCATTATAATAATGCTTCATGGATGTTTAATGAAGCAAATGTAATTCTGTAGTTTATGTTTAACCCCTTGGTGACAGAGGGATTTTTAAAATTTCATATGTTAATAACATATAGCTTTTTTGCACTTTTGCCATCTGTCTGTGGTGCTCTACCTACCTAATTTCTCATTAAGTACACCTATGCACAAACACACACATACATTTTTACATATATATAGTATCAGAGGTAAACTCTACCTGTCCTTTATAAAAATAAATAAGTAAATATCTATATGTGTGTTTGTGCATGGTATATAGTATCAGAGGGAAACTCTACCTGTCCTTTATAAAAATAAATAAGTAAATATGTATGTGCAGTATTTTTATATTCTTTAAATCAACTTTATGAAATTAAATATATTCAGAAAAACATGGTGGATTTGGCAACCTTAATCCCACACCACATTTCTGATGAGGTGTGAGTTGATCATCCGTATGAAGCTGTCAGATGCTGAGCCAGGTACTTGCTGGACTTCTTCTGGTCTCTCAAAGAAGAAACTCAGACACTTCTCACAGATTTTCAACATTTTCTTGGCCTTTCAGTCCTTTTTTGTCCATGAACTCTCCTGATACTACAGGTAGGTTCTCAAAGATGCCACATATAGGGAAACCTGTGACTGTATGCAACATTTTTACAGATTCTTTTTGGCAAAGATAATTTTCAATGTGTACCATTTTGTACTTTTTTTAAGCTTGTGGCATTTATTAAATGTTGTTACATGTTACATTTTTATGGGTGTCTATTTAATTTGGCAGAATGTGAAAGTACACAGACATAGGCTGACTAAACTACATTTGATTAACTGTTATATATGTTTTATTTTATACTTGATTTTTAAATATCTTATAATCAAATCATGATATAAAAGTTAGGTACATGCAACCTAACTTATATGATAAATATTCCTCAAAATCCTTGCAATGATTTGCAATCTGATAGACAGTGTGCAACTGGTAATAGACTCTTATAACAGAGTTATAGGATGAAAAGAACAAACACTAGTTTGGTTTTAACGCTGAACGGAAATAAAATAAAGAATTCACTTGCCAGAGAGTTAAATTATTTATCCTAATTAGAGGTACGCCAATGAACATAATAAGAGACACTTGTGCCTCATCAGTATAAAATGTATACATTAACTACTACACCCTTCTACAGTCTGAAACACTTTGATGGAAGGGTAGCAGCCAAGAAATCACTTTTTCGGAAGTGGAACACAGTGAAAAGGTTAAGATATGCTAAGATTTGTATGTGTACCCTCCACAAAAACCATTAATGATCAAGCTTCTTTGGACCATAGAATGGTGAACTTGTCATCCGTATGAAGCTGTCAGATTCTGAGCCAGGTCCTTGATGGAACTCTTCTGGTCTCTCAAAGAAGAAACTCAGACACTTCTCACAGATTTTAAACATTTTCCTGGCCTTTCAGTCCTTTTTTGTCCATGAACTCTCCTGATTCTACAATTTCCTATATAACAGCTTGAATACCACATCTTGACTATGCAGTTTGCTGATTTCCCTTGAGAGTTGCCGTGCATACATACATATTGTATACAAATGTCCTGCAATTTCTGGTTGTATTCTAATAGAGAAATTGAGTAATAATTATATATCTGGGTAACACTTATTGAAGATATTAATTACTCAGACATAAATTGGGATAGAGTGGCTATTAGTTCAACTAGGGCAATCATGTTTTTGAATATGATAACTTACACCTTTATGTCACAATTGGTAGAAGCGCTAATTAGAACAGAATACATGTCTGGATCTGATAATAACAAACAATGTTGATCTTTTATCAAACAGTCAAGTAGAGGAACACTTGGTAAATACTAATCACATTAGGTTGTCTTCTGAAATAAACTTGAAAATTAAACGCACATGGGGTATACTAAAACATATAATTTTAAAAAGTATAAGGATAAAAGAACAATATTAGAAATTAAAAAAAAGTAATGGTCATGTAAAGCATCCTATATAGGATATAGGGTAGCCAACAATGTCTGTAAAAAGGTGATTAGATGGGCTAAACTAGAAAATCTATGCATATTGTATAAAAAATACATGTACAAGGAACAGGGCATAGCAAGACAAAAAAAAGTGGGTGGGAAATGGGAGTTTTTATTGGTTAGTTGAGGATTGTCAAAGGTCTATATGTGTAATCCTCTGTCGTACGTATGAAGGTTAATTTAGCCTTTTGATCTGTACTGGTAGCAGTCAGGCTGTGATGCCTGAGAGTATCAGAGGAAAAGATGCAAGACTAGGTTCAGGACACAACCTGCGGAGTTAATACTGGAATAAATGGATGTAAAAGTAGTGGCTAGTCAGGCTTAGGCAACCTTCAACATTACAGGTAATTTGAACTGCATCTCCTGTGATGCTTTGTCAACATTATGGCAGTTAGAGCAATATGGGAGATGTAGTCCAAATCATCTGGAGTGCTGAAGGTTGCCTACCCCGGGGCTACGTCATTGATTAGGGATTGCTGGATTAGAACTAACCTTGCTAAAAATGTTTAAGCACTGTGGCCAGTAGCAGACTGATAGATGTTGAGTCCCATCTGAAGCTGTTGTGATTAGTCTTAAGGATGAATGAAACATTTCCAAAATCTCTTTCTCTTCCTTGTCCACTGCAGTGACTAACATGGAAAGAAAGTTGTTGTCCTTATGTTAAATATTGTCAATGTACAAATGGCTGGAGATGAAATGTGCTATCTTGGCAATGAAGTGCAGTGGGTGTTAACCAAGCAACGTAAAACTCAGGAAGAAGGGAATATGCCTAATAATGGTACTAAAGCCATTACTCCCCTTAATATGCAGCTCCCTGTTATAAATGTATATTCCTTGTACTTATACAATAACAAAAATAGAGATACAGATGACACATGTGCAAGACCCTTAGCAAATTAAAATACTGTGATATATTATAATTTGCTTTCGAATATTGTCCAAAATGCATGGACAAATATAGCTCCTTGGACTGCATATCACGATATCCAAACGGCTCTTTCTTCTTTAAATTTTATGATGTCATTCAATAGAAGAGATGCATATGTTTAAGGGACTGCAAGGTATTCCTTATGTTATTATACAGACAATTCACTTTTTGTAAATGAACACTAATGCTTTTGTCTCATAAAGTAAGCAAGTAGCCCAAAATGATCAAGGAATGGTTATTTTGTATGGATTTAAAGAGAATAAGAAGTTGATACGGATGAGGTAGAAAGATTAAAGTTGAGTAAACATTTAAAATGATGAATAAAGATGAATAATGAAAGCATGATAAAATATACAAAGGCACACAAAATATCAGTTACAATTTTTTGCGGCATGTCTTTATACGTAAAGGCTTACTACAATCCTTTGTATACTCTTTGTTTATTTTATTAACTCATTATTCCCTGTTGGACATTAGATTTTAAGTCTTCAAACCTTAGCCTTAAAATGACATTATCAAACGACATTATAACTTACCAGAAATCCAGGACTGCATGAAACTTGCTGTCGTGAGGTCAAGTCAAATGCCTCTGGCAAGCATTTAATTAGATTGGTTCACCAGCCCAGACTACATTTTTGCCCTCTAAGCCAGTAAGGAGAGGGAGGTAGTGTAACTAAAAGAAAATGGGGGGTAGGCAGAGGTAAATGCTTCTCCTTGTAGGCACTGACAACAGATTTTTTTTTTTTTGCATGGGATTGATATTATGTAACCTGTAACACTGCTGCCTAAGTTATGTGTGCCAGGTGGTAACTAGCCCCCAGCACAAAAGTAAATATATCTCTGTATATTTCTACAAAGTTAGGTTTCTTTTTTCCTTTAACATTCTTTCTTACCAAGCCATCCCTTAATTTAAAGGGTTTCTCAACCCTCAAAACAACTTTTTCTCAATGAAGCTGTTTTGGAGGCTGGTGTCCATGGGCATTGTCTTACACTGTTTAACTCTTATTTTGGTCCCTGGGTGACTGTCTGAATTGTCTTCTGTTAATTCTGCACAGTCACCATAAGAGAGCAGGAAGGAAAGAGTGAGTGCAAATGAAAGGTTGAGTGTGATCAAAGTACTCATGAGTACTCGCTGAGAAGGCCATTTGATAGTTTGACCGTATCACCGATGCCCACTGCATCACACTGTGGATAAAGTCAGTGCAGAAAGATGGTTGAGGGCCAACTTAGGTATAAAACTTTTCAAAAACTGTTTACACCTTAAGGTAAGATGGTGCACTGAGATTCTAACTCCAAAAACAACTTCAATTATCCATTCTTTCTAAAATGTATACAATGTAGGGATGTGCATGGGAAAACAATTTGGTTCAGTTCGGTTTGAAAATTCAGGTAAGTAAAAAAAATGTGTCTGCTTCGGCAATTCAGACCTATGGCATTTGGTTCGGTTCGGCACTTCGGAACTGCCGAATGTCATCACTTCGAAACTACGGCACTTCGGACATTCGTAAGTATCCGAATGTCCGAATGTCATGAAATTCGTACGAATGTAAATTGGAAACAAAACGAATTGTACATGTCTATTGCTAATTTCATTGAACAGGGGATAGTAAAACCAGATTGGGCAAGCAAGCATTACATTGTACAAAATGAATTAGCTTATTGGTCAAGATTCCTGTCATCATTCACATCATTTTCCCTCCCTCTCTCTTGTTTTGCCATTTTTCAGAAATCCGAATCACTCAGCACTTCGGCGCTTCGGAGCTTCGGCACTTCTGAACTACTGAACTTCGTCACTTCCGAACTTCGGTGCTTCAAACTTTGACACAATCATCCGAATGTCCAAATGGCATGAAATTTGTACGAATGTACATTCAGAACAAAATGAGTTGCACATGTCTAATACAATGACATTAATCTCTAACATCCTTCCTTCGATAGCTTTTTTGTCCTCTTAACCTCAATATCTCTCTTGAATCATGACCTCAACCTCGACTCTAAACTTCTAGCCAATTGCCTTCAAGATTTTCTTCCCTACCTTTTAACCCACTATCATCTGGGCTGGCGTAGTGGGAGTGAATCAGGCTGTCATCACTATTGTATCTTCTACCCACGTGTTGTCAGGCAAGAAATTCTCATGGACTGGATGCAGAAAAACATTTGACAAAATAACTTGGGCTTACTTCATTTAAGTTCTCAGACTTCTGTATTTTGGTTAAGCCTTTCTGTTATTTAATAACGACAACATATACTTTTAACCACCATTGGGCTTGTCTCAGCACCTATGGCCCTGGCTTTCGGGATGGATCAGGGTTGCCCACTATTTATCTTCCTTTTCAGTTTAGAAATCACTTCACTGCTTCTTGGGAATACCAGTGGTTAAACTAACTCATTGTTATTTATTTTGTCCATTTAACCCTCCCAGGAATTTTAGAATATCGCAGAATACTCAATACATTTTAATAAGTCAGAAGTTCTTCACCTAGACCCAACCTTATAACCTATCAATGAATATCATTCAATGGGTCAAACAGAAATGTAAATACTTAGGAAAATCCCACATTTAATTGAATATGTATGTCCCTATAATGTAATTTCTCTTTTCGTATCCACCTTTTTAGACCTGGCTAACTTATCAGCCTTTTATATTGCTGCTGGGGAGAGAGAGCCTATTTAAATTTATCCAAAAATGAGATCTCTTTGGCATCCAAATTAGTGAATTATTTATGGAAATTTGCTGCCTTGGAGAATTGCTTTATCCAAATTATATAAACCAAAATTTACAACACTACAATGTAGCAGACCTCCTTAGACATGCATTTAACTGGTTAGACCCTGCTAGCATCTTTACTGTTAGCACACTAGATGCAGAATTTGAAGCTCCTTATTCCCTGAGAGCTCTGTTACATTCAGAGCCCACTTTGCTTCTAAATATGGTTTACCAGAATACTCTTTTGTTAAAGAATTAAATTTATAGGGGAATTACAGAAAATAATATTACTTTATAGCAGCCAAACTCAAATAGTGTAACTTTCCCAAATAACACCAAATAAATATAAAAGAAGTGTAATGTGTAGAGCTTTTTTAAAGGTACGAAATTACCTTAAAACCTACAAAACTCATACCATTTTATAATATTGGTGGAAAACTGTGCTACCCTATTTTGGCTTGATATGGTTCCCTCAGGATTAGACATTCACCTGACATAGTGGTTGGTCACCTAAACAGACCTGAGGTTATCCACACTGGAGCTAGGTCTTATAGCTCCCCATTTGTGAGTGTCCTGAATATATTATTTTAGCACCTTATTATTGTTTTTGAAGATTTGCACTATATTGTATCATTTATCTTTGTAGACATTTGAAGATTTACCTAAATGGATGTGCCCCGATTGTAGTTTTTAAGGTAATTTTGTACATTTAAACAAGCGCTAAACCTTACACTTCTATATTTAAATAAATTGAGGTTATTTAGTATCTCCAATTATGCATAACATTTTTCTTTGATTTTTAGTGTATGTATTGGGGCTGATGTGTACTATGGTTATTGCTGCTGCCCAAGAGTAGTGGGAGTTTGAGCACAGGACTTATTTTGTTGTATTTTTTATCAGCTTTTGTATCACACAGCTATGTTACAATGCTGCCGCCCAGCCCATGTGTTCCCTATTAAGGGTTAATACGTATGTAGGGGTTTTGAAAAATACCCCTCTCTGTCTCATTAGAGATTTCTTTTCCTGAAGCTCAAGGAAGCAAGGTGAATAAACAGTGTAGGACCCACCTAAGAGGTTTGCCTTGATGTGGCAGGTGGGCTTGCAGCTAATTGCCATTGGAGTTACTAAATAACCTCCATTTATTTAAATATGCACAGGGGTTTGGAAAGTGCCCAGGTTACTTTTTTTCTTTGGTTTTTACTGTATGTATTGGGCTGATTTGTGGTCATTTCTGCCACCCAAGAGTAGTGGGAGTTTGAGCGCAGGACTCTTTTTTTGTGTATTTGTTATATTGTAAATGTTCATGAGTACTTTGTGGTATTGTTTCTGATATTTGTGAATGTGGGATGTGTATGGGGGCTGCTTGTGGTATTGCATGTTAGAGGCTACTTGTGAGGTTGTGTGTGTGGCGAAACCGACCTTGCCACTGGGCATTGGAGAAGACTGATTGCCAGCCTCATGCCATGTGACTATGGCCCCTGGGATGTATTGCCCTTTAAATACATGATTTGGGCATAATGGATTTGTGTTGTGCTGCTGCTGGCCCTTTAAGAACCATCTGGGGACATACTGTGGAGTTACTGGGTGGCCACCATTTCCTGTATCAGAGGCACATGGTGAGAACAATGGATGAAGCACATGGTGAGAACAATGGATGGCGGCCATTTTTCAACACGGTGCCATCTCGCCAGTATTTGGTGCACAGAGACATCATGCAGTGGTTTTGGACTATACAACAGGGGACACCTTACACAGTAATGGTTTTTCATATAGCCTGCATATGTTCTGTAAAATCTGCATTAAACTGTATCTTCCAAAGTACTGAACGGATCTGGGTGACTTTTGGATATGTGGTTCACCCAGATCCCCCGGGGGTTATTGCATGTTTTGGGGTCCCTGTGATGTGTTTTATGAAACTGTATTTCTCTGTCTGTGATAATGAGATTACCCATTGTGTAAGGTAATTGTATCACAGGCAGAGGGGATGATTTTGTGTGGGAGTGTTTGAGTGTATTGTATGTGTTATTGGTTGTTCTGTAAAACTCTGTGGGCAGTACTGATGTAGAATTATTAAAATCTTTATTAGAACCTGTATTGAATTATTGTACTAACTCCATTTTGTTCACCTTACATGACAGAATTTCCTGACAGTATTCAGTATAATGAATAAGAGATTGTATTTTCTCTCTCTAAGGACATAACTAGCCCCGGAGTTAGCGGATCTCCGTTGACTTGCAACATAGTATAATCCAAGGCCAGGAGAACAGTGACAAAATGAAATGTTCTATTCATAAAAGAACCTTGGAACAGACCACGAGACTGACATCACTAACTACGTAAAATGACGCCCAAGCCCCCCTTTCCACCGAGTAAGCCTCGTGCTAAAGAGCAATGGCGACGACATCCCATGATGGGAGGGTGCCTCACTAGTCACTCAAATCTCTGAGCCAATTAATAATATTAATGGGTGGACACTGACATAGCCACTTAACATTTAACCCAATTAATGATGTTTATTTGTTATTATCTGATATTCAATGATGATGTCATTTTGCATATAAAAAGGCCTGCGTGCCCGCTTTTTAACTAGATGCTAATAAATTTCCTGAAGTGTTTTTAACCTGAACTGCATGTGTCAGTGTGAACTTACTTCTGCGTATACGCAATTTATTCATCTCAGATTTGGACAGGAACAGATAGACTTTTAAACATTTTTGTTTATTTCTAAATTAATCTACATCAGTACTAAGTTTGTGGATTAGCAATAAAAGAGGCTGTATGTGCCAGTCCAGTGAGTTCCTGCTTAACCCTCAAAGTGAAGTGTCGTCTCATTATTGGGGGAGGATTTATTGTATGCTGTTCCAGTTTGACTGCTAGGAGTGTAAACCTATTCGCATGTTTTTTCCTATTCAGCTGTATACAACATTCATATGCTTGAGAGCATTCATATGCTCCTACGGTTCGGTGGTTTTGGTGTCTGCTGCAGTGCTTGGAGTCCTTAGGAAGTGCTAGGAGCATCCTTCAACGGAGGTGCCCAGTCAGGGTGCCAGGTGATCCGTTACAGTGTGTGTCAGTGTTAATTTTGGCGGCAAATTTAAATTTTGTTTTAGTCATAGTCTGCTGACTAAAAAGCAAGTTTAGCTTTAGTCATATTTTAGTAATCTGAATTGTTTTAGTTTAGTATAGCTTTAGTCGACTAAATCTCCAGTAGATTTTAGTCAACATGAATAGTTAAAGCCTCTGTGACAGTAGTCACCATCACCAGGATCTTTAAACAGACTATTTATGTAGTCTCTGGACTATTCTGTTTTAGTTATCCTGTGCCAAATATAGGTGCAGGGTGTGTTTAAAATATTTAGTGTTTAGTGTTAAATGTTTGGGTGCTCTCCTGTCATAATAATGCTTGCAATCAACTAGGGGATTTGGCTGTGTAGCCTGTACAGCACCACCTGTCAGTTGCAAGGATCTAGTAACAGCTTTATGCACTAGCTGAATAGCAAGGATTGTTCATTTGCATATTCAGGTAGATTTGCATATTGCAAATTCTGCAGGCAGGAGAGATTTTTTATGTTTATTATTGTTTTTCCCACCCCTTTAAAAATAAAATTGTTATATTATTAGTCCCTGTATGATTTCTGATATGATTTGATTAATTGTATTTTATTGAGTTTGTCACAGCAAGGTTGATGTAACAAACATAGTCCCAAGGAAAATAAAGTATTATATGTTATTTCCTTTTGTCTTCGGATGTGTTGCCTGGCTGCACAATCCCTCTTGCCCCGGGATAAATCAAAGAGCTAGGCCTGAGAGACGCAAGTGCTTGTGTAAAGGCAATATAAATTATATTGCAGGCAGAGGTGGATACCTGCCTGGAGGAAGGTCTGCAGTGGAATAGGCAGTGGGGACGATACCTGCCTGGGAAAAGAGTCGGGTCGGGTGGACGAGTTCTGGGGAGACCCCAGTCAAGCTTCGGCGACTGGTACTAAAGCGTTCCAGGGTCCTTACAAGCAGCTATCACGTGGACTTGGTGAAGGTACTCACTGTCTTTATCTGCCTCTTGCCCAGCCCTTCTGTGTCACTGTGTCGTCCCAGCCCCTCTGATTGTCTCCCCCCAGCCCCTCTGAGTGTCTCCCCCCCAAGTCTGTTTCTTTTGCCCCTTCCAAGACCCTCTGCGGCTCTTTGCCCTCCCCTCACAGCCCCTCTGTATGTCTCTTTCTCTCCATAGCCCCATATATGTGTCTCTTTCACCCAGCATCTTGTCTCTTTCTCCTCTATGTTGTTTTGTGTGTTCTCCCAGCCCCTCCATTCATCTTTTCTCCACTACATGTCTCATTGCCTTCCCTAGCCACCTCCACATGTCTCATTATCCCCAAGCCCCTCCATGTGTCTCAATTCCCTCAAGCCCCTCCACGTGCTTATTTCCCACCCAGTCCCTCCATGTGTCTAATTCTCCCAGCCCCCCCCATGTGTCTCATTCCTCCATCCCCCTCAATTGTCTCATTGCCCAACCCTTCATGTGTCCCAGTACCCCATGTGTTTCAATCCCTCAGGAACCCATGTGTCTAATTCCCTCAGCCCCCATGTATCTCATTTCCTCTCCTGTCCCCTTCATATATCTTACCCTCCAGTGTAACTTTTGGCGGCAAATTTCTATTTAATTTTAGTCATAGTCTTTTGACTAAAAAGCCATTGGACCGCAGTTTGTATTGAGCTACCTAACTAGTAATTTTCCATCACATTAGACAGGTGCCCTCAAAGGCACAAATTAGGGACCGACTAGCTAGATATTTGCACGGTTTGTCACAGCATAACCGTATAAGGATAACGTAGTGTCGTTAGCTTCCCTAGGGTCCAGTGGGGACCAGGCTGGCCTGGTATGGGTCAAGGGCCGGAACTGTAATAGCTGCTTGCTTGCTGGGATTTAAATTTCAGTAATAGATACTATGATTTAAAAAACATTTCTGCTTATTATGTTAATTAATTGTATGTTTTCAGGCTGCTCTACTCCACAAGTGCCGGGAAGAAGTGATTTGAGATCACTTCTTCTAAGTGCTGCAATGCGTCAATCGAAGATCATCCCTCAACACCTGCAATCACAGCTCACTTTGCATTAGCAAATATCTGTAGTCCCACTGGGACTCCTGCTAGCCCAGAGCTTGTTTGGCTCTGGCAACCTTGAGAGCCATGCAAAAGCACCTTTAGTGTCATGCATGGCGCACATGCCAGAAACAACCAAAGGTATTGTTAGTACAGAGTTCTCCAAAACATAAAAAAGAAACACACTAAAACTATAAATACAACAAAATATACAGTTAATTAACAAAATTAAATGTATTAAAATGTATATGTTTTTTATAGGTATAGGATTTTTAAGTTACAATATAGATATATATAAAAAATGGAATACAGCTGTGTATCTGCAAAAAAACTAATTAACAGTACATAGTGATGTACTGTAATATGTCAATATTTAAATGATACTGGTTGCACTCACAATAAATCAGTGGAAGAGCTCCTTGAATCTCTTCCCCTAGGGAACTAAGGCTGTGCTTATATCCACTTCCCTTGTCCTCCAAAAACTGATCGTATCTCCAGAAATTAATTTCAAGGACAAGGATCAGATAAAAGATATATAGGGGTAGGGTTAGCGTTAGGGTTAGGGGCAGTGGTAGGGTTAGGGTTAGGCATACAGTTAGGTGTAGGGTTAGGGGTAGGGTTAGAAGTAGGGGTAAGGTTAGGGTTAGGGGTAGGGGCAGGTGTAGAGGTAGAGGTAGTGTTAAGGTTAGGGTTAGGGGTAGATGTAGAGTTAGGTGTAGGGTTAGGGGTAGGGTTAGAAGTAGGGGTAAGGTTAGGTTTAGGGTCAGGTGTAGAGGTAGTGTTAGGGTTAGGGAATTGCCAAAGCCCAGAATTGCCAAAGTCTTGACTTGCCAAAGTGCCGAACTGAAAAGCAGAATTGCCGAAGTCACGAATTTCGGGAGTGCCGAACTGAACCAAATTTTATGCCCATGCACATCCCTAATGTATGCAAATTGATGGGAAACATACAGAAAGTTCTGCCCTGCAGCTTGCAGAAGTCAAATGCTGAAGGTAGTAAATCAAGTCATAAATCAATCAGGAATCCTGCATAATATACATCATCCATAATACAGGACAGTATGTTTAAGTGCTGCCAAGCAACATGATGAAATTATGTGTGTCTCTGAAAACATGGTGTATATGGCAAACCTACTTATTAATAAAGACAAACTATGTATGTGTATGACCTTTAACCATATTTTTTTCTTGCCTTTCATTTTTTCTTCTGTTAACATTATTAAATGTTTTCTTTTTTAGCTTTCTTCACAAATGTTACAGGTAATGCAACAATTATTTTAACAGGTTTTCAGATGTCAGCTTAGTAAGTTTCTAGCAGACATGTTGCTGAAGCATGGTCTAGACAATATTACTAGAATGACTTCTGATAATGTCAAACATAGAAGGGTGATTATTAAAAAATACTTGCCATTTAAGATACTTTGTTCAGACTATCTTATAAGAACATAGAAATGAATACTATGCAGATCTAAAATGTGTAATATTTTTTGGTTTACTATGCAGGTAAGCCTGAGAATTTAGGTGTACCTGTTTTCCTTATCTTCGACATTTAAATTAACTGCACATATACTAAAGATGCTGAAGCCCACAAACTTCAGCAAAGATGAGAAATATTATGTTTGAAAATGTAAAATTCTTAATGATTATTATGGTCACAGATATCAATAATGCTTTTAATATTTTCCTTTATGGCATGGAGAAATACATATACACAATTTGATTGAGAAAGACAGTGTTTGTGTGAACATAACTCAGTAGTTCCTGAAATTACACAGAAAAGAGCAGAATAAAAAAGGAAGGGATAATATAAATGGTCAATACTGGTGATACCAGGTCAGATGAAATTAAACATAAGAACAAACAACAACAAGAGAATGAAAACTGAATAATTTACTGTGCACACTCCATCTGGGTTGATCAGTGTAGATCTGCTGCATATTTCAAGTTTTAGAGAATGCCGACCTGAAGTATTCTTCAGTGTATATAACCATGATCTGATCAAACTATACTATGCTTCAAATAGGCAATACAATGACTGGAACTGAGAGTTATCCTATCATCTAAATTTAAGTAACACTACCTACAATGACAAAGGGTCCCAACTATCCTCTTATCTCTCACAATGATTATTCAGTGTCTCCTTTTCTAATGATACCTCCTCCTTTTGTCCTGTCCCGGTTGGAGTCCCCCAAAGCTCTGTTCATGGTCCCCTTCTATTTTCTCTTTATACTGCCTCTCTTGGCAAACTTATTACCTCATTTGGATTCCAATACCACTCATATGCTGATGTGACCCAGATATATCTCTCCTCCCTGGACCTCTCCCCTGCTGTCCTGCAACGTGTCACTGCTTGCCTTTCTTCCATCTCTGACTGGATGTCCTCTCGCTTCCTGAAATGAAAAATCTCTAAAACTGAGCTCCATGTCTTTCCTCCTAATATAATAACCCTCCTCTTTCACTCTCCCTTCAAGTTAGTGGTATCCACATCAGTCCATCCTTGCAAGCATGCTGTCTTAGTGTTATACTTGATTCTGGTCTCACCTCCAGCATGTTACCAAGTCCTGTAGATTACATCTTATAAACATAGCCCACATACGCCCCTTTCTTACGCAAGCGAATCCATGCTCTAGTAATTTCCACATGGATTATTGTAACCCTCTCCTAATTGGTCTTCCCCAAAAAAACGTATTGCTCCGCTACAGTCTGTAATTAATGCTGCCGCCAGAATGATTTTCCTCTCTAGTTGGTCCTGTCATAACTCACCCCTCTGTCAGTCCTTACATTGGCTTCCTGTGTCCTATAGGAGTCGATTCAAAGTGCTAACCCATACATATAAAGCATTGACCAATTCTAGCCTCTCTTATATCTCTTCACATATCCATAGGTATGCCCTTCTCGGTCTCTCTGCTCCTCCCGTGACCATTTCCTGTCCGCCGCGCTCACCCGTACAGCCAACTCACGCTTACAGGACTTCTTGCGGGCGGCTCCCTTCCTATGGAATAGCCTGCCTACTGCCATCAGACTCTCCCCTAGTCTTCAATCATTTAAGAAGTGCATAAAAACCCATTTCTTTAGGAAAGCTTATGACCTCCCAGAGTACCTCTAACTCACACACCTGTCTCTTGCTCTCTCCTAAAGGCAGCACACTACTCTCTATTCCAGCTCTGCTTCCCTCTAACCTTATTTGATTGCTATTTCTTGTCCTATTGTGTTTTACACCCCTATAGACTGTAAGCTCATTTGAGCAGGGTCCTCTTCAACCTATCGTTCCTATAAGTTTTCTAGTAATTGTTCTATTTTTAGTTAAAACCCTCCTCTTATAATATTGTAAAGCGCAACAGAATCTGTTGGTGCTATATAAATGGCAATAACAATAATAATAATAATAACTCTAAAGTACGACATGATATATAGAGATTTAGGGTAAGTTTTACAGAGTTTATGTAAATCTTTTTCTAATTTAGGCTTTCTTTGAAGTTTCATGAAGTCTAGTTAAAATCTCTAAGTGTGCACATGCTTTATGCAGATTCTGATGATCTGTTATATCCTTTTTAAATTCTTTATTTAAGCATAACCAGATAAATACACAGAATATGTGTTCATAGATCAGGAGTGCTAGCATGGTGTCACATACAAATGCTTAACATGCATGAATATAAATGTTTTAAATTTGAACCAGGAATATTAGTGAATATCCAGAACACAAGTAAATAAAAAGGGTGTGTAATCAAGTTGCAGAAATGTGTGGATGCTTAACTCAGAGCTCCTTCTGACTACTTGGCTCTCAATTCCTTTTCTGCTGTCACAAAGCTAGTAATGGGAAATCACTCTAGAACCACATACTCAAGAGACCAATCAGCCTTCAATGACCCCCATCTACATGGCAATATTTAACTAAAATCTGGCAGACCTCAAGTTATAACGAGTGCTGCTTGAGGCCTACCACCAATCCTGAATTGCCTAAACTGACTACATCGACTGGGTAGATCTGATTAAGGCAAATTACCAATGACAGATGACCTAAAGGAGGTAACTGCAGTAAATGTAGGATTCTACCCACGCAATATAGCTGTATAGGAGGATGGTTCAGATTGAGGCAGACCATGACATCATTGTGGTGGCTGAAGCCACAAACATTGACACCCTGGAGGGATAAACTACACAGCACATGGTCTTGCGTCCAGAAGACAAATAGGGGCAATAGAAGACAATAGAACCTGTCGTAAATAGTACAAAAACTGCACAATTCTCTTGCTTACTCCAGGAAATTCACATATCAAGACTTTCTTTTTAAAGTGAGAATTGTCAGTAATTCCAAGTGAATTCATATTGAATTTCAAATTTAAGGACAAAATAGCTGACCTGGAAGCATAGCTGGCTTGGGGAATTTTAACAGTTTAGCTATTTTGGCCTTAAGTTTAAAACACAATTAGAATTCACTGTGAATTCCAAACAATTCTCACTTTAGTGAATAACCCTCTGCATGTTCTTAAAGAAAACAATATACTTTTAATATAAAACTTGCATTCAAATTGTTTTAAATCATTGTTTAATAGTATAAAACAAATAAAAAGACAATATAAAGATGCCTTGCTTTTATTTTGGAAACAAAAAAAATATAGTGTCTAATGGTCTCTGGAAAGATTAAATTGTTGTATGATTGCTAGATTACATTATAAATGCAAAATTCTAATCATTGGTTTTACAGTGCAATGGTAATCAGTCAATTATAGTGATTGCTTTATCCTTGCCAAACTATTCTCCTTCTGACCACAGAACAATTTTATATAATTGCAGTGGACAAAAAGGATACAATTTAATGGTTTATATTTTTTTAGATGTGTATTTCTTAGAGCTATCTTTAAATTATCTGACAATGCAAAAATAATTTGGAGTCTTATACTATACTGTACTATATAAGCAACAAGAAAACATGGTTTTAATACTTAATTATAACTTAAAACATTTATATGAGTGATTTTTATATGGTCCATAGATAAGTTGTAGTAGGAGTGCATAACCGCTGATCCACACATATAATTAAATAAACACTACAGTGGCAGGAATACAAACATGTATTCCTGACACTATAGTGCTGGTGCAGGCTGGTATGGCACTGGGAGGCTTTTGCGCATGCATGACAAAAATGCCACACTGTGCCAATCAGCATTTCCTCATCAGCATTTCTCTCACTATGGGAACGTTCAGCGTCTCCATGCAGAGCATTATAATGGAAATGTCCACACTTGGATATATGTACAAAAAGAGGGTAGAGACATATTTTATGGGGCAAATGTGACATATAAAGGATTTTGTATAGTATTTAGAATCAATAAAATAAGATATGTTAAACTTTTATTTTATTGATTTTAAATACTATACAAAATCCTTTACATGTAACGTTTGCCCCAGAAAATATGTCTCTACCCTCTTTTGTACATATATCCAAGTGTTGACATTCCCATTATAATTAACCATTTCTCTCTCCCTGATCGTATGTATGTGTATGGACTAAATGGCACTCACTATTGATGGTGCAAAACAGCGCAAAGCACCATGAATGCTGTCGTTAAATTTCAGAAGTGATGCATCGCAAGCACAGAAGGCAACTGGCACCAGAATCATCACAGTAGGATGCTCAGGTGATCAAGGATGACATTGCAGGAAGAAACCAGATCACTGATTGGATCACAACACTGAAAGGTGGGATGAATCTTTGTTTAAACCTCAGAACCCGGAACAGGAACATCATACCGATTGAAAAAGCCTACGAAGTAGGAGAAACGCGTCTCGAAAATTGGAGGACTCAAGGACCTTTTATTATAGTTAGTTTTTTATTTGTTTTTTTAATTATTCATTGTTATTTTAAAACTTCAGTTTGATAAAGTACACTGTGTGCATTTTACAAGGCTACCAGGGCCGGACTGGGGAAAAAATTCGGCCCGGGCATTTTTAATTACAGCGGCCCAATGAAAAGGGGGTGGGGCCAGATAAGGTGTGTTTTGTCATCCCCAATGACAAGCACTCCCCATCTCAAAGTGAGCATGTTGGTTCAATGCTCTTCCAGGACATGAGAAAAGGGCCCTGTATTTGATCTGCACAGCGCAAGCAAATTTAATAACATTGTAGATAAGAGTTATAATTTAAATCTGGTCTGCCTAGTGCAATACACAGGGATGAGGGAGTCCGACTCGAAGTGAATAGCTCAATACTGAACCAGGACAGGGATACACCCAAACCTGTCCAAAAGGATAAGAGACAGTAGTACCTTCAGGGTAGTGTGTTCAGGAACTGGTTCACTGTAATATGGCTTTAGTTGGTAGTATAATAATTATATCTGTATCTAAAATGACCAATGGTGGTGGAGAAAATATGTATGGTGTGTATACCTTTAAATCTGCTAGAGGCAGATTTTATCTGTTACACACCAAATACTCTGCTTAAATATAAAGCAGCTAAATAATTACAGAGTAACAACAACAAAAAATGTAATCTGTATAGAGTTAGAATGTACAAATTATTGTAGTGTATATATCTTTAAATCATATAGTCGCACACTAAATGGTGCAAATGGGCAATATATAATTTACACCACAAAGATATAGAATTAGCTAAATCTCTTATTATAAAAGATAAATATGAATAAAAATTCCAAAAGGCCACTGTAAAATAAAATCAAATTGTATATTTATTATTAAAAAATGGATAAATGAAAAATCTATAAAAATAATAAATAGAAAATACAAATTGCAAAAAATGTGAGCCAGGAACGATTTACAAGTCAGTAGTCAGCATAAATAATGAACTTGTATCCTGATAACCACTGTAACCGATGAGGATTACAGTGGATACTGTGTAACAGGATTTTGGTATTTGTACTTGCCGGCTGTTGCGAGGTTGGCGTGCGTGCCAAACCTCACTATGATAGTCTGATGCCGGCGGTCCGTCAATCCCCCGATCGATGGGGAAGGGAGCTGTGTTTTCTGCTGGCAGCTGGCTGTTCTCCGTATCCTGTATCCTCTCACACTGTCAGCTTGTCTAACGCGTTTCGTGGGTGTCCGCCCCACTTCCTCAGAGACGTGATGGAATTCTATCTGATCGTGCAGTTTATATACATGACTTAATAAAAAACAGATGTGACAATTGCTCTGTATAGGTGAATTATTACTGCTACATGAAAACATCTTTTGATATAGAAACTGGTAAAAACTGTATTAATAAATTATATTAATAAATTGTATTAATAAATTCATAAACCATATACATGGAATAATGATAAAATAGTGGCATGGAATTATCAAAAAATAAAAATGAAATAAAAAATAGAGAAGGTTAATCCTCAGAAGATCGTTATAGTGAAGTGTTTATGCTAATATTAAATATATGTATATAGAAAATATATGTATATAAAAAATATATATATATAGAAAGGAATATGGAAAATATAGACTGTATGTTCACATTATAAGGGACAATAGGGTGTAATATATAATATGGAGTATAAACAATATGTGTATATGACATATATAATTAATGATGTCATATAGTTGAGTGGAGTATGAGTAATGCTTTGGAAATAAAGTGATTAAGTGCAATAGAGTGGGTCAATATATGATGATTTAATAATCAATTAATAGTGTAAAGGTCTCAATATAACATTTATAATTAAAAAAGTGGCATCAATGCATATGATTAATTAATCTAGTAGAAACATTAAAAATATAAGTTATACTATAAAATGATGCTTAGAGAGTAAAGTGATTAAATGCACTAGAGTGAATTGGTGTGTAGTGTTTTTGGTTAATAGTGTAAAAAATCCCAATATTATGAATAGAGGTGGGAACTATTAGAAGAGAAAAAAGGAAAAGGAGAAGAGATAAAGAATTTAAAATATATATCAAGGACACTCAATAATAATAATCTTCAGAGAAAAGCATTCAATTCAAAGTCTATATTAAGTCCTTTAGGGACCAGAGTCTCTAGGTGGAAAATCCACCTTGCTTCAATTTGGTCCAAATTTTTTTCTATATTGCCCCCTCTCCAATGAACATCTACTTGTTCAATGGGTAAGAATTTTAATCCTGCAGGGTCTCCTCCATGAAAGTCTTGGAAGTGTCTTGAGAGGTTGTGGGTTTGAAGTCCCTTTCTGATGTTTCTTATGTGTTCTGCCATCCTTGTCTTCAATGCCCTTTTGGTTCGTCCTATATACTGCTTTGAGCATGGGCATGTGATCAAATAAATAACCCCTTTCGTATCACAGTTCATATTGGTCTTGATGTCAAATTCTTCCATACCATCCATAGATGTAAACCTGGTGGTTTCAAATTCTTGGGAAGGGTTATTCATGCATGCAATACATTTCTTACATCGTTTAAAACTTTTAATGGTGTTTCTGTCCTGTTGGACATTCTGTTGTTTAAGAGTTGGGGCCAAAAGTAATTGGAGATTAGGTGCCTTAGTAAAAATGATCCGTGGTTGGTTCTCCAAAATGCCTGTAAGAGTTGAATCGCTTGTGAGAATGTTCCAATGTTTCTTAAGAATTGTTTCTATGGTACGAAATTGATGGTTGTATTGTGTTATGAATGCTGGTGCTGATTGATTCATCTCGACAGAGTTATCCTTATATTTGTTCTTAAGAGTCTCTTGTCTTGGAATGGATAAGGCTCTATTCTTAGCCTCAGTGAGTAATGTTGGAGGATAGCCTTTGTTGGTGAATCTTTGTCGCATCTCCTCCATCTGTTCATTACAAGTTTGTAAATTAGAACAGTTTCTTCTGATCCTTCTAAATTGACTGTACGGGATATTCTTGAGCCAGGTGGTTTTGTGATGGCTATTAAAAGGGATAAAACTGTTACAATCTACTGATTTTTTAAAAGTCTTAGTCTGTATTTGATTTTCTTCTATATAGATGTTAAGATCCAAAAATTCAATTTGTTCGCATGACTGGTTAAAAGTGAATTTTAAATTATACGGGTTATTGTTAAGGTAAGTCTTAAACAGTTCTAGAGAGTCCATATTACCTTTCCAAATAAAAAAGCAGTCATCTATGTATCTCCGCCAAAGGGACAGGTTTGCGCCAAATGGACAATTATCCCATATAAATTCTTGTTCCCATTTGCCCATGAATAAATTCGCATAGCTTGGCGCAAAACGAGTCCCCATGGCGGTTCCTTCAATCTGTAAATAGAACTGATTATTGCACCAAAAATAGTTGTGGGTAAGGATAAAAGCAATGCATTGTATTAGGAAATCAATTTGATCATTCTTCAATTCCGAATAAGTGGCCAGTGAGAATTGTATTGCCTCACACCCTTGTAAGTGCTCTATCACTGTGTATAGTGAGGTGACGTCTGCTGTGACTAAAATCATATCATTGGACCAGTTAAAATCAGATAAAAGGTTTAAAATTTGTGTGGAATCTCTCAAATATGATTTGAGACATGGTACTATGTTCTGTAGGTACTGGTCCACATATTCAGATAAATTTGCCGTAAGGGAACTGATTCCAGAAATAATAGGTCTACCTGGAGGTTTTGTAATTGATTTATGAATCTTAGGTAGATGGTAAAAGATGGGGATTCTTGGAAACTTGTTGAGTAGGTATTTGTGCTCTCTTTCGTTAATGATTCCTCTAAGTTTCCCTTGTTCAAGGATCTCCTCCAATTTAGTCCTGAACTGGGTAGTAGGATCTTGTTCAAGTTTCAAATAAGTGCATGTATCCGCCAGTAGTCTGTTGTTCTCTTCTGTATAATCTTCTGTATTGAGGATTACTAGGCCACCCCCTTTATCCGCCGCTTTGATGGTGATGTCTTCTGATTTCATCAGCTGTTTTAAAGACCTCCTTTCTTTTTTGGTCAGGTTGTCTTTACTGATCTTATGTTTAATCTTCCTTCTAAAATCCTTCTCTACCATCTTCTCAAATACCCTCATGGAATCCGTCTTCACATGTTGTGGGTAAAAGGTGGAGGTAGGATGTAGTTGAGTATGCACATAGTCGTGGTGTGAGGTAGATTGTGTGTTGTCTTTATCTTTAAAAAATTTCTTAATTGAGACTTTTCTAATAAACTTGTGTAGATCTATACAGGCATTAAAATTAGAGCTTTTGGAAGTTGGTGCAAATTTGAGACCCTTTTTCAGAAGTGAAATTTCTTCTGAGTTTAACGTTCTTGTGGACAGATTAAAGATATTTATTTCCTCCTTTTCTGTTGAATGATGTCCTCCTGTTGCTCGATGTCTCCTTCTAATTCTCTTATTGACCTTTTTTTTCTTCCCACATCTGGGGACCTGAAGTCTTCCATCGCAAATCTCTTGGGGGGAATCCTTCCCCGCCTGTCTAAAAAATCATTCTCTATTTGTGTAAGTGAATGAGTCTTTATTTCTTCCATAGTTGCCTGATTAGGGTCCATTCTTCTTTGAGCCAATACTGGAGTTTCAACAATCGGAGTATATTGGTTTCTGTAATCTTGTGTCTGCCGGTCCCTACTTTGATACTTCATATTGCGTGGATGGTATTGTCTTGTTTGGTCTATATACCTCCTCTTTATGTATTGAGGTTGTTGATATTCCTTGTAGTCATGCCTTTCGTTTCGAATTGGTCGATTCTGTGTCCATTTGCTAGTGGGACCTTGATAGGATGTCCTTTGGGAGATATTGGTATCTCTATATGTTGCCCGTCGTTGATAACCAAATTCAGTTGTATGTTTCTGGGGAGATTGATACCTTAATGTTTGATCTTTCTTCCAATTTCTTTGGGTTTGAGTTTTATAATCCACTTGGTCTCTCAAAATTTTCTTTCTTTTATTCTCCCTTATGTTCATCTCAATGTCCTTCACTCTTCTTTCTATTGTGTCTAGAAGTTCAACATATTCACCATTCTCCACTAGAGGGCGAATGGCACTTTTTGAATCAGTAATTTCCTGGTCTAATTGGGTAAGATCTTTCTTCTTCTCATTTATAAGGAAAACCATTAATAATAGGGATCCCTTATCTAGAAGTTGATCCCATTTTTTTAAAAGTATTGGATCATGTCGTTTGTAGGTTGATCTTTTATAGAGTCTTAGTCCACGTGGTACTATATTGTTGTTGACATAAAAGTCTAAAGTAGCTATATCCCACCAAATTTGCACCTCCTTTTCCATCAGTTTGCCTAACCTGTGGATAAGGGATCTTATGTCTTTTTGTTGATCCATGTTGGGTGGGATAGGTTCATTCAAATTGTTTTCACCAACAGACCAGGTGCCCATAAATGACTTTCTGTCTGATCTGATTGTATCAATGTTTCTATTCAAAGCCATGGTCTTCCTCTAAAACCTCAATGGGTGAAATTGTAGATAAGAGTTATAATTTAAATCTGGTCTGCCTAGTGCAATACACAGGGATGAGGGAGTCCGACTCGAAGTGAATAGCTCAATACTGAACCAGGACAGGGATACACCCAAACCTGTCCAAAAGGATAAGAGACAGTAGTACCTTCAGGGTAGTGTGTTCAGGAACTGGTTCACTGTAATATGGCTTTAGTTGGTAGTATAATAATTATATCTGTATCTAAAATGACCAATGGTGGTGGAGAAAATATGTATGGTGTGTATACCTTTAAATCTGCTAGAGGCAGATTTTATCTGTTACACACCAAATACTCTGCTTAAATATAAAGCAGCTAAATAATTACAGAGTAACAACAACAAAAAATGTAATCTGTATAGAGTTAGAATGTACAAATTATTGTAGTGTATATATCTTTAAATCATATAGTCGCACACTAAATGGTGCAAATGGGCAATATATAATTTACACCACAAAGATATAGAATTAGCTAAATCTCTTATTATAAAAGATAAATATGAATAAAAATTCCAAAAGGCCACTGTAAAATAAAATCAAATTGTATATTTATTATTAAAAAATGGATAAATGAAAAATCTATAAAAATAATAAATAGAAAATACAAATTGCAAAAAATGTGAGCCAGGAACGATTTACAAGTCAGTAGTCAGCATAAATAATGAACTTGTATCCTGATAACCACTGTAACCGATGAGGATTACAGTGGATACTGTGTAACAGGATTTTGGTATTTGTACTTGCCGGCTGTTGCGAGGTTGGCGTGCGTGCCAAACCTCACTATGATAGTCTGATGACCTTCTCTATTTTTTATTTCATTTTTATTTTTTGATAATTCCATGCCACTATTTTATCATTATTCCATGTATATGGTTTATGAATTTATTAATACAATTTATTAATATAATTTATTAATACAGTTTTTACCAGTTTCTATATCAAAAGATGTTTTCATGTAGCAGTAATAATTCACCTATACAGAGCAATTGTCACATCTGTTTTTTATTAAGTCATGTATATAAACTGCACGATCAGATAGAATTCCATCACGTCTCTGAGGAAGTGGGGCGGACACCCACGAAACGCGTTAGACAAGCTGACAGTGTGAGAGGATACAGGATACGGAGAACAGCCAGCTGCCAGCAGAAAACACAGCTCCCTTCCCCATCGATCGGGGGACTGACGGACTGCCGGCATCAGACTATCATAGTGAGGTTTGGCACGCACGCCAACCTCGCAACAGCCGGCAAGTACAAATACCAAAATCCTGTTACACAGTATCCACTGTAATCCTCATCGGTTACAGTGGTTATCAGGATACAAGTTCATTATTTATGCTGACTACTGACTTGTAAATCGTTCCTGGCTCACATTTTTTGCAATTTGTATTTTCTATTTATTATTTTTATAGATTTTTCATTTATCCATTTTTTAATAATAAATATACAATTTGATTTTATTTTACAGTGGCCTTTTGGAATTTTTATTCATATTTATCTTTTATAATAAGAGATTTAGCTAATTCTATATCTTTGTGGTGTAAATTATATATTGCCCATTTGCACCATTTAGTGTGCGACTATATGATTTAAAGATATATACACTACAATAATTTGTACATTCTAACTCTATACAGATTACATTTTTTGTTGTTGTTACTCTGTAATTATTTAGCTGCTTTATATTTAAGCAGAGTATTTGGTGTGTAACAGATAAAATCTGCCTCTAGCAGATTTAAAGGTATACACACCATACATATTTTCTCCACCACCATTGGTCATTTTAGATACAGATATAATTATTATACTACCAACTAAAGCCATATTACAGTGAACCAGTTCCTGAACACACTACCCTGAAGGTACTACTGTCTCAAATTTAATAACATGCTTGCATTGTGTTTGCTTGAAACTTATCTCAGGGGTTTCCATAAATGGAATACTCACTGTATCCCATTTATGGAGACACTATGTGTTTGCTTAAAGGGTATCTAATGTGTTCATAGGGGATCCTGAGTGTGTATGTCAGAAATGTTGTGTGTGTGTGTAAGTGGTGCAGCGTCTGTGTGTAGGGGATCTAGTGTGTGTTTGAAGGACTCAGGAGTGCGTATAGGAGATCTAGTGAGTGTGTGAGTGGTGCAGTGTGTTTGGGGGGTGCTGTGTGTGTGAGGGGTGTAGTGTGCATTTGTGAGGAGTATAGTGTGTGTGGGGGGGTGGTGTGTGTGGGGGGGGTGCAGTATGTGTGTGTGAGGGCGCTGTGTGTTAGGGCACTGTGCGAGGGTTCTGTGTATTTGAGGGCGATGTGTGTGTGAGGGTGATGTGTGTTGGGGTGCTGTGTATGTGTTGGGGTGATGTGTGTGTGTTGGGGTCATGTGTGTGTGTGTTGGGGTGATGTGTGTGTGTGCTAGGTTGCTGTATGTGTTAGGGTGCTGTGTGTGTGTTAGGGTGATGTGTCAATGTTAGGGTGATGTGTCAATGTTAGGGTGCTGGTGTTAGGGTGCTGTGTGAGTGCTAGGGTGCTGTGTGAGTGCTAGGGTGCTGGTGTTAGGGTGCTGTGTGAGTGCTACGGTGCTGTGTGTGTGTTAGGGTGATGTGTCAATGTTAGGGTGCTGGTGTTAGGGTGCTGTGTGAGTGTTATGGTGCTGTGTGAGTGCTACGGTGCTGTGTGTGTGTTAGGGTGCTGTGTGATTGCTACGGTGCTTTGTGAGTGTTAGGGTGATGTGTCAATGTTAGGGTGCTGGTGTTAGGGTGCTGTGTGTGTGTTAGGGTGTGCTGTGTGTGTGTTGTGTTAGGGTGCTGTGTGAGTGCTACGGTGCTGTGTGTGTGTTAGGGTGCTGTGTGTGTGTTAGGGTGATGTGTCAATGTTAGGGTGCTGGTGTTAGGGTGCTGTGTGTGTGTTGGGGTGCTGTGTTAGTGCTGTGTGAGTGGTGCTCTGTGTCAATGTTAGGGTGCTGTGTGTGTGTTAGGGTGCTGTGTTAGGGTGCTGTGTCAATGTTAGGGTGCTGGTGTTAGGGTGCTGTGTCAATGTTAGGGTGCTGTGTGTGTGTTGGGGTGCTGTGTCAATGTTAGGGTGCTGGTGTTGGGTGCTGCTGTGTCAATGTTAGGGTGCTGGTGTTAGGGTGCTGTGTGTGTGTGTGGGGTGCTGTGTCAATGTTAGGGTGCTGGGTGAGGGTGATGTGTGTGTTTGCAAGGATTTTGTATTGGGGGAGGCAGGTAAATGGCACTATTAACGTTTTACTAAAAAATAATAATAATAATAAATACATAATAATAAATAATAATAAACACATAATAATAATAATAATAAATACATAATAATAATAAATACATAATAATAAATAATAAACACATAATAATAATAATAATAACATAATAATAATAAATAATAAACACATAATAATAAGAAATACATAATAATAATAAATAATACATAACAATAATAATTAATAATAAATAATAATAATAAATACATTAGATCCCCCTCCATTCTTACCTGTAGTCTGGAAGGGGGGGGGCGTCCTGCTCCTGCCAGCCATCCCTGGTGGTCCTCGTGGTAAGTGAACTCTAGCCCTTTGGGGCTAGAGTTCACTCTCGCGAGACCCGGCCGGTTGCCATAGCAACGGACCGGATCTCGCGAGAGAAACCCGGCGGAGCTGCAAGTTAGAGCTCCGCCGGGTCCTCTCTCCTGGCTCCCCCCTCTCTCCCCGCCGGCGGCCGCGTTTGAGCGCATGTGGGCCGGTGAGGATGATCTTTGATCTCCCCACCGGCCCTTCATGCAACACAGCGGGGCCGGCGCTCGGATAGCGCCGGCCCTGCATAGACCGGCAGGGGAGATCCTGGGAGCTCCCCTGCCGGCCTCGGCCCATGGCCACCGCGGCCCACCGGGCATTTGCCCGGTGTGCCCGATGGCCAGTCCGGGCCTGAAGGCTACCCAGACTCCTCCATCGAGTTCATCAGGGCAAGTGTCACCCTTAATAGACACCAAAGTTCTTAAAGGCTCCTAACAAGGTGAGCACTCTCACATATATTTGCATGACACTATCACCTTATACTAATATACTGCACTTAGAAGCTATATCTACATCTCTTGTCTCCTTTTCTTGCAAAATATACAGAGGAAACTTGACATGTATATCTAAGAGAAGTGAAAGGGGTGTGCATGCCACCTTAAGGCAAACAAGCTATTAATTTTAGAGCCTATAGTCTAAAGGCTCTACACCATGTGAGTTTGTTTTCATTCATCTTAACAGTTACCTCAAAACTACATTACAGTTTGGCACTATATATTTCTGCTGTGTGGAAAAAAGTCCATCACAAATGGTATTTACCTACAACAGAGTTTTCATTTTTGTAACTTCATTATTTGTTAAATGATTTTAATTTTTTTTAATCCAACCAAATATTTTTATTTTATTCCCATTTTATAATGTGCTATCTATTAATACTGAAACAAAAATACATGTAAATATTTGTTCAAGGATATACACAATACTCAGATTCTGGGTGGCGGGGTCTCAGGCTGTTTGTTAGTGAAGGGGTTAACACAGAAAACAGGAAACAGTATGAAAAAAATGAAAAAGTAGGCAAAAAGGCAAAACCATTTAACAAATCTGTGCTTCTTCAGTTTGTTACAATTTAGAGCTTTCTTTATCTTATTACAGGGCTTGACAAATTTGCTAGTCCTGCGCTCAAACCTCCATTTGTTTAAAAATACATAGGGATGTGGAAAGAGCGCAGGTAACTTTTTTCTTTGGTTTTTGCTATATGTATTTTGGCTGATGTGTACTATGGTCGTTGCTGCTGCCCAGGAGTAATGGAAGTTTTAGCGCAATTCTAGTTTTATTGTATTTGTATTCAATTTTGTATCACACAGCTAAGTTGCAATGCTGCTGCCCATCCCATGTGTTCCCTATTAAGGGTTAATAAGCATGTAGGGATGTATATAAAAAATACTTCTTTCTGTCTCATTAGAGATATTTTTGCCAGAAGCTCAAGGAAGGAAGGCAAATGGTTAGAGTAGGACCCACCGTAAATGGCCTTGACGTGGACGGTGGGCAGACCCTCTCATGGCCATTGGAGGCAACTAAAAACCTCAGTTTGTTTAAAAATACATATGGATGTGGAAAGAGCACAGGTAACTTTTTTCTTTGGTTTTTACTATATGTATTTTGGCTGATGTGTACTATGGTCGTTGCTGCCACCCAGGAGTAATGGCAGCTAGAGCGCAGGACTAGTTTCTTTGGATTTGATGTAGTACCTTTACTTTGAATAAATTCTCATTTATTTACTTAACAAAGTCCTGAGAGTGCATCTCTTTTTCATTCCTGTATATCTTATAACATGAGATTGCACCTAGGCGTAAGTACTGTTACCAAATATATACACATACACTTATATATACACATGTATATATATAATAATTCTATGTATATATTTATGTAATAATTTTATATAATTAGGTCATTTTATTAATTACAATTTGCGGGACCTGCCTGACAACCCAGCCCAAAAGTCCAGGGAATTTAATTTGCTAGCACTATATTTAATCCTGTAACTTTCCAAGACACCATAAAACCTGTACATGGGGGGTACCATTTTACTCAGACAACTTCGCTGAACACAAATATTAGTGTTTCAAAACAGTAAAATGTATTACAATGATGATATCATCAGTGAGAGTGATTTTTTTTTCATTTTTCACACACAAATGGCACTTACACGGACGATGTAATTGTTGTGATACATTTTACTGTTTTGAAACACTAATATTTGTGTTCAGTGAAGTCTCCCGAGTATAACAGTACCCCTCATGTTTTTATGGTGTTTTCAAAAGCTACAGAGTCAAATATAAGGTTTGCGTTTCAGTTTTTTCACATTTAAATTCGCCAGATTGGTTACGTTGCCTTTGAGACCGTATGGTAGCCCAGGAAGGAAAATTACCCCCATGATGGCATACAATTTGCAATAGTAGGCAACCCAAGGTATTGCAGATGGGGTATGTCCAGTCTTTTTTAATAGCCACTTACTCACAAACACTGGCCAAAATTGGCGTTCTAATTAGATTTTTGCATTTTTCACAAACAAATATTAACACTAACTTTTGCCATTGTTTGTGACCAAGTGGCTACTAAAAAAGACTGAACACACCCCATTTTCAATACCTTGGGTTGTCTACTATTGCAAATGGTATGCCATCATGGGGGTAATTCTCATTCCTGGGCTACCATACGGTTTCAAAGGCAACATAAGCAACCTGGCGAATTTCAATGTGAAAAAACTGTAAAATGTAACATGCTATATTTGACCCTGTAACTTCCCAAAACACCATAAAACCTGTACATAGGGGGTACTGTTTTACATGTGAGACATCGCTGAATACAAATATGTGTATTTTATTGCAGTAAAAGGAAACAGTATTATGACATTCACAGTTAAAATGTCATGTAGAACTAAAAAAATATTCTCCCATTTATTTTATATTTTATTCATATTAAATTATGTTTAATACCTAAATATTTAAAAGCTCTGTTTCCCCTGAATAAAAGATATATAATAAGTGTGGGTGCACATAATATGGAAAAAGTGAATTATGCCTGAACAGACATATAGCGCAAATTGAAGGTTTTGTTTACATTTTGGTTTGATCACAATGTGTACATTTAGCTCAGTCCTTAAGGGGTTAAAGTGGCAGCAGCTAGGAAGAACTGGACAGCCACCAAATAATTAACCCTCCTGGTGCCAATGGTTTTGCCTATTTTCCCAGTGGCTGCAAGCACTGCCAGTGGGAAAATAGTTTGGATTTCTTTGAATCTTAGCTCAGTTTTGAAGCATCTTGACTGGATTTCAGCTGTCTGATGGCGTTCAGTCTGCCTAAAATCCAGACCAAATTAAGAATTATTAAGGTCCTGAATTGCAAAATATAGACATTGTTTAATAGTGTGGACATTTGGACGTTACTGAATAATGCTGATAGTGTCAGGATTTAATAATTATTTCAAGATTTGTCTTTTTGCCACAGTCCACATATCAACAAGGCTCTCTGCACGGATGATATGCCATCACTGTTACTACATGCATACACAGTGTATTGTAATTTCAAATACAAAAGTGTGTTTTTAATAGAACAGCTGAAGGGTCTGTGACAACTATTTTGTAGACATTTTTACTTGATCAGTTTGTCCTGTTCATGATACAGAGTCAGTATCTGCTGATCTTAAAATAGGTATTGGGTGTGCCCAGAGCACAGAATCCATTAGCTCAAAGGTTAATTTTGGTGAGAAACGCACCAAAAGCCCCATTTCAACTGTTCTACATCCAGGGCCGGTGCAAAAAGAATTTGCGGCCTCATTCACTCCACAGGGGTTCTGTATGTTTAACCCCACAAGATAAAACATTGCCATAGCTTGAAGGGGTAAACAAGCCTCTAGTAGCGGTCACACTGAAAGCTACTAGAGGTGCCTCCACTACAAGTCCATGTTTAACTACGAGAAGCATTGGCAGTGGATAGCGCTTGCCACTGAAGCGCATCAGGTCCCCAATGCTCCTGTATGAGGAGCATTGGATTGGACCAACATTAACCCATCTGTGTCATTGAGCGAGGTATAGAAGTAATCAGTGCAGAGGGGGGGCTAAAATTTATGTAGGAACAGAGACACCATGGTGTTTGGAATACTGATTTATATTCCTAACACAATCAGTGACCAATGCACATACAATGCAGTGACCAAAGCAGTTACAGACACACACTGACCCAAGCAGACACACACACTCTGACTCTTGCAGACTGACACACACACATATACACATACACACTGGCCCAAACAGACACACACTGACCGAAGCAGACAGACACACACACACAGACACACTGGCCCAAGCAAACACATACCCACACATACTGACCCAAGCAGACACACACACTCTGACTGATGCAGACTGACACACACTGACCCATGCCGACACACACACACACACAATGACCCAAGCAGACACATACCCTCACATACTGACCCAAGCAGACACAAACGATTCAAACAGACACACACAATGACCCAAGAAGACACACATAGACACACACTGGCCCAAGCAGACACATACCCTCACATACTGACCCAAGCAGACACACACGATTGAAACAGACACACACAATGACCCAAGAAGACACACAAACACTGATCCAAGCAAATACACACACTGATCCAAGCAGACACACACTGATCCAAGCAGACATACACACACACTGATCCAAGCAGACACACACACACTGATCCAAGCACACACAAACATGCTGACTGAAGCAGGCTGATACACATTGCATAAATCACACACACACACCCGTCTTGCCTTCATTTGATATTAGCTCTCCGTGGGTGACAGGCTTGTAGACTGAGTCTGGCATCCTTGACTCCCTCTCATCTCTGTCCCTCATCCTACTGCCCACTTAACCTGAGTACAGGGGAAGGGGCAGGAGCGATCATAAGATGCACCCGTGGGCTGCCAGCAAATGAGAGGTGTGTAGGGGGGCTCTCTGATCTTTGCGGGATGACGTTGATGGCACCGGGTGCTAGTCTGCAGCTATGTAAGTGCACCCTAGCGCCCAGTGCTGTGACCTGCGGCACACAATTTGACCTGGCGCCCACCCTTAACAAACGCCCTAGGCGGCCACCTAATCTGCCTATTGGACACATCGGCCCTGTCTACATCTGGAGTACAGTATTCCTCTGAAAATAAATGCTTAGAACTTAACATACAAATGTGGTAACTTATAACTGATACAGTTTATAGAAATCAGGGCGTCAAATAAATGTGTTTTATTTCTCTCCATCTATTTGAGGTAAATGAAATAGTGTTAGAATTAATTCTTAATTTAATTTAATTTAATTGCTACATTATATAATATTTTACATTATGTAAAATATATTTAATAATTTGTGGAGTGTATCGAACATATATCCATTGCAGTGTTTTCTTAGTCTTGAGCCACTAGCACTGAAAGTTTCATAAGGTTTGAATAGCAAAAATGGATTCTCAGAAAAAGTTACACAACAACGAGTAGTGCTTTTTTTTTTAACTGACGTAGTAATGCTTTCTTTTTCTTGTACTAGGGAGCTATGTATCAATTATAGTAGAACACTGTTGGACTTGCCTGTTATCATCCCTAATTGCTAGTCATAAATACATAAGAATGCTAATAGAATATGTGCTTTCTATGCTGGATGGAATGCAGTAAATCTATACATCATTACTGCTACTTATTGATAGTCAGTGACCATATATTGTAATAACAAAAACATATTCTAAACAAATAACTATGGCAAACATTTAAGTGATATCAGTGTATGTGGCACATTAAACATATAGAGATGAAATGTCAGACAGGCAGACACTAACAATTTTAAATAATGGAAAATAGTAATAAAATGTGTCTAGTAAAATATGTTCACTTATATAATTGTTTAAAATATAACATTTCTAGAGATGCACTGCCAGGAAAACTGAAAGAAAATAAGAAAGATTATGCTATGACATAATTTTTATATGCTGAAAAATTGTATATATATTTGTGTACAATTGTACACCTGCCATTGTGATTGTGTTATGCAGGAAAAGGAAATGTCTTTGGTTAACAATGTGCTGTGATTAGTAAGTATCCCTCATACATCTCTGGAACTCATTACCTGGTTATACAGCTCTTGTCAAAGTTTCCCTCTAGGGACATGCTGATAGGAATGTCATTTTGGATGCATTATTAAAGCTCAGAGGTACTTACAAATTATCAGCACAGTATCCCTATCCTCTAGTGATGTCTGACCTCTACAGTGTCAACAGGGGGAAAGGCATTACCCTTAACTCACTGAAAAAAGTACAAAAAGGAAACTGATGCATACCTACACATAAAAGAGAGATTGTGTGTAAGAGATGTACCATTTTCCTTACTGTTGTACATTTGAATAATTCAGTGTGGCCTGGTCTCTAGGGCACGATTGTCTTCAGTAAAGGCAAATCAGCAACCTGGACAGCCTGTTAAGAGGACTCCAGCCTGCTGCCTTTTTTCTGTAAATCAGGATTAATGAGGAGGTAGAGAGAACCCAAAGCCCATTGCAGCAATGCTGGCAGCTAACGCGTCTCAGTAGCCTGGCTCTGAAGTGGCTTCTGCCTTGATATCCTCAGGCGTTCTCCTGTAGAAGCCATCAACTTGTTGCTAACTAGCTATCACCTGGCTTTCACTGAAGATACTGTTCCTGTTCTGTATTTCTCTTGTTATTCAGCATAATGAACTGATGATTTTTTCCCTTAAAAATACAATAATTGCATTTGTTTAAATCCTTCCATTTTGTTTTAATGCACAAAATCATCACATTAATTAATACATTAAAAATTGTTTACATTCAAGTATCAAACTTATTTGTAATGAATTTTCAATATGTTTATGGTCACAGTGGAATTCTTGTTTTGTGTAAATTGTAGTTGATCCTTCTTAGCACGTCTCAGTGGCATTTAAATTATCTGAAAACATTGAATACAATTTACTAAAAGACAATGCAATTTTTGCTGGGGTGCAGGAATTTTATGCCAAAATGCCATTTATTAACTTCAATGTCTCTTCCACTATGCCTGAAAGGGTTTCTGACTGGAGCAAATTGCCTGGAGTTCAACAGATTTTGCTTTGTTTATTTTTCAGTTAGTTGTCTCTCTATTTTTGCAATTATGTTTTATTTTTTTTCTTATACCTTTGCATTAGGTTCGGATGAGTTGTTCACTAGGGGCATAGAAAACCCTGAATCTTGACAAATTAAGAAGCATGTATACTGCCTGCTGCAGTGCTGTAACATGTGAGGAAGCATTAGTATATGGTGAAGAATGGGCATCAAAACTAGACATGCAAATAAAATTATTCTTTATTGAAGCCACATATAGCCCAGTTTATGGTAAAAAACTTTGTATAAGCCATAATCTTGTATGCACACAAAATAAAATCCATTAGAAATAAATCCCATTACATGTTCCTATTGGATAAGCAAACACTTGATAGGGACTATTTAATCCGTCACTGCAAGGGCAATGGCAAATTCCTATTGCAGGTATAGTATCAATTAAAAGGTTACTATGGGTACCAAAAACAACTTTAGTTTAGTTCCCAAACCATGTAGTCCAAATACACGAACGGATACTTTTTTATCACAATTTACAAGGTCCATAGTCTGTGGGCAGGAGGCTGGCAAGCAGGCTTCTCGAGAAACTTGTGGCAAACTCACTTGAAAAGGAAAGTTTGTCACAACTAAGGTATGCTGTACATTTGAAGTTTCAGGTGCCCTTTATTTTAATTTATATTTTTATATTTCACATGAACCCCCGGGCATTTCAACCTTTTAGTACAATCAGTGGCACTATGGCTAGAAACATTAAAGATATATTACCATGCGTTAGCTTTCCACACAACATGTTGTCTTTAGACATCATTCACATTATGCCCTTACACCAAGGAAAAGCATACAGAGAAAGTGGTGAGTTACATGCGGAAGGCAACCTGGAAGCTTTGCTGGTAATTTGCGTAGAAATGTTTTACGACTTCTGACTAGAACTATTTGATTTAGTTATGCTGTTATCCGGTCAACTAGTAAATCCTATGGATAAAAAATATAGTTGGCAGTACAGTCTTTTTTTCGGGTTACACAGTGTCAAATATCTCAAGAGAAAGATACAAGAGAATAATAGTGCAATATATACTAAAACAAAATTAAACTAAAACACAGCTCTGGCCAATCAGCATCTCCTCATAAAGATGAACTGAATCAATGAATCTCTGTGAGGAAAGTTCAGTGTCTGCATGCAGAGGGAGGAGACACTGAATGTTTGGATGCATTTAAGGCAGCCATGACCCAGGAAGGATCTCTAACAGCTATCTGAGGAGTGAAGTTATCCCTAGGCTGTAATGTAAACACTGCATTTTCTCTGAAAAGACAGTGTTTACAGCAAAAAGCCTGAAGGTAATGGTTTTACTCACCAGAACAAATTCAATAAGCTGTAGTTGTTCTGGTGACTATAGTGTCCCTTTAATGGTAATAGCAAAACATTAAACATTCAAGATATTTGAAAATAAAATGTTGGGAATACTATTTTTCAGAGTACTTAAAAACTGTAGTAAAAATATATTTAATAACAATATTGTTTAGCAGAGATAAAAGCACTGCATATTCTTTTTAATAGAAATATAGACCAATATATATTTGAAAAAACATAACCTTTAAACTTGTGTTTGCTATTAGACTTAGCTACAAGCTAACAAGAGACAGATATGTGGGGCCATAAGCATTTCTGAACAGATTGGTTTTGAGGGACATTTCAAGTGCTTCAAGACTAAGGGAGAGACGGATGGGGGTAGGTAGGCTGTTTCAAAAGAAAGGAGCCACCCGTGAGTTAGCAGCTAGGGTATGAGAAGCAGACAGGAGAAGGCAGAGTGGAGAGACTGAGAAAGGGTATATCTACGAAACAGTGAAATGTAATAGAGGCTAGAGTTGTGTAGAATTTATATGTAAGGGTTAGTATTTAGAATTGACACCTATGAGATACAGGAAGCCAGTGTAAGGATCGACAGAAAGGCAAGGTATGGAAGGAGAGGCAGATAAGAAAGATCAGCCTGGCGACAACATTAATTGCAGATTGTAGTGGGGCAGTTCGGCTTCTGAGGAGACCAACTAGTAGAGAATTACATTAATCCATTACCAGAGATTACCAGAGTATTAAAAAGCTCCTTGGCAGCATTTTGCATAAGAAAGAGGCGGATGTGGGCAATGTTTTTAAAGTGGAATCGAAAGATTTTAGCAATATACTGGATATGAGGCGCAAAGGTGAGGCCAGGATCAAAGATAAGACCAAGACAACGAGCTTGCAAGGATG
>OW240916.1:189450655-189530581 GCA_933207985.1 Pelobates cultripes | reverse complement strand
TCCTCAGTTACTGCCATTTCTCACCTCAATATCTGTGTCTTCCCCACCCTCAATGTGCTGTTTGATCTAATCCAGATCCTTTCTTGCAGCCTGGGTCCCAAACAAAACATTAACTAGCTCCCTGGACTCTCAGCTATAAAGACAAGCTATGGCCTTATGAAGAGGTAGCTCTTTTGGATAGTTTCCAGTCCTCCCCACCCCACCTCACCCCAAGGAACTCACTACATTTATAGATAGCACAAATTGCCTGACTTTCCAAACACACTAATCATGTCTCTCAAACCTTCATACCTGCTCTACTATCACACTCCCTACCTGCAACCCCTGACCCCTCTTATCTCTCATGTGACTTTAAGATCCCACCATATCCTAATTTTCCTTTTTTTTATATAAACTCTTTTTATTCTCCTTAGAGAATGCTCTCCCGTATATTCTTTTCTTTCACTCTAACCTCTCTAATTAGCAAAATCTTTTATCCCCTGCTCACCTGTCCCTGCTGACACCATTTTCATTGCTCCCCCTTTACTTCCCTCCCCTCTCTTTTCATGCCATGCACGCTACTTGTGTCACATCATGCCATGTTCTGCGGAAATGTCTGGCTTTGGTTGCTTGTATCCAGTACTCTTTTTACAATTCTTGTTTAGTTTTACTTGGTTTTCTATTCCATGTCTGGTTTTCCTCATGCTGGGTTTTCTGGGTTCATTCTATTATTCTGTCCCTGGAATTCCCAGTCTCCTGGATTCATTTATATGTTTTTTTTTATGTTGCCACACCTGTTTGTTTCAGTCTGGACCTGCAGCAGTGTTTCAAGTCTCTGCCCTTTCTTGCAGGTAAGTGCTATTGTGGTTTAGTATGGTTCTTTTAGCGAACATTAGGCAGTGTAGGACCTGCCGAATATGGGGTAGATTGGCGTTGTGGCAGGCTTATGCAATGTATGATCATATAATGTAACTAAATCCCCTTACTTTTCATATATAATGCTTAATTATGTCTCCTCTTGTTTTGCCTATTACCGTATATACTCGAGTATAAGCCGAGTTTTTCAGCACAAAAACCCCTACTCGGCTTATACTCGAGTCAGTCTGTATTATGTATACATTGCCATAATACAGACCAGAACCGCCGGGCTCATTACAAGCCCGACAGTCCTGTTGGGGGCTGGCAGTGAGCTCTTACTTACCTTCTGTCAGCTCCCTCCTCCTCTGTGCAGCTCCTCTGTCAGCTCCGTTCTGCTCACAGTGTAACTCTCGCGAGAGCCTCGGGTCTCGCGAGACTTACACTGTAAACAGAACGGAGCTGACCGAGGAGCTGCACGGAGGAGGAGGGAGGTGACAGGAGCTGCAGGAAGGTAAGTAACAGCTCACTGCCAGCCCCCCCACTGAACTGCCAATGCCACTGGACCACCAGGGATTTGATATTATTATTTTATTTAAATAATATAATTAAAATAATATAATATTAAAATAACATTATTTTATTATATTATTATTATTATTATTGTAATATTTGCATTATTTAAAAAAAAAAAATGTCCCCCTCCCTGCTTGTTGTCTGGCCAGGGAGGGGGGACAAAAAACATTTAAAAAAAATAATGCAAATATTAAATAATAATAATATAGCAATATTATTATTTTTATATTATATTATTTTAATAACAATATTTTATTATTATATTATTATTATTTTAATATTTGCATTATTTTATTTTAAATGTGTTTTTTGTCCCCCCTCCCTGGCCAGGCAACAAGCAGGGAGGGGGGACAAAAAACCATTTAAAAAAAAATAATGCAAATATTAAAATAATAATAGTATAATAATAAAATAATATAATTAAAATAATATAATAAAATAATATAATATTAAAATTAAAAAAATTAAAATGCCCTCCCCTCACCCAGTTTACACACACTGCATTATATACACACTGCATTCATTATATACACACACACAACACACAAACGCACACACTGCATTCATTATATATACACACACACAAACACACACTCTGCATTCATTATATACACACACAACCACACACTGCATTCATTATATACACACACTGTAAATAAATATTCAATTAATGTAATTTTATTGGGATATAATTTTATTTAGAAATTTACCAGTAGCTGCTGCATTTTCCACCCTAGGCTTATACTCGAGTCAATAGGTTTTCCCAGTTTTTTGTGGTAAAATTAGGGGCCTCGGCTTATATTCGGGTCGGCTTATACTCGAGTATATACGGTATATCTTGTCTTGTTTTATTTTGTAATCCCAGTCCATGTACAGTCCTGTCCTGCCCCTGTTTAGTTAATGTTCCCTTATGTATTGTGTACATGTTCTGGGTTTAGCTTTCTGTCCTTCTCTGGTTCTGGGTTCTATTAGTTCTGTCTTGTTTTCATGTTTGGTGACTATCCTAGCCTTGCCTTGTTTCAGTACTAGATACATTCTTGCTGCAGAGCCCCCTGCTGCTTGGATTCCCTACGTCCTCTCTTCTAATATTCCATCCCTAATTCTTGGGGACTTCAACATTCCCATTAACCTACCCTTGTCCTTAGTAGACTCAAAATTGCTTTCAATTACCTCCTCCCTTGTGCTATCACAGTGGGCTAAGTCCCCCACCCATGTAGCTGGCAATAACCTTAATCTTATTTTCTCTCATGAATGTACAATTTCTAATCTCTGCAACACTTCATTCCCTCTCTCAGATTATTATTATTATTATTATTATTGCCATTTATATAGCGCCAACATATTCCGTAGCGCTTTACAATATTTGGAGGGGGGGATGTAACAATAAATAGGACTATTACAAGAAAACTTACAGGAACAATAGGTTGAAGAGGACCCTGCTCAAACGAGCTTACAAACTATAGGAGGTGGGGTATTACAAACATTAGGACAGGAAATATCAAGTAGGAGTGAAGCAGAGCTGGAGGAGAGAGCAAAGCACTGTCCCATAGGAGAGAGCAGGAGACAGGTATGTAAGGTAGAGATTACTCTGGGAGGCCATACGCTTTCCTGAAGAGATGGGTTTTAAGGCCCTTCTTAAATGATTGAAGACTAGGGGAGAGTCTGATGGCAGTAGGCAAGCTATTCCATAGCAGAGGAGCCGCCCGCGATAGGTCCTGCAAGAGCGAGTTGGCCGTACGGGTGCGAGCTGCAGTCAGGAGGTGGTCACGGGCAGAGCGGAGAGTACGAGGAGGGGCATATCTATAGATTAGTGGAGAGATATAAGAGGGGCTAGAATTGTTCAGTGCTTTAAATGTATTGGTTAGCACTTTGAATTGACTCCTATAGCATACAGGGAGCCAATGTAAGGACTGGCAAAGGGGTGAGGTGTGAGAGGACCGACTAGAGAGGAAAATCAGTCTAGCTGCAGCATTCATTACAGACTGTAGCAGGGCAATACGGCTTTTGGGGAGACCAATCAGGAGAGGGTTACAGTAATCCATGCGTGAAATTACTAGAGCATGGGCAAGCTCCTTGGTAGCATCTTGCGTAAGAAAGGGGCGGATGCAAGCTATGTTTTTGAGTTGGAACCTACAGGACTTGGCAACAAACTAGATGTGAGACTCAAAGGTGAGACCAGAGTCAAGTATGACGCCAAGACAGCGTGCTTGCAGGGATGGACTTATGTGGATATCACTGACTTGAAGGGAGAGCGAGAGAGGAGGATCAGTATTAGGAGGAGGAAAAACAAGGAGTTCAGTTTTAGAGAGGTTAAGTTTCAGAAAGCGTGAGGACATCCAGTCAGAGATGGAAGAAAGGCAAGCAGTGACACATTGCAGGACGGCAGGGGAGAGGTCTGGGGAGGAGAGGTATATCTGAGTGTCATCAGCGTACAGGTGGTAGTGGAATCCAAAAGAGGCAATAAGTTTACCAAGAGAGGCAGTATAAAGAGAAAATAGAAGGGGACCAAGGGGAACTCCAACCGAGACAGGACGAGGGGAGGAGGTATCCTTGGGAAAGGAGACACTGAATGAGCGTTGGGAGAGATAGGAGGAAAACCAAAAGAGGACAGAGTCACAGAGACCGAGCGATTGAAGAGTTTGAAGGAGGAGAGCATGATCAACGGTGTCAAAGGCAGCAGAGAGGTCAAGGAGAATTAATATAGAGTAGTGACCTTTGGATTTAGCGGAGATTAGGTCATTAGTCACTTTGATAAGAGCAGTCTCAGTAGAGTGGAGAGGGCGGAAGCCAGACTGAAGAGGGTCAAGGAGAGAGTTGGAATTAAGGAAGCGGGACACACGGGTAAAGACAAGTCTTTCCAAAAGCTTTGATGAGAAAGGGAGCAGGGATATGGAACGATAGTTAGAAGGGGAGGATGGGTCAAGAGATCACCACCTCTTATCATTTGCTCTCAATAGCCTCTTACCCCATCATCCTCAACCTAACCCCTTTCAACTAAGAAGAAATCTGAATTATATTGACCTTCAGCAGCTATCAGCTAATATTGATTCCCAACTTCTATCCATCCCTACTGTCCCACACTGGCTATCATGCTACCTGCAGAGATGCTTCCGTTCTGCTGAACTCTTCTGGAGGAAGTCACACACCCAGTCTGACTTCCTCCACTACAAATTTATGTTGTGTTCATACAGCACAGCCCTTGCCCTTGCCAAACAGTCATACTTTTCCTCCCTCATTAGCTGATGCTCCCGCAATCCGAGGTGTCTTTTTAATACCTTTAACTCCCTTCTTTGTCCTGCTGTGGCCACCCCCCAAACTAACCTTACAGCCGATCGTTTTGCATACTACTTTACCAATAAGATTGAACAGCTAAGGAAAGAATTCTCACCACCTTGCCCCTCTCTTTCTCAGCTACACCTAGGTCATGCCTTTCCTACCCTTCAGACTTTCTCCCAGGCTACTGAACAAGAGGTGTATGCACTTCTCCTTTCCTCTCGACCCATCACTTGTCCGCTTGACCCTGTCCCATCTCACTTTATCAGATCTCTCTCCTCCTGTCTTGTGCCTTCCTTAAACCACATCTTCAACTGCTCTCTCTCTTCTTGTGTTGTCCCTGCTGCCCTTAAACATGCTACTGTAGTACCCATCTTAAAAATAAATGACATATCTTGACCTGCCCTCCATTTCTAACTATTGTCCCTTATCCCTGCTCCCTTTTTTCTTAAAGCTTCTGGAAAGGCTTTACCCGTCTGACTAGTTTCCTCAATTCCAACTCTCTCCCTCCACTCTACTGAGACTGCTCTTATTAAAGTCCCTAATGACCTAATCACAGCTAAATCCAAAGGGCACTACTCTATACTAATTCTTCTTGACCTTTTTGCTGCCTTTGACACTGTTGACTATGTTCTCCTTCTCCAAACTCTTCCATCACTCGGGCTCTCTTGGTTTTCCTCCTATCCTTCCCAACTCTCATTCAGTGTCTCCTTTTCTAATGATACCTCCTCCCTTCGTCCTGTCTCTGTTGGAGTCCCCCAAGGCTTTGTACTTGGCCCCCTTCTAGTTTCTCTTTATACTGCCTCTCTTGGCAAACTTATTAGCTTATTTGGATTCCAATACCACCTGTATGCTGATGACACTCAGATATACCTCTTCTCCCCGGACCTCTCCCCTGCCGTCACTGCTTACCTTTCTTCCATCTCTGATTGGTTGTCCTCCCACTTTTTGAAACTCAGTCTCTCTAAAACTGAACTCCCCTTCTTTTGCTCTCTCTTCAAGTGAGTGGTACCCACATCAGTCCATCCTTGCAAGCGCGCGGTCTTGGCGTTATACTTGATTCTGGCCTCACATTCAGTCTGTTAACAAATCCTGTAGATTCCACCTTAAAAACATAGCCTGCATCTGCCCATTTCTTACACAAATTGCTACTAAGGAGCTTGTCCATGCTCTAGCAATCTCTCACATGGATTATTGTAACTCTCTCCTAATAGGTCTTTCCACAAGTCGTATTGCCCCGCTACAGTCTGTAATGAATTCTGCAGCTAGACTGATTTTTCACTCCTGTCGCTCCTCTCACACCTTTCCCATCTGTCAGTCCTTACTTTGGCTTCCTGTATCCTATAGGAGTCAATTCAAGGTACTAATCCCCACCTATAAAGCACTGATCAATTCTAGCCCCTCCTATATTTCTTCACTGATCCACAGGTATGCCCTTTCTCGGTCTCTCCGCTCTGCCCATGATTTTCTCCTGTCTGCTGCTCGCACAGCCAACTCACACTTGCAGGACTTCTCGTGGGTAGCTCCTTTACTTTGGAATAGCCTGCCTATGACCATCAAGCTCTACCCTAGTCTTCAATCATTTAAAAAATGCCTCAAAAACCCATCTCTTTAGGAAAGCTTATGGCCTCCCAGAGTAACCTCTACCTCACATACCTGTCCCATGCCCTCTCCTAAAGTGCAGCACTCTATTCTCTCCTCCAGCTCTGCTTCACTCCACCTTGTTTGATTGCTACCTCCAGTTCTGTTAGGTTTTACGCCCCACCCCCTGTAAGGGCCCTCTTCAATCTATTGTTCCTGTAAGTTTTAGTAATTGTCTCATTTAAATCTCCCCCTTTGATAATATTGTAAAGCGCTATGGCACTATATAAATAATAATAATAATAATAATAATAATAAGGGGCAGAGTCCATAATACATATAAACATAGTTACTTCCATGGTTAAGTCTAGGTTGATTCCAGGGGCAGATCCAAAGCTCAATATTGGGAGGGGCACAGCTACATTTTATTATGGCTGACAACTCAATTAATTTGATAAATTAATACAGCTAGGACATTATTGTGGTTCTGTAATACTCAAACACAGTTATTATTGTGGAGCACTTATATGCACTGCAGTTTACTGAGAAGCTCTATAATTAATGTTAAGCGCTACAATACACTCATATGACTGTATATTACAGCAGAGCCCTATAATACTCTCATATGTAATACACATTACTGTGTTCCGTTGTAATGCACTCATGCACATTGCATATTACACCACGTTTCTAATATATCCAAACCAATTACCTTATCCATCTCCTTTGTGAGCCCCTCTTCATGCACACCTTCAGAACCACTCACTTTGCTGCAATTAGCACAACCCTTTGACATACTAGATATCCGCAATGCTCTGCAATTAACCCCTCACTGCTATCATTGCCCTGTAATCTATCCCTCACTGCCAAACTGCAATTATTCATTTTCTTACAACTTCCTTTAACACTACACACTTACCTGATAATAAGGGCACATACCTTAATACTCTACCACCAAGATTTGTCATAAATTGCTGCCATAAATTGCATAAAACTGTGTGAAATTAGGTTAGATAGTCCTGTCAGAAATGTGTGATATCAGACCAGCGTAACATAATGAAAGGAACATTTTAAGCAATTTAATCAATAGAACGCACTGTTCTGGTTATGTAGTAAGGAGAGCCCTGGCAACTCCCTAATGTAAGTATCCAAACCAATATTAGAACTCTGTAATGTCTGTAGTGGTGCTGGTGGAGAGCACAGCGTTGCAAACTTCAAGTAAGAAGTCAACATTTTTTTAAAGGTTTGACTACATACATCGGGGTGCACCAGAGCACTCCTGGCTCCACAACCACTGCAGCATGGAATGTTTCTTAAAGTCAAGTTAAATAACTGACTTGGAGAAATATCTACAACATTACTATTCACTAAACACAATGTGACTGTAAATGAACCTATCAAAACAACACAAACTAACCAGGATCATGAATGAAATGGTTGACCTGAAATTAAGCCATATTAAGTCTTTTTTTTCTTTCTTCAAGTAAGGTGTTTTTATTTCCTATATTGAATAACCAATTGTACAATGAACAAATCTCCTAAGCACGATCCTGGCTAAAATATGTGGCAGTTGAACTGGGACTGCTGGGAGTACTGAAAAAAGATCTATGATCTGATATCAAGCAGGAGTCATATACTCACTCTAAGCACAAGTTGTATTCCTCAGCTACCTAACACAAGAAAAAAATGTAAGTTCTCATCAATCTAATAGTCATCTATAGCTGTCCTCATGGAATTAGCATGTGTCATTCAATGTTGCAGTCCAAGATTAGTTAGTATATGTTTCCATATACCATGATGCACATTCACTTCTAACCTTGTAACACAAAGTTCCAGATATAAATTTGACAATTATTTGGAATAATTATATTTCACTACACACTAACATTTTCTAATCCTTCTTCCTGTTAAGATTATCAACCCAATTTACTTTCAAATGTGACATATGTTGTGAAGCTTCCACATCAATTTCATATACATTTTCAAGGAAGCTAACCTGCATTTTAATCAAATGGTTTATGTTCCTGATTCCCAGCTTTTGACATGTGTCTGCAAGTTCTTTGCTATGTCCATTTTGTTCCAATATTTACAAGCAGCATGCACCAATTTTGTCAGTGAGTCATTTCCCTTTGACGTGAGTTCTATCAGCATTGCATTAGTGAAACTAATCTATGCCGTCTGCATATTAAGTAGAAAGAATTATATGTAGTTTAGAAGCATCAAGGCAGTCACTGCGTATGATCCTCACTACTTGCATCACAGCTTGCGCTCTGTTCTATTTAATTAATGCTAGGACAATATTTCTCAAGTAATGCATACTCTGATAATCACCCATTTGCAATTGACAATTGGATATACACTTAGCATATGTTTTATATATAGCACATTTTCATAAGGTGTGAAAACAAAAGTCTTCTTCGAAGCTCACATTGCTAAGATATGTTAGAAAACTTGAGATTTTACAATTCTGAAGTCAGAAAAAAAAATGGTTTCTTTTGTTTAACATATGTTAAAATGACATGTTTCTCTGAGTTTAAGACATTCTAGAAACACATTTGATGTAACTTGATAATAAGGTACTTCGGAGCTGCAAGCATACTTCAATAAACACTTCTATATGCTGGAAAAAAATATTTTTTTACAGAACTGTTTTCAGTGGTAAGACCTGTTTGACATATAGCGGATGCAAGCAAAATAGTATTATTTTATTCCTGATCTGTGGTATGCAATCAATATTTTTAAACAATTTAATTTACTTGGCTTGAAAAAAGATATTAGCCATTTTTCAAGATGCCCTGTTTTTGGAAGAAAAACGCTAAGCTTTACATATAATTTACATGAACACACATTTAGGTCAATTCACTTGAAGGTGCACTCTAGTCTTGTAACAAACCTTAGCTTGCTGTAGTGTCATAAGGGTTAGCTACATGCGCCTTAATTTATAAAAGAGTACATTTCAAGAGAAATCTAAATGTTTTAAACCCCCTTTGTAACATCCCTAGCTCACAAGCAGACAAGCAGGAACATGTCCTGCCTCACCAGGTATGAACTGCAGTTTTAAGTAGAAGTAAGTGCTTCTTACTGAGTAACTTTGGTTTCAATGAGAAGCAATGTTGACAGATTGTAGTGATTGGCCCTTATGTACCACATGTGTCCCAATGTTTTTCTATTAGTTGAATCTGATTGAATAAACATCATCAGTAATGATGACGTCATAGAAGGTGGATCACAGCTGCAGTGAAAATACACTACCAGTGCTGAAACAAAGTTGATTTTAGCAACCATTTTAAGCTATTCAGTGGTAAAATTGGGAGATTGTAATCTAACACACTCACTCACTTACTAACTAAACACCAACTTTAAAGCTTGCAAAATGCTTGAATCAGGCGGGTAAAATAATGGAGGTTTAGTTACAATATATGATTATGCAGTGCATGATGCCAATGTACCCCAATTTTGGCAGGTTCCATTCTTGCAACGTAATACCTACTCGTATGAGATGAATGCACTTACTTGGGAAATCCACCATTCTGGGACGCTCTGCAGTGCAAGGTTAAAGAGTGCCATGGAATGAGGCACATGTGACAGAGATGGGTGAAATTAATGTAGTGTTCCTTTAATGGCTTTTCATACCAATGTATTTGTTTGAAAGAGATATTGTGATACGTTTGACTTATATTTAGCTAAGTATTCACTAGAATTAGATGTTAGTAAATGTACAACTGTATCTAGTCCCACAATATTTAAGCATTTATTTGAAAGGAAGTTTACGGCAATTGCAATACTGTGATGTGCCTAGTACCACCCCTTTATTGTCTCCTGAAACAGTTTTTTGGATGTCCAGAAAGGTTTTACAAAATAATTTACACAATGGATAGCTTAGTGACCATACTGCGATAAGATGCCCTTAAAGAGACACTATAGACACATCAGGACAACTACAGCTTATTCTATTTGTTCTAGTAAGTAAATTCTGTCCCTGCAAAAAGATTACATCCTAGCGATACCTCCACTGGTCACTCCTCAGATGGCTACAAGATGTGCTCCTGGGGCAGTGCAGCTTTGACATTTAGTGTTTCCACCCTCTATATGTAAACACTGAACTTTCCTCTTAGAGCTGATTAAATGCATCTCTATGAGGAGATGCTGATTGGTGAGGGCTGTGTTTGGCTTGTGCTGGCTCTGCCCCTGATCTGCCCCCTAGATAAGCTCAGTCAATTCAATGCTTTTCTATGTGAAATAATTGTGATTGGCTCAGATCATCACTTCTGATGATGTCAGCCAAGGGAGCAGGTCAGTGGCAGAGCAGCACCAGCAGAATAAAGGTACAATTTTACAATATTTAAGGGTGTAAAGGGAGGGGGCACTAGATGGTATTTTAGACATTATACAGTCAGGAATACTTGTTTGTGTTCCTGACTCTATAGTGGTCCTTAAACTGAACCAGAATAAATGAGAACTGCAATGCTCTAGCATGAGAATTTAGCATGGGAAATTCCATGATAGTTTGATATCTGGGCCAGGAACATCATGCCTCATCATATATCCATTATCATTCCAACAGCAAGTGTACAATCTGTGCCGGTAGCCCCACTGGTTTGGTTTAGCTTGTAGTACAAAAGAGAGCTGTATTCCTACAAGAGCTGCAATAATGCTGACATTGAGGAGATTGGGCTTCCTAATGACAGTAAAATATTATCTGCCAAAATTGAGAAGCAGAACCACAGACGGACTGACAGTTTGGGTCCGGGCCCCCTGCAGATCAATATATGTGCTGGTGTAGATATACAGTGGATTGTATGTGCATGTAACGTGGATGTATGCTTCTGTGTGTATATTCACTATAAGCCCTGGTGTAATTATATATGTATGTCTTTGTGTCTCGTGTCTAATATGTGGAATTAGAGTTTATTTAAAGTGAAAAAAACCCTTCTGTCACTTACCTGAACCAGCGCTAATGTCCCTCAGTGCTGGTTCAGGCGCAAACTCGCACACTCGCACAGGACTTCCCACATAGTAAAACATTGTATAATGCTTTCCTGTGGAGTTTTGTATGAGGCTAGATGTCCTCATGCAAAGGGTAAGGACGTCCAGCGTCAGTTAGGTGACCAAAAGTTGCCTAGCGATGCAAAAGTCTTTAGTGGCTGTCTCGTAGACAGCCACTAGAGATGGAGTTAACCCTGAAAGGTAGTTATTGCAGTTTCTCAAAAACTGCAATAATTACCATTGAAGTGTTAAGGAGCCTGGGACACTGCACTCAGACCACTTCAATGAGCTGAAGTGGTCTGGGTGTCTATAGTGTCCATTTAAATATATTGAAATAGATAAAAAGACCCCACAATCAAAAAATGGGGGGGAGGAGGGGAACTAGTAATTTCTACCACTAAATCATAGTAGAAATCACGTGGGTGTAGGGGACAGTTAGAGATCATAGCATAGGATGCAGGGTTTTAAAGGCCATAGTGGGTCCAGAGGTTAATAGGGGCTTTAATGCGTGCACAGGTTAATAGGGGCTGTAATGTATGCAGGGAACATAGGGTTTGCAGTGAGGGCAAGGGGATAAACGCTGCAGTGGATTACAGGGGCATAGAAGCTGTAGTGGTTATAGGGGCTTTAGTGGGAACAGGGGGTAATAGAGCCTATAGTAGGGGTAGGGGGTAATATTGGCTATTGTGAAAGTAGAGGAGGGATAGGGGTTGTGGTAAGTGCAGAGAGCAATTGATGCAGTAGTGGGTGTAGGGGAAATGGGCTGTAGTGCCTGCATGGGGTTCATTGGGCTTAAGTTGATGCAGGGAATATAGGGGCTGCAGGGGATATAAGAACTGTAGGGTATGCAGGGATTTTAGGGGCTGTAGCGTGTAGGGATGCTGAAGGGGTTAAAAGGGCTGTAGGGGATAGAGGGTCTGTATGAGGTAAGGGGTCTGTAGGAGATGCAGACATTTTAAGGGCTGTAAGAGGTGTAGGTATTTTAAGGGCTCTAGAGAGTAGAGGGGCTGTAGGAGGTTTATAGACTGTAGGAGGGCTGCAAAGAGAGAGGTTGCAGTGGTTAGAAGGGCTGCAGAGGGTAGAGCTCAGAAGGGGGTGCAGGGGTTAGAAGGGTGCAGAGTGTATAGGAGCTGCAGGTGATAGAGGGGCTGTAGGTGGTAGAAGGACTATAGGGGCTGCAGGGTTTAGAATGGGTGTAGGCGGTAAGGGGGCTACAGGGGATAGAGGAGCTGTAAGTTGTAGAGGGGCTGCATGGGTTAGAATGGGTAGGGGGCTGATTATATAGAGTTTTAAATAAAATAAAATACTGAATTCCCTTCCCTCAGCCTTACCTGTGGCATGCTGTATCACATACCTCATGCTGTCTGTAACAGTGATCAGTCGAACTTATGAAACATGATGTAATTTCCTGCATAACGAGCCGCACGGAGCTGCCTAATCTGTTATAGACAGCTCTCATGCTGTTTATATTTCAGGCACACTGAGAGGCAGCCTAGTGGGGTCTTTGGAAAGGCCCCATTAGCTGTCTCTCAGTGTGCCATGCTAGAACTGGTAAAGGGGAGATTGTATTTTGTAGCAGGGGCCTGCAGAATGCTGTGTGGCCCCTTGCTGTGTGCAAGCTGGCTGGGGAGATGTTTAACTCTCCAGCCCAGCTGTTACTTCACTGACGGGCTCCCAAGAGCCTCGGGCCCTCAGTCCATGACTGGTTTGCCGAGTGCTCTGTCCGCCCCTGAGCAGAACCCCTCCCACCAGCTCCACACCTCCACACCTTTGATATCAAGGTGTTTTCTGATTTGTTATGCTAGTGGTTCCAGCGAAAGAATAACTAATAGTAGGGGTAAGGGGCAGCAATGTCGAGAGAAATGGAATGGAGAGAAATCCCACGTTGGATACACAAGCTTTTGGTGGATTGTAAAGGGCATGATCCCTGAGATTAAAGAACCACTCTAGGCACCCAGACCACTTCAGCTTAATGAAGTGGTCTGTGTGCCAGGTCCCTCTAGGATTAACCCTTTTTTTAAATAAACATTGCAGTTTCAGAGAAACTGCTATGTTTATAATAGGGTTAATCCAGTCTCTAAAGCCTCTAGTGGCTGTCTCATTGACAGCCGCTAGAGGCGTTTGCGTGCTTCTCACTGTGAAAATCACAGTGAGAAGATGCCAGCGTCCATAGGAAAGCATTATGAATGCTTTCCTATGAGACAGGCTGAATGCGCACGCAGCTCCTGCCGCGCATGCACATTCAGCCGAAGAGGAGGAGAGGAGGCGAAGAGGAGGAGGAGAGCTCCCCGCCCGGCGCTGGAAAAAAGGTAACATTTAACCCCTTCCCCCCCCCCCTAAAGCCCGGCGGGAGGGAAACCCTGAGGGTGGGGGCACCCTCAGGGCACTATAGTGCGAGGAAAACAAGTATGTTTTCCTGGCACTATAGTGGTCCTTTAATGTCTGTGGGAAGCAATATTTATGTGACACTTGTTCCATATATTTCCAGTTTAGCCTTCTCTGTGTCTCATGCTAGCAGAAGGCCCTCAATGTGAGAAGAGTGCATGTGGATTAGGCTATTCAGTATTTGCCTGGTGTTATCTGAGCCAGGTCTGCCATGCACAAAACCAGATTGGGCTGTGTGTATTCTGCTTAAAATCATTGTACTTAGCATATTGGCTAATATCTTGGTATATAATTTAACATCTGCATTTAGAAGAGAAATGGGAGGGAAATTATGGCATATAGTAGGAGGTTGGAAATATGTACTAATAGCATGTCTCTCAAGAGAATTCCTTCATGGTATCAAGTATTAAAAATGTCCATTAGGTAGAAAGAGAGGATATCCACATAGGTTTCGTAATAAAGATGTGAGTAGCCATCAGGGCCCGGGGCTTTGTGTGCTGGGAAATATTTGATAGCTTCCTCAATTTGGAGACGGATGAAAGACTCCTAGATGCAACCAAGCTCCTCTGGCAGAAATTTAGGGAGATTGACCGAGTCTAAAAAAATTTGAATAGCCTCCAGCCGGGGCATAGAAGTGTGGGAGTCTTCTTTGAGATTGTATTGAGTACTGGCATATGAGGCAAATTTGTCTGCAGGTTCAATAATTTCAACATTTACAGTTTTTGAGAAAGGGTAACTTATTTTTCTGCATGTGCATTATGTAAGGGAATTAGGCGATCCAGAAGACCGTCAAAGTGTTCAAACTGCATTGTTAAGATTTACTTCTACTTCAGTACCACAAAACTAAGTTTACACTGTGACACTGTGAGGGTAAGTATATAGAAAGGTATAAGTGCCTAGTCAGGGTAAACTGTGTGTATTAGTGAAACTATTTAAAGATGGCCTGCATTTTCTTGACATTACACTAAAAAAAAAAGTGTCTTGATGGGAGTGAGGTGGGAGTAATGTCCTAATGAGAATATAATGAAATAGAGTGCTGCGATGAAAAGCCAAATATGCTATTTAAAACAAATATAATTTGATTCTGCTGAATGGTGCGTTTTGTTTTCTTATTGTATATGTGATATCTTTTATGTTAAGCATAACTAAGTGATATATTATATATTAAGTTATGTACATTTGAAATATTGTATGTACCTAGTCTTAAATTAAATATGTGGCTGTATGTTAGTGAGAAATGGGATCAGGAAATTTAGAAACATGTTTACTAAAAAAGACATTAAGGACCATCTCAAAATAAAATAGTAGACCTAAACAATAAAATATAGAGTGGCTATATTTTCCAACTCTTTAATTCCGGGTAACATTTTTAATTTGGTTGCCAGATCACACTTGGCTGTTTAGTGAAAAGCCTCACAGTGTTACTTTAATACTGCAAGGCAGACCGTGTGAAGAGAAAAAGTTGCACCAGGAACACCAAATGAAATGTTGTAGTCTAGACCTGGTAGCTGAAGACCTTGCAAGTTGTGAAATTTAGACGAAGCCAATAAATTAAATAACATTTTATTAGGGACCTAATTTTATTTTGATGATTCTGCATTGTCAGCTACTATAAGCAAAAGAGTACTAAAAAAGTGTCAACAGAAAAAAAAAAGCCCTTCATGAAGGCAGATTAAACAGGTTGCTTATTGCCTGTGACATAATTTAGATGAATGGTGTGGGTAATCCATCAGCCAAACTCTTGCATTAGGCCCTGTTAGGAGCCTGTAGGGGATCCCATTACCTTACATGTGTTAACAGCGAAACTCTTTTGTGTAAACAACAAAGTGGCTCTCCTGAAAAGGCCGATTTCCCTTCATTGTCTGTGAAAAGACCAGCAGAACTCAACATGATGAATGAACACTTGTATAGAAAGGCACATCTGAGCTGCGTGTTTAAGGAAATCCTGCAGAACAAGGAGGACACCTTGTGTAGAACCACAGTACTACATTAAAAATTAAAAGTACAATTTGTATCATATTATTATTATTTATATAGTTCCAGCAAATTCTGATATCATTATATTTAATTTTTATGCCAAATATATACACTAAATTGTATATGTAAATACAATATTACAAAATAGTCAAATTACAGCTCACTTGGCAGAGCTGTATATTTCATCATATCAAAAACCACTTGAAACCTCAAATGGTTACTCAAGGTTGGAGTGATTAAGATATTATATAGCTGATGTATTAAAAACAGGAAATACAATATGATACTCACTTCTGAAATTCTGTTTTTGTGAGAAATACACAGAGTGGGCAGAATAATTAAATGCAGGATGTAGCTGAAATCTTTCAGACAGGTTTTGTTGAAGAAATGAGTATTTGCCATAAACCCTAAACACTGAGCATTTGCCATAAGCCATCAGATGTGGCTGCGTGGCAAAAAAATAAAATAAAATATGATATAATGGGGGAAAAAATAATGTTTTTGTGAATGAAGCTGGCTGTGGCCTCAAACAGACTATGTCACACAAAGTTATAAGAGAGCTGTTAAAGCTGGTGCAAACTTGATTTGCAGGTGCATGCTATATAAAATAAACTATACATTTATGCATATTAACCCCTTAAGGACCAAACTTCTGGAATAAAAGGGAATCATGACATGGAATAAACTACCAATTTCTGCTTATTATATAATTATATAAGTTTCTTTTAAAAATTTTAAATCTTTGTCTACACTGATAAAATGTACTAAGATTTTTCATTATGACTGTTATTTTAACCCCTTAAGGATGGCAGGTGTGCTATGCCATCCTTGGTGACCCGGCTCTAAACACCGGTTACCCGGTCACCGGCGATCCCACACCAGCGATCACGGTGGGGGGACTCACCTGGCATGGACCAGGGAGTCCTCCTGCTGCTGTTCCGGCACTCCTGGGCCATGTGGTCCTTACGAGGATCTCACGATCACAGGGACAGCATAGCTGTCCACAGCATTGCCAGCAGGGGGACTGCTTGGAATGACAGGTAGTCCCCCTGCTGCCTGAAAAAAACATAAAAATAAAGTTTAAAAAAGTTTAAAATAAAATTATATATACTTAGATCTCTCTCTCTCTCTCATATATATATATATATATATATATAATATATATGATCTAAGTATATATGTACACATAGACTGTCTAAGTGTATTTTAATATATATATATATATATATATATATATATTAATATCAAAATACACGTAAAATGATACTTATTAAATATATAATTATAATTATATATAATATAAAATAAATATGTTAAAAAAATAAATAATTTTAAAAATATATATATATGTGTAATTTTATTCTAACTGTATTTTGATATCAAAATACACATAGATCTAAATAATATATATATACATAAGTATATACGTATATATCTATGATAGGAAAAGCACTCCAAAGACTTCATTTAAAGGAAAAAAAAATAACTTAACTTTATTCAGCAACTGCCATGAGTGATCAACGTTTCAGTCCTATGTCAGGACCTTCGTCAGGATAAATGTGCAATACAATTGTCACAAAATAAATAACATAGTAGATCAAATCATGTACATTGTATACAGCTGAGACTTACCCATGCTTCTGAGTTAGATCACCTCCTGGACGCCAGAAACCGCGGGTAACTTTGAACGTGCTAAGTGTATGCAGCAGCTGAGGTATCTGCTGCTGTGTGACCCTTTCGTTCCAGCGGTTGCCAAGGAGATCGGCTGGAACGCAAGGGGGCGTGTCCACCACATGTAGTCATGGCGACCAGCCGATCGTGTATGCAATCGGATCTGAAGGGGATAACATAACGCAGAGTTCATGGGGGAAGTAGACATCCTAAATAAATAAATAAATAAATAAATTACTCAATACAATAACTGCTGCTAGCCTTCCTTTTGCAAAAGTTCCATCTTGTGGATAACCATATACCTATGCAGTTTAACAATACTAATACATCCATTTAAATCAAACCTATATAGATGTATGCATATCTGCAGAAATATCAGAGCTTATTACAATATATTTGATGGTGCATGGTCCCAGTGCCATACAATGAATAGTTAACCATAATCACTATAGGTTACTAAGATGAATAGCCTATGGTCTCTAAGAGTTCATATATAAACAAAAACGGATCCAAAACGGCAGTGGGCACTGGGTGTACCATGTATCCTCTATATGATGTCAACTTATACAAGGGAGATACCATGTAGAATGTATGTAAAGCAACTCAACAGAGGTTAGTGTTAACTAATATCCTCTGGTGGGAAAGTGAGGGACTACAACTGATGCAAGCATATATTTCCACACATATGTTTGTCAATGCACAGATGTCCATAGGAGCAAACTTTATGTTGCTGAGACTCCTATATACAATGTGATTGTAAATATAAGGAACTGTTTTATAATATCAATAGCATGTTTAACCCTGGACTGAATTCATGTGTGCATCAAGAGAATGCAAATAAGATACCAGGGTACATAATTATAGGAAAATGCCCAAGGTATATTTCTCATTTAAACCCTTGGGATGGACAGTGTCCAAAGTTCTGATTCAGTGTAGTTCCCTCTGGAGTAGGATTTTCTCACGATCGCCTCCTCTCGTTGGTTGTGGGATGTGATTTATCGCTGTGAACTTCATGGATGGTAGGGGATGGCTATTTTCCAAGAAATGTTTTGCCACAGGCAATTCTGAACCCTTATCCCTGTATGCTATGCATATACTGGATCAGTGGTTGCGTATTCTTTCCCTTAGTGGTAAGTCCGTTTTGCCCACATATGACAGGCCACACGGGCAGACAAGTTTGTACACAACATAATCACTGGTACAGGTAAGTCTATACCTAATAGTAAATTTCTTACCAGTGTGCGGATGGGTAAACGTCTTGCTTGGTAACATGTGACTACATGTTACGCACCCCAGGCACCTGTAACATCCCAGATTAAGATGGGTTGTAGGTTGATTATAGCAGTGTGTGGGGTCGGTCTTAACCAGTAAGTCTCTTACGTTCTTGCCTCTCCGATAGCACATCATCGGTGGTTGCTTGAACTGTCTAGGTAAGCTGGTGTCATTAAGCATCATTCGCCAGTTCTGATTAATGGATTCTTTGATATGGTTTGATATGGTCGTGTACGTAATAGGAAATATCAATCCTGTTTGGCAATCTGTGGTAATGGTTTTTCATAGCTTGCTGTAGATTGGTGGGGCTGTATCCACAGGTCAAAAACTTATCCCACATTTGTTTTATCTGTAGTTGTGCGTTTGCCTCATTGGAATTGTTCCTAATTACCCTCATAAATTGGGGGAGTGCAAGCATTGGATAATGTTTTATCTATATATATATATACATATACATATACATACACACACACCTATATACAAATAATAATAAAAAAAAAAAAAAAATATATATATATATATATATATATATATATATATATATATATATACCTGCCTGACAGCCCAGGCCGAAAGTCTAGGGAATTTAATTTGCAAATGGTATGCCATTATGGGGGTAATTCTCATTCCTGGACTACCATACAGTCTCATATGCAATGTAACAAATGCGAATTTCAATGTGAAAAAACTGAAAAAAGTAACATCCTAGATATGACCCTGTAACTTGCCAAAACACCAAAATACCTGTACATAGGGGGTACTGTATTACATATGAGACATCGCTGAATACAAATATGTGTATTTTATTGCAGTAGAGGCAAACAGTATTATGATATTCACAGTTAAAATGTCACGTAGAACTAACAAAACCTCTGTAAGTAATTCTGTAGGTTGTTATAATTGAAGATTATACTAGCTTTAATGTACTAATAATCTTAATTTTAGTAATGACAGGAGGCGAATATTTGCATAACTCTCTTTACTGAAAATCTCCAGCAGCACAGAAACAGAACAAACAATCAGAAAAAAGTCAGGTGATACACAAAAGGCCCTGACAGTTACATCACTTCCTCTTTCTTTGTAGCGTATAATAAACAGGTAAGAAACACAGGGAACTCCGGGTAGGTCCTTTGGGTAGAAACATGGAAAATGAATCCTTCCCTTGAAGAGAAACCAATCACACTGAAAAAAAAAAGAAAAAAGTGAAAGATATCTGATTTGGCAAGTTGCCAGCATAAAATGAACACCATGATCATGAAACAACATCTATGCAGGTTATGATAAAATAGCAAACCAAGTCAGTTAGTCATTAGTTCTATGCAAATTAGATACACAATAATCTACTCAGGTATAATCATCAGAAACATAATGAACACCAGCATAGTTATACCTACAATTCGCGAGGGAAAAGTAGGGTAGGAAATATTTGCCTCCTGTCATTACTAAAATTAAGATTACTAGTACACAAAAACTAGTATAATCTTCAATTTTACCACATGACAGGAGGCTTCATATTTGCATTTTTAACGCTGAGAATTAACCAACGTGAAAGAAGCATGAGACATCTGGTGAAAATAAAACGTCCTGAACATACTCTCGCGCGTCCAATCCACACAACGTATAATTTTGGCAAGAGTGGCTTCTGCCGAGAAAGCTTGCGAAGCAGCCACACCTCTAACCTCCTGTCCCCAAAGCATGGTTCAACACCGGCTAAACATTGGAGCCAGCGGACCCATCTGGCCAGTGTCGTCGTAGACACTGGTCCATGAGGTTTTATGTATGAAATCAAAAGCTGACCTGTCGAAGAAGTTCAGAGAGGAGCTGAAATTTCGGTATATCGTATTAAAGTCCTGAACACACATAGTCTGGTGTCTGCTAGAAAGAACGGGTAAGAAACCGAAGAGGAGTCTGACTTAGTAAGACATGATATTGTGAAGGTAACCCCTTCTGGAGTGAAGGAGAAATGCCGTAACGTCCGCCACCCGCCGAAATGAGACGAGACATAGTAGGAGGGTAAGTTTGGCCGAAAGCTGTTTCAGCGAGAGGTACATGTTATCCAGCCAATCTCTAAGGAAACGCAGCACTACATCCACATGCCAGAGGCGTGAATATTTTGGTGCTGAAGGCCTTGACAGTTTAGCACCCTGCAGTACCCGACAAACCAGTAGGTCTTGACCCACCGGAATGCCCTGTACCGGGACGTGTGCCGCCGAGATGGCCTATCTATCTACGTTGAGGGATCGGAATGATCGACGTAACGAAAACAGATGTGATAGATTGTTGAGGATTAGTGGGACAGGGGCTTTAAAAGGGATTGGAACCAACTGCTCCAGGTGGACTATGTGGAGATACAGTATTCCCTGGTGCTGGGAGCCCATGAATCCCATAGGAGGTCCATAGCCGATTGTGATAGGCCGTGGACTGACCAGGATTCCCTAAAATTGTCCAGGCCACTAGGACCAGCTTCCACTCTAGGACTAGGGGGTGGGGTGATCCCATCAGCAGAAAAGTGAACGTTGACAGGAGAAGCAGAGCATCATGGGACATCTCCAGTAAGTCCAGAAACCATGCTTGACTCTGCAAAAGTAGAGCTATGAGAAGGAGCGATATCCTGTTGGTGTGTGTGTACCAGAGCAGCCTCACTATCATGGAGTATGGGGGAAACGCATATGCCCCATGACTCGGCCATGTTTGCAGGAATGCATCCAACGCTTCGCAGTTCGGATCCAGAAGCCAGCTGTAGTATTTCGGAAACTGGTGGTTGGTCCTGGAAGCAAACAGGTCTAGCAGTAGTGGATGCTTCCAGTGCTTTAATTCCTGGAATATCGAGGTGTTGAGCTGCCAGTCGCTGTTGTCTCGCCAATGGCGTGAGAACCAATCCATCAGGTTGGTGATTCCCGGTAGGTATTCCACCTGAAGCGTGATGTTCCCAGACAGGCAAAACTTGTAAATGTCTTTCGTGGCCTCTGTGAGAGCCTGGGATCTGGCCTTGCCCAGGCGGTTGATGAATTGTACCGCCAAGATATAGTCCATGCGGAGCCGGATGCAGCAGTTCGACATGTCTTTGGCCAGACTGCGTATGGCGAAGGATCCCGCGAACAATTCCAGGCAGTTGATGTGGAGATCAGTCTCCTCACCCTGCCAAGGACCCCCTGTGGAGGCGCCCACGCAGTCTGGTTGTGAGCCATCACTGGCTTCAGCACTTGTGAAGCACCACGGAGCCGAATTAAGGCTGAATGGCAGACATGTAAACTGGCATGTTTGTCCTCTCCACCAGAATCGGAGGAAGCAACGACAATCTAGGGCGATGGGTACTGACAGTTATGCGTCCTTGAGGTCCAGTGTAAACCAGTCGTTCTCGATGAGGAGGTCTTGTAGAAGATGATTTCCTTCCATCTTGAAATGTCTGTACACTACGTAAGAGTTCAGCTGTCATAGATTGATAACCGGTCGGTAATCTCCCGTTTTCTTCTTGACCAGGAAAATATTGCTGAGGAAGCCATTCCCTCTTGTTGTGTATTGCACTGTGCCCTTCCTGAATAGGGTGCGGATTTCCTCGTCTATAAGGTGGTCCTGTTCCACTGACGTGTATTGGAGGTGGAGGCGTGACCTGAACGGATTGCAAGTAAAACTATGACGTAGCCTTGTACTGTCTGGAGTATCCAGGCGTCTTTGGTAATCATCTCCCAATTCTGCAAGAAAAGAGACAGGCTGCCAGCTATAAAGTTGGAAACAGTTAGGCAGGTAGGTGGACTCACCAGTAGAGAAGCGACTGAGTTCACTTCCTCTGAATCCCCTGGCTCTAACTGCAACTTTTTAGGACATGGTCTTCTGCGCGGTAGATGGGAAGAAGTGTGATGACGGTGGGTACGATCTGGATCCTGTCGACGAGAAGAGGCTGGTGGCTTGGCTCCTCTGCCGACCAGCCCTCCCAAAAACTCCTCTTCCAGGTGGGGCATGGAAAACCTGCTTTAGAGAGGTGCTTTATTCAAGGTGCTGAATAAGTTCATATGTTTCTTGAGTTCTGATATGAACGATTCGCCAAACAGCAGGTCCTTTGCTTCTGGGCCGAATTCTTTCGATGCTACATCCAACAGCTTGTTGTCAATGCAGATAAGTGCAGATTTGCGTATTTCGGTGCATAGCACCACATTTGCGTTACCCAGGAGGCATATTGAGTGTTGAGCCCATTCCTGGATGGCCTTAGGGTCGAGTTGCGTACCCTGGGTGAGCGCCAAATCAGGATTACAGAATGATCCAGCACGTAGAATTGTGTAACACAGAAGACTGATGGGTAACGTTTACTGGACCTTAGAATGGCCGGACTAACGTACCAAAGAATAGTCAGGAATAGCTGAGGTCAAAGGATACAGAAAGAGACACAACGATAACGAAAAGCCAGGAGTCAGCGATGCCAGAAAACAGGGAATTCAAAAACAATGCCAAAGTCAAATAACCAGAATAACCAGAATCAATAACGCGCTCTCGGACAACCACAAGGGAAACCATGACAGGGCACTGAGCAGGAAGAGAACTGGGCCTAAAAACCCCTCCTCTAGATCTGATAGGCTGTAACCGGCCTTTGACCCCAAATACAGTTACCAGGTTCTATTTGCATAATTGCTGCTCAGCATTAACCCTTCTGTGGATTTGGTTGCTGCTCGGCACAACTTTTCCTGTGTGGACAGTAAATGCCATTAACCACATTTTTATAAGTGGATGAATACCTGACAGCAGTAGGGCTGAGCAAGTCAAGTACTTTATCTTGTGCTGCCTTTAGGCCCTTCTCAATGCCTTTGCGAGGGTCTCGCTCTGAGCGGGTGGTGTCGAATTCGGAGGTAACGACCACTTTATCCAGTAGCAGGGTGCGCGATGGATAATAGTCCTCCACGTCGGAGGATGGTGGTAGTCGGGGTTGGGTTTTTAGTTTCTCCGTCCGTTTGGTCCGCTTGACAGCCCCCTTGCCCTTGACCTTAGTGGTAGGGGGGCTGGAGCCCTTCCACTGCCGCTTTGACTTGGAGACTTCCGAGCTCCATCAAGTCTGGGAAGCCTGCATCACCACGGGCTTGAGGCAAGGCTTGTAGCAGAGCCTTCTCTACTGAAGCAGCCAAGACAGCGTTAATCATTGCCTGGAAGTCTTGTGCGTCTTCCATGACTCGTTTCCGTCCTGTTGGGAGACAGTGACAGTCAGTGGGGGTAGTGGTGGGAGGGTCAACACATAGGGGTGCCAGACTCCTGGTATAACTGGGGTTTGCCCAGGATATAGTGGCCTGAATTGGCTGAATTTGTCTGAGTGTATGAGTTTAGTGCCAAATTTAGAGGGTTCGCTTCTATCGGAACCGGGCTACTGAGAGCCGTGGTGGAGACGTGACTGTCGTAGTGGCGGGTGACCAGACAATTCCTTTATATGTGGTATGGTCGCCACCTGAGGGCAGTCCACAAATGAGTAAGGCGGAGTCGGGGTTCCCCACAGTTGTACGCCAAAGCTGTATGCATGCATTAACCAGAAGTATTCCTGAATTGTGTGGGGACTTGTCCCATTAAGGTCTGCGCTCGCAGGACCCTCATGCATTTGGCTGGGGTTCACCCCAGGTGGTGTGCCATGATAATCCAGTGGACACCCACGTTAGAATTTTTGGCACATTATAGGCATTGTATGCATAGCTGGGGGGATCACCCCATGCGGTGTGCCATGAAAACCCAGAGGACACCCATGTTCATAAATGTACACTAGTTACAGTACATATATATCCCTATTAAGGGTAATCTGTAATACACTCAGTTTCCGTTAAAACTCCCTTGTAAACAATATTCAGCAAGTGAAGTGGTACTGTAGCACTTAATGCAAACTGACAGGCAGTGTTTAATAATCCAGTGTTTATATGAAAGTATCTCTAGCTGATCCAAGATGTGTACGGGTTACAAAGTGTCGTGAAGTAAATCCTCACGTAATATAATGCTCAAGGTGCAGATTGTGTGATTCACTATCTGTAAAAGTAAAGGGAAAATGGCCGCTGTGAATCTTGCGATACTCGTGAATTCCAACATGGCCATCGTTCGCGCACAACGATCAGCAAGCCCTAGCTACTCGCGGGCCTGCTGAAATACAGCGGAATAAGCATCCTGCCCATCCCTAGTCAGGTAGTCTAAACAGAAATGATCCCCAATAGGTCCGCGGTGCGGGCACGACACTGACAGCCGTGATGCCCGCGGACCGCGGTGAGGGGAGGAGAACACACCAGATATAGCAGGATAGACAAGGTGGAAGCAATACACAATAAAACTACCAAATAACTACTAGAGACAGGTAGGAGAGCCAGGGGGTATGAGCAAGTATAGATTAGGAACATAAAGTACAGAAAACAACCTTCTTAACAGTAATTAATCAGGAGAGATAAAATACTCTGACCTGTGCCAGGCTAGAGCAGCAAAGAAAGAGGAAGTGATGTAACGGTCAGGGCCGTTTGACTTTTTTTCTTATTGGTTGTTCTGTTTCTGTGCTGCTGGAGATTTTCAGTTCTCAACAAAGTTTCAAGAGAGTTATAAAAATATGACGCCTCCTGTCATGTGGTAAAATTCTCAGAGATTTCCAGTAGCAGTGAAACATTTAGATGTAGAAATAATTCATAATCATCTTTAAATAAGCAGGTAGGCAAAAAATGGATTTCTGCGCATCAAGTAGGTAGTGCACACCCGGGTGCTATTGCAGTTTATTAGAGAACACAATATTAACAAACGTTTCGGGCAACAAGCCCTTCCTCATTAGCACTGAGGAAGGGCTTGTTGCCTGAAACGTTTGTTAATATTGTGTCCTCTAATAAACTGCAGTAGCACCCGGGTGTGCACTACCTACTTGATGTGCAGAACTCCATTTTTTGTCTACCTGCTTGTTACACTGTTGGAACTACAGTAAGGAGACCCTGCAGCTCGGATTTAACTGTTTATTACTGTGTTCTTTATCTCTGATAATCGGTGGGCATCACTGATGCCTCTGCCTCATCCTGTGCATAGTGATCATCTTTAAATAAAGTTGCCTTTTTTTTTTTTTTTTGACATCAAAATACAAATCAGTGTCACAAATACATATGAAAAAAAAGAAAATTCTACACACTTTTGCAAACAAATGTATATTTAGGTAAGTACTAAAAGATTATATTTATCTACCCTTAATGTAAACCATAAAAATCTAGTTTGATTTCATATAAAGATTATTTCTATTACTGTAAATGTGCACTTAATCAGATAACCTCACTCAAAATATGTTGTTGATTTATTGATAATTACAACTGGGGTCTGAGATGATTGCTCTTTTTAATGAGTTCCATTCTTACATGTTTTGACTATGAAGTCCAGAATCAGTGACTAAAAATGGATCAAGTGCTGTGATTGAGGAAATTTGGATTCTCAAGAAAAACATGAACCCATCTGTGTCTAATATATTTGTGGAGTTTGGTAATTAAGGTATTTTGAAGTCATTTATGTCCATTTCCTTGCCAAGTAACATTTAGTGCTCCTTAGCATTTCATTTCTCTCTCATCTTTCTGCAAAACACTTAAGTACACGTTAAACATATTAAAAGAAAAAAAAAGTTTCATTTTTTTGCATAGGCTTATGTCATGCAGATGAATAACTGCAATAAGTTAAATACTGGTTTTGTTTTTCAAAACTTTAATAACATCCTAGTTTGTAAAAATTCACTATTCACAGCTTTTGTAAAATATGGTGATTTTAATAAATCTATAAATGTAGTGGTTAATATTGTTTTAGGTGCTTTTGTTAATGAATTGAAGCAGTGTGGTTTACTAAAAACAGCCCACCTCTCATGACTTGTTATTGCAAATCTGTACTATTTCATTGAATGATCTTTATTCATTTTGCACACAAAAAAATAGTTTTTTTCAGAATGTTGCATCATTAACCCGAATCATTAGCCAAACCTCAACAGTTTATGAAATAAAAAGCAGCTCACTCAGTGTTGAAAGGGGCTGTGTGCAAACACAGATAGGGTAGTCTTTCTGATATGGGGGTGTGGGTAATGAGAAATGATTATGGTGCAAAATACTAAAAGGAAGTATTTTTTGTGCAAGAACTATAAAGATTTGACTATGCAACAAATCTAGTATATTATTGAGGCTAAAACCTATCATATGCATTGTAGTATTTTTGCAGAGGGTGTCCATTTAACAGATTTTACTTTTTAGGAAATGGTGTAACTTCCAGGTAAATGATAGTTCATCCTTGGAACAGCAATACTTCCCAGCATGGCTTGGGGGGAGGGGGGAGGGGGATGGGGGGAGAAAGGATTGTTTGTGTGTCCTTTTGTATACCGCTTGGTTCAAAAGGAATTGTCTTTCAGTAGTTTACAAAAGGACACACAACAATCCTTTTTGTGGACTTTTTTCTCCCCTAAGCCATGCTGGGAAGTATTGCTGTTCCAAGGAGGAACTATCATTTATCTGGAAGTTACACCATTTCATAAAAAAGTAAAAGCTGTTAAATGGACACCCTCTGCAAAAATACTACAATGCATAAGATAGGTTTTAGCCTCAATAATATATAAAATTCTAAAGTACAGTTGTGCTCAAAAGTTTCCATACCCTGGCAGAAATTGTGAAATGTTGTCATTGATTTTGAAAATATGACGGATCATGAAAAAAAACAAAAAAAAACATTTAATGAAGCATATGCATCATATGAAGCCATTTGTTATCACATAGTTGTTTGGCTCCTTTAAAAATCATGATAACAGAAATCACCCAAATGGCCCTGATCAAAAGTTTACATACCCTTGAAAATTTGGCCTTGTTACAGACACACAGGTTAAAATGGCAATTGAGAATTAATTTCCCCACACGTGTGGCTTTTTAAATTGCAATTCATTTCTGTGTATAAATAGTTTAAATGAGTTTGTTAGCGCTCATGTGGATGCACTGAGCAGACTACATACTGAGCCATGGGGAGCGGAAAAAAACTGTCGAAAGACCTGGGTAACAATGTAATGGAACTTTATAAAGAATATAAACAGATATCCAAAGGCTTGAGAATGCCAATCGATCACTTAAGAAGTGGAAAATACAGTGATATCTTGATACCAAGCCAAGATCAGATAGACCAGGAAAGATTTCAGCCACAACTGCCAAAATAATTGTTTGTGATACAAAGAAAAACTCACAGGTAACCTCAGGAGAAACACAGTTTGCTCAGGAAAAAGACGGTGTAGTTGTTTCAAGGAGCAAAATATGATGATACTTGAACAGAAATTAGCTACAAATTCGAGTTGCCAGAGAGAAGCCAGTACGGAGCCAATACCACAAAAAAAGCCCGGTTACAATATGCCCAACAACACCTTGACATGCCTCACAGCTTCTGGCACACTGTGATTTGGAGTGATGAGATCAAAATAGAGCTTTATGGTCACAACCAAATGCTCTATGAGATTGGTCAGCAAGGCCTATAGTGAAAAGAATACCATACCCACTGTGAAACATGGTGGTGGCTCACTGATGTTTTTTGGGGGGTGAGCTCTAAAGGCACAGGGAATCTTGTGAAAATTGATAGCAAGATGAATGCAGCATGTAATCAGAAAATACAGGCAGATAATTTGCATTTTTCTGTACAAAGGCTGCGCATGGGGCGCTCTTGTGGTTGAAGCAGAAAAAAGATGCAATTCTGGAGTGGCCATCACAGTCTCCTGACCTTATTGAGCCCCTCTGGGGAGATCTCAAACGTGTGGTTCATGCAAGACAACCAAAGACTTTGCATGACCTGGAGTCTTTTGCAAGAATAAGGGGCCTCATACACAACTATTACAAAAGACTGCATGCTGTCATTGGTGCTAAAGAGGGCAATACACAGTATTAAGAACTAAGGGTATGCAGTTTTTTGAACAGGGGTAATTTCATGTGTTTCTTTGTTGCCATGTTTTGTTTTATGATTGTGCCATTCTGTTATTACCTACAGTGCAAAATTATTATTATTTTTATTTATAAAGCACCAACAAGTTCCGTAGAGCTGTACAATGAGTGGACTAACAGACATGTATTTCTAACCAGACAAGTTTGACGCACAGGAACAGAGTAATTCAGGGCCCTGTTCAATACGTTTACATGCTAGAGGGAGTGAGGTATAGTGACACAAAAGGTAAGGGTAGGGTAAAAAGGTGGGTTGCTAGGATAGCATTCATTGAGGGCTTAGTGTTTTGTTTTGATATGAATCCCATAAGAAATAAAATAAATGTGTTTTGTCTGCTCACTCATGTTTTCTTTAAAAATGGTAAATATATTACCAATTCTCCAAAAAGTATGCAAACTTTTGAGCACTACTGTATATGTGGATATAGTATCAACATAGTACAAGGTGCTAAATCAATGGTAGCTTAGTGCCTTGTTCCACCAGGACTGCCTAAAATCTGATCCTCTAATAGTTTGAAATATAGACCAAAAAGGAGCCTTTTATGAGCATGGAAAGATTCTACCTGATGATCACTCCACAATAAACTTGAAGAATACTCAAAGAAAGTATCTACAGAATAACAAAAACTCCACAAGTGAAAGAACAAATCACAATGTGTTACTGTTTTCCAGTCAATCTAGGAAAGTTATAAAACATTCTCCTCAATATGGCATTATTATACCTAGAGAGGTGATATTGAAATGAAAATACTTTTACATACTGATTGACTGATAAAAACTTCTAAAGTAGCTTCACATTTCTAAGATTTGTGGTTTGAAGTGGAGTGGAAAATGAGAATATCAAACAGAGAAAACTTCTCAAGAGTACTGATATCTCAGCTACTATATGTATTGTAGCCTAGTCCTTCCCACCCAATAGTGGTATATCCAGTGATAAAAAATAAAAATAAAAAACAAATAGCAATTGACTATTACTAATACCAGCTAGACTTGTACAGGGTGAAAAATGTTTCTTTTGAGCAAAATTTTCCAAATGGAAATTTGTTTTGGTACCTCTTATATTCAGGGATGTGTCTGTAAATTTAAATGTCCGGTATACTGAAAATTTACTGAAGTGGGTTAATCATGCATGGGCCAGCTGCAATATTAAACAAAAAAATGAATAAAAACTAGAAAAAGCCTGTGGGGTGGTCAACATGATCTTTTACACTAACAAAGGAACATTTAACACCTCCACTATGCCCCTTTACCATGTCACTAGTGGGGGCATGAAAGATAAACGGTCATGATTCTGAGCAGGTCAGGGAGGAGACTTATGCCGGGGTTGACTTCAGATAGTTTAGTGGAGTTATTAGACATGGTTTAGACAAAAGGTAACAAAAAGAATAACAGGATTAAATGAGAAAAGGAATAATAAAGATAAAGGGAGAAAGCAGAACCTAGAAACAGAATTACAGGTAAGTATGAAGGAGTAGTAATAGAAGAAAGAGAAGTTTAGGCAATATGCCCCAAAGCAGGTTTACAGGAGAAAGGGAAACCTATCAGTGAAAAAATAGGTAACAAGTAAACATAATATTATCAGAAAATATTGAACAGCATAATAATGGAATTCAGGTTGGTTCTAAGTTCAGGTAAACAGTCTCTTTAGTTTGTAGGATTTGTTCAGAGGTTACCAGATAAGTGAATCAGGGTTTTCCAGAAGCGTTGCAATTAATAGTATGTTTAGTAAAGTCCAGGCAGGTTAGATCCAAAGCAAATAAGGAATAGTTAGAAGTCCAGTTTGAATTAAAGCAGGATGTTTGGATGAATCAGGATGGATGAAAGGAAATCAGAGTTGAGCAGGTTATTAGGAATCAGTTTGAGCAAGGAACATATGTCTTGTCTGTATCAGACCATATACAAAGCTTGTTAGGTTTAGAACACAGCTTCTCTCACGATGTAAAAGCCATGTGATGAGTTGGGTGTTGCAGACTTGGAAGATCATATGAGGCAGGTGAGAGTGACTGAGGATTGACTAATAGCTAGGGAGGCCACTAGAGGTGAGAAACAGGTATTGCAGTAATAAAAGAAAAATAATTTATTGGTTATTAGGATAGGATCCTGACATAAACAGTAAGCTTCCAATAGCTAATTGCTTGTATAATATACTAGTGGTTGGGAAGCTTGTGCTATCTAGTTACTAGCACAGGTAGGAAGGAAGGACAAACTGGTGTTGAACATACAGGTAGGAAGGAAGGACAAACTGGTATTGACACAGGTTCTTCCACAGTAAGGCGTTGGCTTCTTAAAGCTGAGTGGAAAGCAAGAAAGCCAATAAAATGGTAATTGTTGACATCTCACATGAAGAAAAAAATGACATGGACTAAAAAGTATAAATCTTGGACCCCTGATGAAAAAGATATTTTTCTGCAATGAGGTCACATTTTGTTGTTCACAGTTACAGATCAAGTGTTACCATATAAAGCAGCTGTAACCCAATAAGAACTGAGCATCTCAAACAGACTGTAAAACAAGTTTCAAAACACATTTTTATCTTTGTATTTTTTTGGTGGGGTGGGGGGTTTACAGTAGATGGTTCTTGAAGCCTAGTTCCAATTAGTAATATGATGAATTTATCAAAGTACATCAAAATCCTTAACAGGATTGCTTTTCTATTGCAGGTACATTTCAACAAGACTGGGCCTCTGCAACAATTCAAAAACTGTCAAGAAGTTGATGCTGGGAAAAAAATCTATGTGCTTGATGCTTGATTGGCCTGGTAATTCTCCAGACTTAGGCCATATGGAAAATTTGTGGAGAATTCACAAGAAATATCTTGGAAAACGAGACTGTTCAATAAGCGTATGCCTGAGAAAATTATATAATTTATATATTTATATTAGTGTAGTTTTACGACAACAAAGTTAAAGATATTTGTTCTAAATTGAATGTATGCAGGAGGTCATTTCAGATAATAGAGGACACATTTTTTACTAATATTAGGTAATGTAAGTGTACATAGAGATATGGAAATAAAATATCTGAAAATTTTAATGCTTACCATTTTATCCCAATCAATTTGCACACTATTGTATGTGCATATTCTATTTTGATATACAAATTATATATAGTGAAATACACAGAATGGTGAGAGTACTCAATAGTCATAAAATTTACCAATAATTCATAGGGTATATTCCTTAAAAATGAGATAAAAGACCATAGGGTAATATAGTAAAAACTAATATTAAAACACCATTATTATTATATTATTGGTCAAACTAACATATAGCTGAGTCACTTTAAAAGCTGACAGACTATAAAGCGGAGAAAAGCAGCTGTAATGGTGGATATCTGCTGGAACCAGGATACTTCCTGTTGTGTCAAGAATAGTATCTTCAAAAGACCCAGGATGCAGGATAACGTTAAAGGTACAATTTATTGAACATAAAATACAAATAGTAATAAAAACAGAAAAAGTCCACCAAATATGTGTTCCCTATTAAGGGTTAATAATATATAGGGGTGTATATAACGTTGGCAGGTGGCTTATCCTCTCATGGCCATTGGAGGTAACTAAAAAAACCTCCATTTGTTTAAAAATACATAATAAGGAGAGAGCGCAGGTAACTTGTTTTTCTTTGGTTTTTACTATATATTGGGGCTGATGTGTACTGTAGTCTTTGCTGCCGCCCAGAAGTGATGGGAGTGAGCGCAGGACTTATCTTTCTGCATTAGGATAAACAATTTATATACATAGAAACTAATCCTACTTCTGTTTCGCTAGGAAATGCATTTACACTTAATTAAATTAATACTAGCTAGCTGGTAACTCCTATATGAAAGAATGGTATGTATAAATTAAACAATTTATATACATAGAAACTAATCCTACTTCTGTTTCGCTAGGAAATGCATTTACACTTAATTAAATTAATACTAGCTAGCTGGTAACTCCTATATGAAAGAATGGTATGTAATATTCTCATTTAGTCCCCTGGGAGACACCGTGTTTAATTGGTGTATCCAAAGAGCCTCTTTTTGGAGCAACATCTTCCCTCTATTACCCCCTCTACGGGGGGAGGGATATGATCTATACCTACAAACTTAAGGGATGCCAAAAGATGCTTTTTTGTCTAAAAAATTTTGGGCAACAAACTTGTCTGATTGCCCGTCCCTGTATGCTAATCTGATGCTCGAGCGATGGCCCCTGATTCTCTCGCATAAGGGCGTCTCTGTCTTCCCCACATAGTGGAGACCACACGGGCATACCAGTTTATAAACAACAAATGGGGTTTTACAGGTAATGGTGTATCTTATGTCATATACTTTGTTGGTGTGTGGATGGTTAAATCTTTTTGCTGGAATCATATGTCCAAAAGTCACGCACCCCAAGCATCGTATACTCCCCCGTACATTGTGTTTGACTTTCCGAGAGTAGCTCTCCACAGAGTCTGTGTGCACCATCATGTCCCTAAGACTCTTGTTCTTCCTATAACAAATTAATGGGCTTTCCTTGAAGATCTTTGGCAGAGTGTCTTCCGAGGCGACCATTTTCCAGTTGTCTTTGACAATTGCTGATACCAGATTAGAAGAATTATGGAATGTCATCGGGAATACTATTCTTTGTACAGGATCCATCTTTACGTGCACCGGGGCTGATCTAGCTTTCAATAGTGCATCTTCTAATGCCTGAATTTCATACCCCATCTCCAAAAACTTCTGGGTCATGGCTTTCAATTGTATCTCAGCATTGTTCTCATCGGCGTTATTTCGAATAACTCTTGCGCCTTTGGGATGGACTTTTTCAAAGGAACAGGGTGTGCACTGTTTGCATGCAACAAGGTGTTGCGGTCAGTTGGTTTTGAAAATAAAGTATACTGGACACCATTTACCCCATAGGACAGTTCTAGATCCAAATATTGGACTCTGTCCTCACTGATGTTAGCTGTGAATTTTATGGGCGTCAGGAGTAAGTTTAGCTCGGTTACCATGGTGTATGCCTCAGTTTGTGAACCTCGCCATAGGATCAGAAGATCATCTATATAGCAGTAGTACCCAATGATCTGATCTTGATAAGGGGTCAGTATATGTAGTGTTTCATACATGTACATGTTGGCGCACATTGTGGCCATAGCCGACCCCATAGATGTTCCTGCCACTTGTAAGAACCACTGGTCTTCAAATCTAAAGTGGTTGTTGTGGAGAATTAGAGACAAAAGTTCCAACAGGTGGACCTTGATAGACGTATAACACTTGTCGCATCGCCTCAATGCCCCCTATATGGGTAATGACCGTGTATAAACTTTTGACATCCATGGTGATGAATATTGGAACTGTGCCATTGAACTCCAAGGTCTTGATCCTGTGTATGAGAGTTTGTGAATCATTGATACATGTATGAAACCCCTAACTGGCCCTTTAAAAATAAAATCCAACCATTGTGCTATAGGCTCTAAAATACCTTCAATAGCAGAAACAATGGGGCGGGCAGGAGGTCTGTTCATATCTTTATGGATCTTGGCAGGGGTACCGCTGATTAGCTGAGAGCAGTCATCTGACACTCTCAGCCAATCAGTGACTCCCCATTCACTAAACTGACTTGAGAAAGGTACATTTCTTTCCAAGCTAGTTTAGTGCATGGGGAGTAACTGTTTGTCTGAGAGCATCAGCTGAATGCTCTCAGCCAATCAGCGACACTCCTGAATCAGCACTCCATACTTCCTGAATCTGAAAATTCAGAAGCCGGATGTTGCCAGAGGGGAAGTGGACATCACCACTGGAGGCAACTTTGGATTTAAATTGTTTGAGAATGGTTTAATCACTTGAGGTAAGAGTGCCTCCATGGACTTCTTGGCACCATCATCACGTTTTTTAGATGACGTTGTTTTGGTGCCTGGAGTATCCCTTTAGTTGTTTATATTAATGCATACACAGTTTGTAACTGTAAGCATTTGTAATATATCAGTTAGTGCATTTTATTTATAACTAAGTCAGCTCACATCCAACCGTACTCTTCCAAACCATATCAATTTATATTACAAACTAATCTATACCTGTTTTCCTATAGGAGAAGAAGTCAGTTCTCAATGCTAGAGGAACAATCTGTTTCGTTTCAGCAAACCTCTGTAATGTTTTAAAATCACCTAACCTAGGCAAGAAGAATGGGGGTTTAGTTACAGTATATGATCATACATTGCATAAGCCTGACACAACGCCAATGTACACCATTTTTGGCATGTTCAATCCTAACAACTTAATGCCTGCTAATATGAGATTAATCTACTTACTTGGGAAATCCTTCCTCCTGGGACTCTCTGCAGGAGAAGATTAAATAGCCCCCCTAGGATGAGGCACCTGTTAAAGGGTTAGCCTGAACTTTATTTATTTATTTTAAAGGTGGAGTTAACCCTTAATAAAAACTTTTAATGGACTGTTTCCCTGAAAACAGAAAACTGTTAGACTGTCAAATTTGTTTGGGTTCTTTAGCAACTTTGTTGGTTAGAATCCAGGGCAAATGTTTTGACCAGTATGTCAATAGTACTGTTTTACATTAACCCCTTTACATTAACCCTAGAACGATGGGCGTTCTATGCCGTCCTTTTTAGGGTGGCTCCAAATGCCAGTGGGCGGCATAGAACGTCACGCCATCCTTATTACTGTTCCCCCACCGGCGATCGGCATTGCTCCCGGTCTGGAGGGACTACTTGACAGTCCAGATAGTCTCCCCTCTGCAAATTAGGCCCTCACGAGCCATGTGATCATTCTGAAAGAGCGATCACATGCCTGCAATAGGCATCCCTGTATCTGCCTGCAGGGGGCTGTCTGGGCTGTCAGGCAGTCTCCCTGCTCCTGTAAAATAAAAATAAAAAAAATTGAAATTCGCCAGATCGGTTACATTGCCTTTGAGACCATATGATAGCCCCAGAATAAAAATGACCCCCATGATGGCATACCATTTGAAATAGTAGACAATCTAAGTTGTTGCAAATGGGGTGTGTCCAGTCTTTTTTAGTAGCCACTTAGTCACAAACACTGACCAAGTGGCTACTAAAAAAGACTGGACACACCCCATTTGCAATACCTTGGGTTGTCTACTTTTGCAAATGGTATGCCATCATGGGGGTAATTCTCTCTCCTGGGCTACCATACGGTCGCAATGTAACCAATCTGGTAATTTCAATGTGAAAAAACTGAAAAATGTAACATGCTATATTTGACCCTGTAACTTCACAAAATACCACAAAACCTGTACATAGGGGCTGCTGTTTTACACGTGAGACATTACTAAATACAAATGTGTATTTTATTGCAGTAATAGCAAACAGTATTATGATTTTCACAGTTAGAATGTCATGCAGAACTAAAATATTTTTTGTAAAAAATTCTTATTTTCTCTTATTTTTTTTTATATATTATTCATATTAAATTATGTTTCATACCTAAATATTTTATGTTAAGTGAAAGCCATGTTTCCCCTGAATAAAATGATATATAATAAGTGTGGGTGCACATAATATGAAAGAGGCGAATTATGCCTGAACAGACATATAGCGCAAATTCAAGTTTTTGTTTACGTTTTGTTTTGATCGCAACATGTACATTTGGCTCAGTCCTTATTATTCTAGAGTATGTCAGCGGCTCATAAGAAGTAGATCTTGTTCTGTAGAGCAGGCTTGACACTCAGGTTCACGTAAAAAAAAAAAAAAGCCATCACAAAGGGATCAAGAATTGCACCATAACTTTGAAAGAAAAAAAGCAAGCAATATAAAAGATCTATGAAGTTCTCAGTAATATTCAAAATATGTATTTTTTTTTTTTTTTTTTTAATTGATAGAAGGAAAACCTCTGTAGAATTAGAGTCGACATCAACACTAAACTTTTCTAAATAAATTATATCATCACTATGCATCTTTTAATTAGTGGATGATATGCAAGGATCAATATATTTTATTACAGTAAACGCTGCAATATAACACTTATTTTACATATTTATATACCTAGGTCACATCTGTTAGAGCATTTAATTCATATAAATCACTCTTAATATACAGCAACAGAAAATTTTGAAACAATAATGTTTCCATATAATTAGTAATGTGCAGTAGAAATATTTTTTTTTGCCTATAGAAAAATATGCTTTTCACTAACATAAAAGATGTTTGAAAATAAAGATGTAATAATTTGGCTTCTGACATTATTCCTCTTTACTGCATATCAATTCCTTTTTGCAGGATTATAACACACTTAACAATGTGAGTGCCTTTCACACTTAAGACTTTAATTACACTGTAAGCAAACATATGTAGGACATCGAAGGAGGAAAAAAGTATTTAACGTATTCTGTAACTATAATAAGGCAATATAGAAAAGTGACCTTATGGCATTATCCTTCAACTGATCCATGAAGAGATTTATTATAAATGCTATTATTAACACAGCAATATTTAATTTAATATATTTAAAATGCTTCCACAATAATGGGAATATAATCAGAACATATATGTTTGCCTTTTGCAGTGAATTTGGCCTCATTTAAAAGGTCTGTGTGTCTTATTTGATCTGTGTCAGGTTTTTGGATGAGTTAAAATTCTAGCGTCGACATGAGATTGGTGTCTTTTTTTCCCTTCTCTTCTCAATGTGACATTATTGATGTTTATTAAACCATTGATAGTAACAGCAAGTATTGTTTGGAGATTTCACTGTTGATTACCCTTTGAAGGCTAAATATAATTATTGAAATGGATAATCAACATTTACATTAAGTTTAATTCTTAACAATCAGGTGCAGTATATGCAAATACAGCCACAGAAAACAACGAGCATAATGTCACAGTGCTGCGGGTTTCTGTTGGCGTGGCCGCACTGAAATACAGCGGTCACACCGACAGAAATAACAAACACTTAATTTACCCACGTCAGATCAAAGTCCGACCTCCTTCCATCCCGGTTCCCACCGTGTGTGGCGTTACTGGAGACGCCGGCCGCTGCGGTTCTGATTTAAATAGGGAAATAGCCTTTGCCCAGATCAAAGTTGGTGCTTACGTGCGTGTGACGTCACGTCATGGCCACAGCCAATTACAGCTTTAGCAGGGTTATTTAAACCCATATTATCTTTTGATCAGTGCCCTGTCATGGTTTCCCTTAGCTGGTTATTCGAGAGAGTGTTCCTGAACTTAGTATTTCTGGTATTTGACTTTGGCTTTGTTTGACTTCCCTGATTTCTGGTATCCTCAACTTTTGGCTTTCCCTCATCATTGTGTCACGTTCTGTTTCTCTGACCTCGGCAAGTATTCTGACTACTCTTGGATATGTTAAGTCTGGCCATTCCAAGGTCCAGTTATATGTTATCCTTAGTCCTAGATGTGATATTATTCTGCATGATGGATCACTTAACAATCCTGACACATAGATACTGTAATGGGAACTCCCTCTGACAGTACCACCATCATCATGAAATCCTTTTTCTATTTGTATTGTTGTGAAAATGTTGTTTGCTAATTTTTTTAATTTGTATTGTTGTGAAAATGTTTGCTAATTTCTAAATATTTAACTGGGATTTTTTTTAATAATTGCATATATTTGAATTTTATGGTTATAACAGGCAGGTTTCCATTAAATGCTTTATGTTTTAGCGTTGCCTAAAGCATTGTTCTTGCTCTCTTGAAACAGTGTGGTACTATTCTGTAGGGCATTGTAATAGAGGATGCGAGAGTGCAATCACTTGGTTTTGTGATCCATAAGGCATATTTGTAAATATGGTGTCAGGAGAGATGGTTTGTTAAAAGACATGCATATTTATTAATGGAGGATGTGCTGTGCAGACTTTGAAATTCAGATTTTGCAAGTCAGATTCATCAGATTTTGCAAGTCAGATTCATCGATAGGTTTTTTTTTTCATGCTGCAAAATGGTGGGGATTTCTTTTATCAAAAATCATTATTTTCTGTGAAGCAACCCACTTTCTAAAATTAATGCTATATCTATTTTTTTATGTTTCAAAGTGTTCATTAACTTTTTCCTTTTATATTAAAGTGTTCAAACTTCCCCTCAGATCCATACACACCTCACATTCAAACTTGAGAATAAGTTGAGTGGTGTTCCATACTGTATGGCCTTAAAAAGTATCTTAAACCACTTTAAACAAATTTGCCTGGGGCAAAACAAAACCTTACTTGCCTCTCTCTACTCCAACTTATTCAGAAGGAGGGTGGTCTAGGCCTCCCAAAATTGATTACCTACTACGAGGCCACCATTTTCGAATCCGCTATAGGCCTTTAAGCTCCCTGACACACGTTCCAATGGGTAGACATGGAGCGGTTCAAAGCTCCTCCACACTTACTGATGAACACAATGTAGTCACCAGAAATATTCTAAATGCAAGGGCTCTTCGTCTACCCCACCACAACACTAACAATAAAAATTTGGGACAAGCTGCTGGCCACCAGGTCTGAGAAAGAAAAATTCTGCACACATGCTCCCCTAGGGGCACTACGAGGAGTGTCACCATGGCTCTCGCTGAAACCTTGGATTGCCCACACCATCAACTACATTAGTGATGTATGCTCCCAATCAACGTTCTTGGCCTTTCCAGATTTACAGAGTAAATTCCAATTACCCAACTCTCTTATTTTTCAGTATCTACAATTCAAAAGCATCATACACACCAAAAGCTCAAAAAAGGTAATATACCAATGGTATCTTACCCCACAAAGGCTCTATCAAATCTACCCTGCAGCAGACCCTAAATGCTGGAGATGTGGATTTCAAGATGGCACCATGACCCACATTTGGTGGGAATGCAACGGGATTAAACCCTTGTGGAAGCAAGTACAAGCAATCCTGAATAAAGCGATAACTAACACACAACCGCTCACTCCGATGATGGGACTTCTGATGCTTTTCCCAACTACATGGAAGATAGAAGACAAAAAACTAGCCTCACTTGTCATACTAGCAGCGAGAAACCTCCTAGCTCTCCATTGGAAAAGCACCTACTGCCCCTCAAACAAGGAGCTGATAGATAAGATATACCAATACTACAGATATGAGGTGCTTTCCTCGGGTTCATACGAGAGGAGGAAACAGACAGAACAAATGTGGAAACCATGGCTTGCCCTTATGGGCCACCCAAAGTTAAGAAATAGGCAAATGAACCAAAGATTGATGCCCCTTGGGGAGGGGGGAGATTGGATATGGGGAAACACTCACTTAGACCCAACTGACAGGATACTGGCTGGGAACAAAAGGGCTTCTAGCAGATGGTGACTTAGATGCAATGTCATACACACATATTCCACATAATGTGCCCTCCTGACACCCCCCCCACCTCCCCACCACAACCCATCGTTGACTCTCCTATTACTACTGCCCATACAGACCATCCACCGGTTGGATGCATATCGACAACCACACACAAACAATGCAAAAGTTAGAGCTACTGCCATACTGATCCGAACATATTCCAACATTATCACCCCACCCTCCCAAGACACAGGAGTTAGAGATGGGAATAGACACTCCCCACTCCACCAAAAGGGCTACAAAATTGGAAGCCCTAGAACTCCTAGTAGGGTACGCTGTATCAACTCTATGGAACAATTAACATATATCAATGTTTGCAATTTATCGAATGTTCAATGTGATATAGAGATATCCACAGTGCCATTCTTGTTTGAGATTTGGACCCATTGAGCCTGACCTATAATATTGCATTACTAAAGGCTGTTGTTATATAATGCTGTGCATCTATGTATCTGCTGCTTCTTCATGCCGTTTCATTTTACGTCATGTAATTTCAAGTCATGTAACCTAATTTCCTTCCACATCATGCAAACTGGATATAACATATGTATTGGTCATGTCATCCCCTTTGCCTTTTCCTTCCTGTACACCAATTAACTTTTTCTTGAAATAAAAAATTTAAAAACAAAACAAAAAAAACAAGTATCTTAAAATACTTAGAATCTTAGCAAAAAGCTTTATACAAAGCTAAGAAGCCAAAGTCATAGCCTGGAGACGCTGGGAAAATAGAACCTAGGGTGTGCTTTCTGGGTGTTTGTCTTTTAGTAAATATTTTCAATTTTTCATGTCTTAGGAAGAGTATGGAATATTCCATTGTTTTATGATATCTTTGTTACCATATTCTTTCTTTCTTTGAGAAACTGTGGATGCAAACAATAATGTCTCTTGAATACTTAGATGGCAACACTGACAGTTTAAATAACCTATGTACTCTCTTGAAGAGGTTGTCTTTTTTCTCCAGATCACCCACTATTTCTTAAAAAAAAGAAAAAAGAAAAAAGAAAATCCATTTTTATTTCTTCTGTGACACCTCTGATTCTTAAGTAATTGAGTATGTGATCTTTCCCTGTAAATGTAAGCTGCTTTGGTTTAATCCTTTCAAATATTCTGATATTTTCATATCTTAGGAGTTAATTTTTTTCTGAATTTTCTTTGTTTTTTTGATAGAGGGTAATTAGCTCATCTTTTATTTACCGTACTGTAACCAAGTATTTTTTTTTAAATGCTGTCTCTGTGTTCTTCTTCATTTCTTTGTATTGCAAAATTTTGTTACAAGGTATAAAGACAAAAGACAATAGACTTATGCATACAAATATAATAAGTTAAATATAGGCGTAGTATAAAATGTGCTAATCTGCTATTATCTCATTCAATTCATTATGTTCATTATATCAACTTTGTTTCCTATTATGCATTATTTACATTTATTTAGACATTGCACAAACTTATGTACAGTATTGTACATAGGAAATAAAAAGTAAATAAATATATAAGTAGATAATAGTACATTTTCCTGTGAATCCATAGGCTTCCCATAGATTTGAACTTTCTAATTTACAATGTCTCAAATAATCTTATTAATTTGTCTCAAAAACCTGTCTCAGCCTTTTATTGCCGGGAGTTGGAATATATTTTTCCATAAGTAGTAGAGAACATAATTGGTGTTTGATCAGACACCAATCAGGTTTGGAAGGTTTTTTTTCCAATTCTTTGCAGTAATTAGCTTTGTTGCTGTAAACATATGTAGCAATAAATTCAGATTTTTTTTTAATACAAGGTATATTACGATGTAAACGAATCAGATCTAGTCTTATGTTTTAGGATTGTATTTAATTTTACTCCAACTTCCTGCCATAATTCTTTAATAATCGGACACTCCCATCAAATATGGAGAAAATCTGACACCTTTGTCCCTCATCTCCAGCAATCAGAGGATTGAGTTGGAAAGATTTTGTAAATTCTTTGGGGGGCTAGATGCCATCTATTTAAAATCTTAAAATGTAGCTCCTTTAAATTTAGACAGTGGCGATTTATATTGAGTTACACCAATCTTTATGGGGAATTTCTGTACCCAAAATCCTACTCCATTTTGTTAATTCTGACAGGTATAGTTTTTTCTCCCCAATTTATATAGTAGAGAGTTGGATTTTGAAATAACATTTTTAGTTTCCTTAATGTTAATAATTTGTTCAAAATATTTAAAATTTTCCTTTTCGTTAAGAAATCTGAGATTTTTCATTATATATGATCTGACTTTAAGATAGTTGAAAAAATCCTTATCACTGAGCCCTGATGTTGATTTTAAGTCTAAAAAGGTTCTGATTTGATTAGGTCTGCTACCATTTTAATACCATTGTTTGACCATGAGAATAGATTGATGTCAGGCAGTAGGTCATTTAATAATTCTATTTTGAGAGATTAAATAACTTTCTCTGCTAAACCTAACTTCAGTTTAATTTCGTACCAATTTTTCAATTTGTGATTTAAGGAAAGGATTCCATTAAAAAATTTTGGCATTTTGGTATGGTATCCAAAAGATTGACGATACAGATTTAAAAGGGCCTATGATCTTGGATTCTAGTTTGTACCAGCATTCCTCCAGGGATGATTTATGGAAGGTTTGTATTGCATGGGTTAATAAAGTAGCCCAAACAAGTCTTACTAAAGATGGAATTCCAAGATCTCCATCACTTATTTTTTTTACACTATTTTGAAGCTTATCCTTAGTCTTTTTTTCACCATGTAAATTTAGAGAAAGAGGACTGTAAGAGATTGATCCAATTTAAAGGAATATTTCATGGTATTAGGCTTAACATGTATGTTAGCTTGGGAATAACATATGCTTTTAAAGTATTAATCTTGCCGCACCACAATATTTTTTTTTCTCTAAGAGTTGAATTTAGCATTAATCTCTTTTATCAGGGGGAGATGATTAAACTCCATTGAGTTTTGCGGTTTATCAATATTTTCAAGCCCAAGTAAGTGAATTATTCCTTTGCCCAAAGGAAGTAAAAAAATTCCATGATCCTGGCTTTCATCTGTGAAGTTAAAACAAACAATCAAACAAACAAACAAACGGTAGAGCAGTTGTTTTAGAAGTGTTTAATTTGTAATTCGAAAGTATCAATAATCTTGTATCACTGTCATTAGTACATTGTTTGAGTTTATTGGATCCTTCAACACTATAAGAACGTCATCTGCGCAGAGCGTCATTTTGATCTCTACAATATCTTTGAAACCTTTAATTTTTTCGTTATTCCTTACCTCAAGCGCAAGTACTTCAATAGTCATAATGTATAGAAATGTGGAAAGTGGACAGCCTTGTCTAGTGCTGTTGTTTAATTTAAATGAGTTAGAAGATACCCTGGCCTATTACTTTCCCCATAGGGTTAGAGTAGAGGGCCATTATGGCTTGGTAGATCTTTTCTGAAAAACCAAAGGCTTTTAAAATATTTAAAAGGAATTTCCAACTGAACCTGTCAAAGGCTTTCTAAGCATCCAATAACAGGGCCAGCACTGGGACTTTGTTTGGCAATCTCAAAGATGTTTAACCATGTTTGTATGTGACTGGATGAAGATCTCCCCAGTATGAATCCCACCTGATCTATATATATTAACTTAGATATAACTGATTTGAGTCTTTGTGCCATTATTCCGGTGCCGCACGCAGCAGGTACGCATATCGCCCCCTGCAACTGTGCGTCCGAGGTCGGGGTCTGCTTCTCCTATAGGTGACACCAGAAACAGTATTTGCCTGCACAGGCAGACCCCAGTTTCAGGCAGCGAAACAGCTTTGCTCTGCAGGGAGATCTTGCAACGTCCAAAATTGGGTCGATCTCAGTCATCATTCCTTGGTCTCAATTTCTGTTCATCAATGCCTGGGAGCAGGCATATGATGGCCTAGCTTCTTAATCTCCATGCAGCCTTGGCTTATCTATTTTGTGAATGTATCTTAATGTCCTTGTGGCCAAGTTATATGTACATGTTAACCTATGAGTCTTGCATTTTTGTTTGTACAGTCCTTTTGTTCTTGGCATATTTGTACCACTTATTTAGTAATTTAGAAGATGAAATTCAAATAAGGTTAGTTTTAAAGAGGGATTAAGTAATTTGATGTCCTTATATGGTCAAATCAGTGTTAGCCTGCAAAATTACTTTGAGGGTGCTGGTAAAGGGTTAACTGTCAATAGGGTGAAGAAAATAAGTTAAGGCAGGTATTTTTGATCATACGACAAGGTGCTAAGAATAAAATAAAACATATTTTTTTCTTTATTCAATTTGTTTTTATTAGAGATTCAAAGTTAGAAAAGGGTACATATTCCAGTCATCACATAGCAAAAGTACCAAATAGTGTAAAGCTGTACACATTAGTACAACATAATACAAGAATGTCTATCAAACATGAAAAATTAAGAAAAGTGAACTGACCGGTGTCAGAACATATATCACAGCATTGGACAGCCTATAATATTTATATATTGGGCGGCAGCTCCCTAGGGCCCCAAAGATGAAATATGAAGAGTGTAACATGATTCTCAGTACTGGTGGGTTCCCCATTCCAGAGTCCCACACCTTAGTAATAATTTTATGTAGCAAAAGAAAGGCCTGTGGCGAAGAAATAGAATTTAAGTTTAATGTGAATTTGTAATGCAGGAAATCTGATGTGGTAAAATAATGTGATTTTGTAATATAATAATAATAACCAGTATTTATATAGTGCCAATCCCCCAGTGGGACACATGCTCTCGGAATTAACTGAATAGTAATTAATGTTATGGGAATTTGTAGTCAGTGAATTAACCAACTGAGCTACCTCACCAGCATACAATGTAATAGCAACAATCAACTGTACAGGAACATATCTGGATATAAAGGAAGGAATGATGTTGTATGGTGGGAGTGATGTTGTAAATAAAGAATGGTTGGTCCTGTTCCTGCATTTGATAACCACAACAAACATGTAACATGTATTAGATCAAAATGCTACCTTTGTGTTGTGGATAATTGATCTAAAGGTGTGACGAATGATCCATTCTTTACTTAATAGCTTGCTGTGAAGATCCAGTTTTATGAAAATATTTTTTTCAGACTTCTCTATTACAGACATATGGTGGTTCGGCTCAGCCAAATTCATGTACCAAAAACTTGACTTGAGAGACGAATAAGAGAAACTAAAAGGGTGTGAAAATAGTCCAATTATTGTACTCCAAAACCGATACATTTTATAAATCTTATGTAGATATTTTGCAGTACACTGATAAAAGCACTTTTCCTCCATTTGCTTCATAGATGATAGATATCTTATGGCTGGTGCTTGGAAGTATAGTTTTTTTTCCCACTCCTTGATTGGACAGGAGATACAGCCTACACCATTGGGAAAACATCTTGTTCATCATGGCGTAAAAGCTGCTTGTTTTCTCTACACTCCTAAATAAATATTCTTCTCCATTCCGCTCTCCCCCCATTTTTTGGGAGACTGAAATGTCCCTGGTTCTTGGTTCCAGGAATATAACCACAAAGCACAACTCAAATGAACACGCTCATCCATTGCATGATTCGTTTTCACGGGTATACGTTCTGCGTGTTTGTTTGCTTGGTTATAAGTTAGATAACCCACTGATAGGCCTAAATTAGGACAAAGTGCACTTTAACCAAGTCTGAAATTCAATTCTGGACAATAAAGGAAGAAATGTTAACCTTTATGTATAAATGTAAATTTGTATTGTTCTACATTGTAATTTTTTTTTTTTTTAAAGTATGCTTTTACATTCTCCCCCCCCCCTTTTTTCTTTTCGGTACCCTAAGTTTTGAACAAATAAAAATTGTCAAACTGAAAAAGAAAAAAGTTATAAATTGATTTGTCAATTAGTAAAATATGTATTTGAACCCTTGTCAAACCTTGTGGTTATTTGACCAATTTGGCTCTGCATGTAAACCTGGCCCTTTATTTCATCTCTACCTCTGTGGGGCATCTGCTAAATACCTATACAAAGGGGATTTGAACATTTATAAATGCTATTTATCCCCTTAAGGACCAAACTTCTGGAATAAAAGGGAATCATGACATGTCACACGTGTTATGTGTCCTTAAGGGGTTAAACAGATAGGAGTGAGCATTTATACTCACCTCATTTGAAGGCATTTGGAGTATTTTGGGCAATTGTATTCCTACCATTACCCCTCTGTCTTCGTTAAATACATTGCTGCCTTGCTTTCTACCTGTCTTGTGTTTCTAATGTTATGTTCAGCCACCAGAGCACTATTTAGTGAACTTTCCCTGCAAATATCCTGTTTATTTTGGATTTATCAGCCATCATTGGGAGATACTATAGCCACAATAGTATTTGGCTGTTTTTTGATGCCATTAAACTAGGAGAGGAGAATGGGACTGTAACTACCATAACTACTTCTACACTTGCTTCCCAGCCCAGTTCCTTTTTTGTATCTTAATTTTCCTTTTTTTATCCAATAAAGTATTTTCCTATTAGATACTACTGATGGCTGTGGACTTCATTAGTATTACCCAACTAGACAGATCTCTAAGCTAGCTATTAATAGCTGTAATTTGTAATCTTTTTTTCCCTTGTTCAATATACCAGCACTGAGTCCTCCCTTGATTGGGGTGTATTCACCTTTGGTTTACACCTAACTTTATCTTGGGTCCAAGCCCACTTGGTGGAGCTGGTACCACCGCACTGACCTCTATGTTCCCAACCCATTAATTGGGATTAGTTTACATGTGTTATTACGATTTAATACTTTTTTTTCCTCACTGTAAATATTAATCATCTAAATTCAATGTCACACACCGTTATTTGTTTTGCCTGCATTTGGATTTATGTTCCTTGTACATTATTTTATTTATGGCCTGGTATATTTCTAATATCTTTTACCACAATAATTTAGCAAGTACAAGGATTACCAAAGTGCAAAATATTCCTTATTTTTTTATTAACAACCGTTTTTTGTCGGACGTACCTAGTACACGCGCAGTCGTTAAGGAGTTATGTCCGCGGCAAATAAGAGACCCCAGCAATCCCCATGCAGCAGCTCCGGCCATCCCGGCCCTCCAGGGCCATGTGATCACATGGCTGCAATATAAGTTTATGGAGCTGCCTACAGGGGGACTGTCTGAGCTGAGAGGCAGTCTCCCTGGCACCTAAAATGTGAAAGAAAAAAAAATATTGTACAATATATAATTAAAGCATTTTATAATATCCTATAGACTGTAAGCTCATTTGAACAGGGTCCTCTTCAATCTATCATTCCTGTAGTTTTCTTGTAATTGTCGTATTTATAGTTAAACCCCCCCCTCATAATATTTTAAAGCACACTATATAAATGGTAATAATAATAATAATAATAATAAATTAGACATATATAATGCATATATACAATTTCATTATAAATATATATAGACATTTATCTCAAAATACACTTATAATGTAATCATATATATGCATTATATATATATATATATATATATATATATAAAATGCTTTAATTCTTTTACAATATACCGTATTTATCGGCGTATAACACACACTTTTTCTCCCTGAAAATAGGGGGAAAATTGTGGGTGCGTGTTATACGCCGGCCCTTTAAATGCTGCAGCCGCCTGAGCGCTCTGTCAAGAGCGCTCAGGCGGCTGTAGTTGGTACTCACCTCCCCTGTAGCGTGGCCGAGCCGCTCTGCTGTCCGCGGTGCCCGGCCGGAGTGATAGGAAGGTGCACGCTCAGTGTGCACCTTCCTGTCAGTCCGACCGGGTACAGGAAACAGAAACTCCTGAGCGTGCACCTTCCTATCACTCCGGCCGAGCACCGCGGACAGCAGAGTGGCTCGGCCACGCTACAGGAGGGTAGAGGGGCGAATAGAGGGAGGGGTAAGAGAAAGAGGGAGGGTAAGAAGGAGGGGTAGAGGGGAAGTAAGAGAGGGGAGGGAAGTAAGAAAGAGGGAGAATTGCAGAAGAGGGTAAGAAGAGAGTAGGGAGTAAGAGGGGAAGGGGTAAGAAAGGGGAGGGGTAAGAAGGGGAAGTAGAAAGGGGTAGAGGGAGGAAGTAAGAAGGAGGGAGTAAAGAAGGGGGGGTAAGAAGAGGGAGGGAGTAAGAAGGGGGTAAAAGAGGTAAGAGGAGGGGGAGTAAGAAGGGGGGGTAAGAGTTCTTTATTTGAAATTTAAAGGACCACTCCTAGGCACCAGACCACTTCGGCATGGAAGTGGTCTGGGTGCCAAATCTAGGATTAACCCTTTTTTTTTTGTAACCTTAGCAGTTTTAGAAGCTGCACATGTTTTATACTAGTGAAATAAAACCGAAACCTCTGGTAAACAGCCGCCAAATTTGGCGGCCCGGCTAGAAACCTACTTCTCGCAGCAGAAATCACAGTGAGAGCATAGCGTCTATAGGAAAGCATTGTAAATGCTTTCCTATGCTGTTCCGACTTCGAATCATGGCGGCTCGCGCGTAGCGTGCGCGTCAGCCGATATCGCGAGCAAGGAGGAGGGAAGGGAGGGTATTTTTAGCTCCCCGCCCGCGAGCTGGAGAAGGTAAGTGTTTAACCCCTTCCTCTCTCCGGGGAGCCGGCGGGAGGGAGTCCACGAAGGGGTGGGGGCACCCCTCAGGGCACTATAGTGCCAGGAAAACGAATGTTTTCCTGGCACTTCCATGTTGTCGTCCCTTTAAGGATTTTTTCCCCTGAAATTTTGCTTCTTAAAATGAGGTGCGTGTTATCGCCCGATTAGTATTATCGCCCGATAAATCTGATATTACTTACAAATATATATATATATATATATACACACACAAATTATATATATATGTGTGTGTATATATATATATATATATATATATATATATATATATATATATATATATATATATATATATATATATATATATACATATACATATATATATACACACACACACACACACACACACATTTACATCATAGGGTGCTGCTGGGGCCAATATATACAACATACAAAAAACACAATCCAGAACACTCGCTTGTTCACTAAACAATGATTTCAAGCAGACCCTATAATGTATGCATGTTCGGGTGAGTGCAGACCTTTGGATTTCATTTATATATTTGGGAGTCCAGGCCAACTCCTTGGTTTTGCACCCCTCCATGTCACAGGTGCCTCATTCCAGGACCCCATTTAGCTTTGACTTGCAGAGAGTCCCAGTAAGGAAGTATTTCCCAAGTAAGTGGATTAATCTCATAGGAGCAAGCATTAGGCTGCTAGAGTAGGACTTGCCAAGAATCGGGTACATTGACGTTGTGGCAGGCTTATGCAATATATGATCATGTAATGTAACTAAACCCCCCATAATTTTTTTGCATAGGTAAGGTGTTTTTATGTAAAACTACTACAATCTGTAAGATTGTAACCTTTACATGGGGGGGGGGTTATTGTTTTAATCGGGAGACACAAATATGCTGAACACAAATATAAGTTTTTAAAAATGGTAAAACTTATCACGACGATATCACCAGTAAAATTGCAGTTTTTATGTAAAAAAATGCAAAAATTAAAATGACAACTTTGGCCAACGTTCGTGACCTCGTGGCTGCTACAAAAGACTGGACATACCCCATTTTGAATACCCTGGGTTATCTACATTAGCAAATGGTACACCATGATGGGGTAAGTTCACATTCCTGGGCTACCATATGGTCTCAAAAGGCAACATAAGCGCAGCAAACCAATCTGGCAAACTGAAATGGGCAAGCCATATAATGACCCTGTAACTTTCCAAAACACCATAAAAACTGTACATGGGGAGTATTGTTATACTCTGAAGACTTCGCTGAACACAAATATGAGTTTTTCAAAACAGTGAAACATATTACAGTGATGATATTGTCACTGAAAGGGATGGTTTTTTTTGCATTTTTCACACACAAACAGCATTTTCACTGATGATATAAATGTTGTGATACATTTTACTGTTTTGAAACACTAATATTTGTGTTCAGCGACATTTCCTGAGTATAACAGTACCCCTCATGTACAGGTTTTATAGTGTTTTTGAAAGTTACAGGATCAAATATAAGGCTTGATTTTCCCTTTTTACACATTGAAATTTGCCAACTTGGTTATGTTGCCTTTGAGAGTGTATGGTAGCCCAGGAATGAAAATGACCCCCATGATGGCATACCACTGTCAAAAGAAGACAACCCAAGGTATTGCAAATGGGGTATGTTCAGTCTTTTTAGTACCCACTTAGTCACAAACACTGGCCAAAGTTAGTGTTCATAATAATTTTTTTGCATTTTTAACACACAAATATAAATGCTAAATTTGGCCAGTGTTTGTGACTAAGTGGCTACTAAAAAAAGACTGGACATACCCCATATTGAATACCCTGATTTGTCTACTTTAAAAAAATATGTACATGTGAGGTGTGATTGAGAAATGTATGACAGATAACAGTGTTACGATGTCACTATTGATAAATGTTAAAATATGTAGTTTGAAACAGCAATGTCCTACTTGTACTTATAGGCCTATAACTTGCAAAAAAAAAAAAAGCTAAGAACATTTTAACATTGGGTATTTCTAAAGTTAGGATAAAATTTAGAAACTTTTTAGCACAGGTGTTTTTTGGCAGGTGTAGATGCGCAACAGATTCAAAGTTAGAAAAAGTGTTGTTTTTTTTTTTAAATCTTTTCATCATATTTTATATAAAATAAATTATAGTAAATTAAATGATATTCTGAAGAATGGTATCTTTAGAAAGAACATTTAATGGCAAGAAAAACAGTATATAATATGTGTGGGTACAGTAAATGAGTAAGAGGAAAATTACAGCTAAACACAAACACCACAGAAATGTAAAAACAGCCCTGGTCCTTAACGGTAAGAAAATTGGAAAACGGTCTGGTCACTAAGGGGTTAATTTGCATTTCCCAGCAGAACACTGCCTGCGCTGGCCTGCCTTTTTACCATAATGCAATCTGCTGCAATCTTTTCCAAAAGTAAAGAATGCACGCACCATGTCATAAACCTGATCTAATAGGAAACTTGATTCCTCAGACCAGCCAATCTTCTTCTATTGTTCCATAGTCTAGCTCTGAAGCTCACATCCCCATTGTAGGTGCTTTTAACAGTGGATAAGGGTTATCATAAGCAATTTCACCGATCTGAGGATACACAGTCCCATACTCAAACTGCAATGCACTGTGTGTTCTGACACCTTTCTATCATTGCCATCATAAAAATTTTCAGCAATATGAGATAAAGTAGCTTTTATGTGTGATTGGACCAGATAGTCTTGCCTCAGCTCCACAAGTGCATCACTGAGACTTGGGCACCCTTGAAGCTGTTTCACCGGTTTTCCTTCCTTGCACCACTTTTGTTAGGTTCTAACCACTGCATCCCGGGTACACCCCACAAGACTTGCCATTTTGGAGATGCTCTGAACCAGTCATCTAGTTGTCTTTGGCTCTTGTCATAATAACTCAGATTTTTTAATTGCCCATTATGCCAGCTTCCAACACATGCAATTCCATAACTGACTGTTCTCTTGTGGTCTCATATCCCACCCCTTGACAGGGTCCTGAGGAAAGTCCCAAACCAAGACTGAAACATTTGCCTGGATTTTACATCACACTGTAATGTGAATTTTCCAAGATGGAACAATAAAAGAAAATTTCATTACACTGAAAAGACAGTGAGTGCTGCCATACTTTTTAAATTGTTGTATACAAATTATGCCAATGCAAACTAAATGGTGATTTGAGCAGGAGTGCAAGGAGTGCAATACATTTCTTGTATTAGTACTTAATATGTTCTTAGTGACTCTTCCAATCAATATCCTTATAATATGTTGAAGTATACCTTAAAAGCATAACATAGTATTCCATTGTGCAGATGTGATTAACACTTATATATAAAAAAACATTAACCTTGCAAGTTTAAAAGGCTGTAAATGACTTTATATGTTTCATCCTTTCCTGTGAATGGAATATAAGCAGCAGGGTTTACATCTTTACTCTGGAAATCTTTGTCTTTTACACATATGTGGATATAAATGTCAAGATCACATAAGTGACATAAGGAATGTCCACCAGTCGAGTGAAACATTGACCTGATAGGTGAATAAACCATTTTGTTACAGCTTTAAACATGTGTCAATCTGGATGTTGTCTATGAACACAGTTCAAACAGCTCATATTTTGTTGGTTTAGCATCAAGTAACTCCAGGGATATTGCTAGTTGACCTTCCCTGGCTTTTCATAAATTGCATTTTACCAGAAAAAGTTAAAAGAAAGGAAACCACTGTATGGACATGACATTTGAAGCAGGATGTTAGTATTACATGCCAGTAAAAGGTATCATTGTGCAGCAGACATGAGAATCATTTTTATAATACCTAGTAAATGACAAGTATAGATAAAAACTTTCTTAAAAAAAATGTCATACATATTATGTTTCATTCTAATATTAACCACTTTATTAAGATATTTGCAAAGCAAAATCTCCAAAATATTTTTTGTTTTTGTTTTGTTTTCTGGAATGCAAAGTAATTAAGTTAAACATCAAGAAACAATATTTTAAATAAATAACATTTACTGATATATCAAATGTTGAATTTTTTTCAGCTAACCTAATGTATACTAAAGTCCTCCCTTTTTCTGCAAATATGCCATAATTGTCTATGTGCTATCATTCCAACAAAGCAATTATGTAGCATCTTGTTGTTCCTGCCTTGCAACATTTCTCATATTGTCATATTGTTCATATAGATTGTCCCATATAGCCACATTGCTCTAATATTTTATACATTTGCTCCATGGTTTACTCTGGTTTCACCTCCTAACAATAGGGTAAATGTCTATACTGTTTGAATGGGTCAAAGATGGAGGCATGTGTTTGAGGACAAATAGTTGTCTAGCCATCCGTACCAAGATCCATAATAAAATAATATAAATTCCTCAATTAGCCTTACATTTTGTGCTTTTGTTATTCATTTTTACAAAGTAGAAAGGACAGGATTTCTCTAGAGGAGATTGAACAAATACTTAGTCTCATTGATAAAATGTTCAGTGAGTGATTTTTTCAGGTTTTCACTAAAGTGAAAATTCAAGGTGAATTCCAACTGAATTTGTATCGCTTATTGATTATGGATAATGAAACAGTAGAAGGCCTTGGTGAAATAGATTGACTAACTTGAATGGTCAATAATAAAATCATAATTTTCTCCTTAACTTATGAAAGAACAGTCCCACCATATGCTGAGGACTGTGTCCACTCCACTCTGGTAACTCCAGCACATGTATCTTGAAACAAGACTAAGATAAAAGGAACCTCAAGTATAGCCTTAACTAGACCTGGATCTGGATCATTTAGTTATGAACTGCAATTCATCTGGATTTGTACTGATCGGGTAATAGGTTGAATACTCAAACTCCAAGCAAAATGTAACTGAATCATCAACCAAATAAAATGTGCAATGGCTTGGCATGCTTGCAATGATACGTCTCATTTCCGTCTGAAGCACCAAAAAAAAAAAAAAAAAGTGATTGATGGTTAGAGGACAGTCAATAAAAGCTGATTTTGTTCATAGATTACTGTAAAAAATATATGTAAGATTTATATTATGTATATATTTTACAGTACTCTGATTTGCACATTTTTGTGCCCTTTTAACTTATCGGATTTGTCCAAATCTTTTTCTTACGAAACTTTGGCCATGTCCATCCTGAATTTTTGGAAAGATATGCAGATTTTTGGAAAATGTTTCCTCTTTGTATTTCAATAGTATACACTTTACTGTTCTGTCTTTTCTCTTTGAATACAAGATTAAATCAACGGAAGTTGACTTTCAGCGTGACTGCCGGTAGCAAATATCAATTATCAGCAACAGAAGAACAAAAAAAAAAAAAAAATCAATCTCCTCCTTACCAGACTGTAAGTGATGCAAAATATTTAAATCAAGAATGCTGATAAACCACACTTCCTCTTTGAACTCTGAACTGTCAAGCTTGCGGCAACAATCTGAACTGCCCAGTTTCCCTCACTCTGCGCATTGATGTGCTCTGTGAGCCAGTGATGTAGATCTTTGATCTCTACATCAGCCCATCACAGCACACAGCAAGGCTAGTGTGACAGATCCATCCATATAGACTAAGTTTGCAGGATTCGTCTGTTTTGCCGTTTTCATGAATTTACCCGTTCGTATGCCTTTGATTAAGTGAATGGACTTTTCTGCCGAACAGAACTGCCGAATGGACGGCCACCCAGAAGAGAATTGTGCTGCTGGTTAACCTATTGATCCCAATTAGAACATTGCGGTTAACCACAGACACTTCTCAATTAAAACCGAATACAGGGTGGTCGTCGTTCGTATGTCGACCACGAGGCGGCGGCCATTTTAACCATGCGAAAGACCAGTGGTGTTCGACAGTTATATCATGGAACTGAAAACTGACACTTTTTCAACCGAACACCGCTGTAGCCATCGACCTCCCTTCTCAATCGACAGAAGTGTGCGAACACCGGCCGTTCGGGAAGTTTAAAGGCACGAATGGACTTACCCCAGATAGCCTTCCCATGGAGTCAATCGCATACCGAACAACTGTAATAGACTTTGACTCCATGGCGATTGAACTATGCGTATGGGATCTGAGTGCTATTCGCCAATAATATGCACTCAGATCCAGGCTATCTGGGGATATGTGATACGAATGGGTAGCATTCGACAAATGTAAAGTTATATATTTTTATGTGTTTTTATGTGTTGAATGTAAAATGGTGATTTGCCTCTATCCTGGAGATAATTGAATTACTTCTCAATTATCTCCAGGGCAGAGGGGAGGAATTACTATTGCATGCTGGGAATATTTCGTGTCTGTGGGTCCTGAACTGTCATATGTCTATCTGTTGTCACAGTCTCCCATTTGGTCCCCTAGGGGAGTCTCCACCAAGTGGGAGACCTGCATAAACACGGGCAGGTAGCCCACAGTAAAGCCAGTTCTTGTTTTACCCTCAATGCGGAGCTTGGTCTCGTTATTGGGGGATTTATTACCGACGACTAGAGACTGCTGGATGGGATTATTAGCCACTTGGGAGATACCTGCGTTCAGCTGCTATTGGCGAGTCGTGAGTTTGGAGCTTGTGAAGTGAAGTGCCCGTACGGACCCCGTTCGTGAGTTTACAGAGTTCCCTTGCTTGCGTTCCATAGGGGGTATGGATCATTCCTTAGGGGTTTGGAGGAGTTGTGCGTATAGATTTGCTATGTGTGGAGCGCTACATACATCTGGCTGAGCAGGCTCATTCGCAGCCAACTGTTAGGGATTGTGATAGTAGGGTAGCTTATTGTGTGGCAGGTGGGTTAGTAATTCCTGTACCTGTCGTCTAGCATAGACCCCACTGTGTCAGAGTGTGGGTGCTTGGGCCCCTCGGAGTGGTTCGCCCTCATCTGAGAGGGGTGTTAGTGGGGGGTGGGTGCCATCTCGGTTCTTTATATTTTTAGCCCAGTTTTGGGATGTTCATAGCTAGCTGTTGTGCGTCTTAAAAACATATACATGAACTGAAAATATTAAACGTTAAACACATTCTAAAAGATATTGTGATGCGCTGAGCTCTGCGCGGGTTTTCGGCCGCCTTGTCTAGTTGTTTCAGGGTGAATTATGCTCAGTTCTGCCAGGGTTCAGATTCCCTGGATGTGGTGGCTCTTTGTCACATATTCATCCGCTTATAGAAATGTGGTTAATGACATTTACTGTCCACACAGGAAAAGTTGTGCCGAGCAGCAACCTAATCCACAGAAGGGTTAATGCTGAGCAGCAATTATGCAAATTAAACCTGGTAACTGACTTTGGGGTCAAAGGCCGGTTACAGCCTATCAGAACTAAAGGAGGGGTATTTAGGCCCAGTTCTCAGCCTGCTCAGTGCCCTGTCGTGTATTCCCTTGTGGTTGTCCGAGAGCGCGTTCCTGTTTATAGTTTTCTACCTGGTTTTTGACTTTGGCTTTGTTTATTGACCTCTCTATATTCTGGTATCCTGACTCCTGGCTTTCCTCATCGCTGTGTCCCTTTCTGTGTTCCCTGACCTCGGCTAGTATTTTTGACTATTCTTTGTACGTTAAATCCGGCCATTCTAAGGACCGGTAATACGCTACTTATTTGTCATCCGTGCTGTACAGTTCTACGTGCTGGATCAAACAGTAATCCTGACATTACGACAGGGCCATAGATCCTGTAGAACTGTGTCAGCACATAGCTGCTTGCGAGAGGAAATTAGAGGAGAATGATCACCGCATGGATCAATTCACTCAGGCTTTAAGTACGCTTCTCGCTAGAACGGAGCATCTGCAGCCTGCAGCGCCTCCTCCTATAGCACCTCTACCCTGTGTACCTCCACCCACTGTTAATAGGACTCCTTGCATCTCCTTATCACCATCCCTACAGTTTGATGGCAATATCCAGGAATGCAGGGTTTTTCTTAATCAGGTGGAGTACCATTTTGAGGCCTCACCAGGGTCATTCCCCACGGACAGAGCAAGAATTGGTTATCTAATGAATCAATTAAAGGGCAAGGCCCTTGCCTGGGCTAATCCGTTGTGGGAGAGTAATCGGAGCATAGCTCATAATTACCAGGAATTCCTTGCCGAATTCAAGCTCACGTTTGAGCCATTGGGTAGAGAGGATGACGCCTCCACTGCCCTAATGCACATCAGACAAGGTAACCGGTCTATCTCGGATTATGCTATTGAATTCCGTACCTTAGCTTCCGAGGTAGACTGGACTAACAATGGGTTAATCTCAGCATTCAAAAAGGGTCTCTCAGAGACTATACTAGATGAGATAGCCGCTAAAGAATTACCTAAGAGTCTTAACGAATTTATTACGTTTGTCATGCATATTGATAATAGGTTAAGACTCAGAGAAGTCACCAGAAGCAAGACCAGACGTACGGCTATGTCCCTAGCACCTCAATTCTCTAAACCTGTTTTGTCTAACCTCCCTGTACAGTCCGAACCCGAACCTATGCAGTTGGGGGTCACTAGACTGTCAGAGGCCGAAAAACAGTATAGGAGAAGGGAGGGGTTATGCCTATATTGCTGTAGAAAGGGACATATGATAACTAATTGTCCAGTGCGTCCGGAAAACTTCCGCACCTAAGAACCTTAAGGGGACAGATCTTAGGTGTGATGGAGTTGTCCTCTAACAAAAACAAAAGTAGATTCCTCCTTGAGGTATCTATTTCCCTTGATAACAAGAAGTTTTCTTGCAGTGCCCTAATGGACTCAGGTGCTGCTGGAAATTTTATTGATGTCCAGTTTATTAGGGGTAATGAGATACCGGTCAGGGAGAGACCTACGCCGCTAGCTGTAGAGGCTATTGATGGTAGACCACTCACACAACCGCTTATAACCCACGAAACTGTCCCTATTACGATCTCCATTGGGGCCTCCCATAGGGAGGAGATGACGTTTCAGGTTATTACTTCTCCATCATGTCCTATCATATTAGGGTTTCCGTGGCTGAGTAAGCACAATCCCTATATTGACTGGGCTAATGGGGAGATATTAGAATGGGGTAAAGAGTGTATGGGGAGATGTATAAAACCAGTACTAAAGAGATTGGATACTATTGACCTTCCCATTACCACTCCCCAAACTCCTGGAGTTCCCATACAATACCGAGAACTTCAGGAGGTGTTTAACAAGGCTCAATCCGATGTATTGCCTCCCCACAGAGCATATGACTGTGCCATTAACCTGTTTCCAGGCGCTATGCCACCTAAGGGGGCAGTTTATGCCTTATCTCCCCAGGAGAGTAAAATAATGGAGGAATACATCAAAGAATCCTTGAGCAAAGGGCACATAAGAAAGTCATCCTCACCAGCTGGTGCAGGATTCTTTTTTGTTGAGAAAAAGGGTGGTGAGTTACGCCCTTGCATAGACTACAGGGCACTTAATAAAATCACTGTAAAAAATGCATACCCTATTCCACTCATTTCCGAATTGTTCGATAGACTTCAGGGAGCTAAAGTATTTACTAAGCTTGACCTTAGGAGCGCTTACAATTTGGTTAGAATTAAAGAGAATCATGAGTGGAAGACGGCATTTAATACCCGTAGTGGACACTATGAATATCTGGTAATGCCATTTGGGTTATGCAACGCCCCGGCCGTATTCCAAGACTTTATAAATGATGTACTCAGGGAATTCATTTACTCATTTGTCTTGGTTTATTTGGACGATATTTTGGTGTATTCCCCTGATCTTCAAACTCACCACTCCCATGTGAAACAGGTTCTGCAGACGTTGTTGAAAAATAAACTTTATTGTAAATTAGAAAAGTGCATATTTGACCAGCCTGAAGTCCACTTTTTGGGTTACAACATCTCTGCATCGGGATTTCAAATGGATCCTAAAAACTAGAGGCTGTACTACACTGGCCATTACCCTCTGGTTTAAAAGCCATTCAAAGGTTTATTGGTTTTGCCAACTATTACAGAAGATTCATCAAGGGATTTTCTTCTGTAATAGCCCCAATCACAAATATGACTCGCAAAGGGGTTAGTAGCACAGTATGGTCCAAAGAGGCTGTGAATGCTTTTGAGACTCTTAAACAAAGATTTGCCTCTGCGGACATACTAAAACATCCTGACACCAGTAAACCTTTTATATTCGAGGTTGATGCATCCGAGACAGGGGTAGGGGCTGTTCTCTCTCAGAGAGAAAGCCAGGGAACACCATTGCATCCTTGTGGCTACTTCTCCAGAAAGATGTCTCCTGCTGAGTGCAACTATGATATTGGCAATAGAGAACTGTTGGCCATTATTCTTGCCCTCAGTGGCGACATCTTTTGGAGGGTTCCAAGGACCCCCTGTTGATCATAACCGACCACAAAAATCTGGCATATATAGGGGATGCCAAACGTTTGTCTTCCAGACAGGCTAGATGGTCACTGTTCCTTTCACGTTTTAACTTTCTCATTACTTATAGACCTGGTTCTAAAAATACCAAGGCTGATGCCTTGTCCAGGCAATTTGATAATGAGTCAGCTTCGGAACAGATGACATCTCCTATTATTCCAGCAGAGTGTATTATTGCTACTACTGTCCTCTCACTGTCTTCTCCACTGCTTGGCACCATACTGGAGGCCCAGCCTCAGGCGCCCAGTGGTAAACCGTGTGATAAACTGTTCGTTCCCCTATGTGAAAGGGTTAATATCATGAAAGTGTTCCATGACAATATAACTGCTGGACACCCGGGCATCAATAAGTCCACTGCCGCGATCACTAGATCATTTTGGTGGGATTCACTCAGGAAAGATGTAAAGGAGTATGTGCAGGCATGTTCTGTGTGTACAGTTTCTAAGGTGATTCATGCACTTCCTTGTGGCCTGTTGCAGCCTCTTCCTGTTCCTGAGATTCCATGGTCCCACCTATCCATGGACTTTATTGTTGAGCTTCCTAGCTCTGCTGGGTTCACTACTATTCTCATGGTTGTAGACTGATTTTCTAAGATGGCTCACTTCATTCCTCTCAAGAAGTTGCCATCTTCGCAAGATTTGGTCCTAATTTTCATACGTGAAATTGTCCGTTTGCATGGCATCCCCCACAATATTGTGTCTGATAGGGGCTCTCAGTTTGTGTCCAGGTTCTGGAGGGCGTTCAGTAAACAATTGGGGATTGATCTCTCCTTCTCCTCCTCCTACCATCCACAGACCAATGGTACAGCTGAGAGGGCTAACCAGTCATTAGAAGTTTATTTGCGTTGTTTTATTAATAGCACACAAGACAATTGGTCCGAACTACTCCCATGGGCCGAGTTCGCTAGAAACAATGCTGTTCATGACTCCTCTGGGCACAGTCCATTTTTTGTCAATAATGGTAGGCATCCTACGGTTCTCCCTGCTGTATTTTCTGATACTGCCATTCCTGCTCTGGATGAGCGTCTGGCCTCCATTCGGGATACCTGGGTTAAGGTTCAAACTGCTCTAGGGGCTGCTGCTGAACGCTTCAAACATTTTGCTGATAAGCGTAGGAGTGCCAACCCGGTGTACCAAGTGGGGGACCGGGTTTGGTTGTCATCTCGCAACATCAAGCTTAAGGTCCCTAGCATGAAGTTTGCCCCCAGATTCCTTGGTCCCTATAGAGTGCTTCGTAGGATCAATCCAGTGTCTTACTTTCTGGCTCTTCCTGCATCTTTAGGGATTCCCAACACTTTTCATGTGTCCTTACTCAAACCTCTTGTCTGCAATAGATATACTGTTCCTTGTGTTCCTCCCCCTCCGGTGGTGGTGGGTGGTCAGGAAGAGTATGAGGTATCTTCTATCGTGGATTCTAGGTTTTCTCGGGGCATTTTACAGTACTTGGTTGTTTGGAAAGGTTACGGTCCTGCTGATCGTTCTTGGGTTTCGGCTCCTGACCTGCATGCGGGCCGTAAGATCCGCGCTTTTCACGCTAAATTTCCTCTCAAGCCTGGTCCTGTCCGCCCGATGGGCGTTCTTCAGGTGGGGGGTAATGTCACATATTCATCCGCTTATAGAAATGTGGTTAATGACATTTACTGTCCACACAGGAAAAGTTGTACAGAGCAGCAACCTAATCCACAGAAGGGTTAATTCTGAGCAGCAATTACGCAAATGAAACCTGGTAACTGACTTTGGGGTCAAAGGCCAGTTACAGCCTATCAGAACTAAAGGAGGGGTATTTAGGCCCAGTTCTCAGCCTGCTCAGTGCCCTGTCGTGGTTTCCCTTGTGGTTGTCTGAGAGCGCGTTCCTGTTTATAGTTTTCTACCTGGTTTTGACTTTGGCTTTGTTTATTGACTTCTCTATATTCTGGTATCCTGACTCCTGGCTTTCCTCATCGCTGTGTCCCTTTCTGTGTTCCCTGACCTTGGCTAGTATTTTTTACTATTCTTTGTACGTTAAATCCGGCCATTCTAAGGACCGGTAATACGTTACTTATTTGTCATCCGTGCTGTACAGTTCTACGTGCTGGATCAAACAGTAATCCTGACACTCTTGGTGTGAACATGGTTGTGGTCGTTGGGTCCCATGTGTTGGGTGGCTTGTCTCGAGGTGCGCTTACCGTCTGGCCTTCCATGCCTAATGATGTAAGGAAGGTGGGTATGTCTGCTCCAGATTCTAGTGTGTGTAGCTAGCAGAGTTCCAGGTGGGCCCGATCTGTATACCACCCCTGCGGACCAGAGTTGGGAGGTGACCGGTGCTAGTGATTTGTGCCATAGCAGTGTTGCTCGTGTTACGTCCTGGTAAAAGATTAGAGAGGCACCTTCAAAGGACATCAGTGTTTTATCCTTCAGGGCCAGCATAATGTGGGCTCTATCTTGCGAGGTGGAGCAGCGGAGTATGACGTCCCGTATTTGGCCAGGTTTTGCCGTGGACGAGCCTGATATTCTGTGTGCTCCTTCAATGGATAGTTTCCTGGCTATTGGGTGGGGTAGAATGGTCGCCAGCAGTCGCCTGGTATAGTGTGGTAGCTCGTCTGCTGTGATGTTGGCGGGGACGCCCCTTATCTTGATGTGGTTGCGGCGTTGTCTGTCTTCGAAGGCCGTCATTCTGAGGGACAGGGCTGATTGATGGACCTGTAGTTGGGTGACTGTGTCTTTAAGTGTGGTCAGTTTAGAGTTGATGTTGCTGATGTTAATTTCTGTTTGTGTTACTCGGCCTGTGACTGCCTGTATGTCTGATCTGAGTTGCTGGAGGTCTGCAGCCCAGACCTTGTGGATGTCTGCCAGCAGTGCTTTTAAATCTGCTTTGGTGGTGGGGGCAGTGCCATCATAGGTCTCTGCTGTGCGTCCATGGGAGTTTTGGCCTGTGCCGGCCTTTGCAGCATGGAGCTGATGTCTCTGCCCTCTGCTGCCACATTCGGTTTTTGGGACCGCCATCCCATTGCTGGCATCAGAGTTTGTCGCGGGGGCGAGGTGTCCGACCCATACAGGCTGATTCCCACGTTTCGGATAGCCAGGAGATCGCCCAGGCTGTAGGCTTGTGGTGCGCGGTAGGCCCCAGGCCTGCGTTTTCACTTAGGCTGCTTGAGCGGCTGAAAGAATGGCATTGGCTTGTGCCGGACCGCTCCGTGAGGCAGGTCAGTTGGGTTGAGATGGCAGATGGGGCAGGATGCCTTAGATTTTGGGGTGTAATTTGGGCTAGTTGCGCAGAGCTGGCCAAGATGGCGTCCGACCCAGTTGGTGGCAAGCTCCCCCCCCCCCCGAATAAATGTGAGTTTTTATATCCAGATTGGGGTTATCCCTCTTGTTTGTGAAATTTTGTGAACATTACCAGTCTGATCAGTACCTGAAAAGTTCTCATGTCTACACAAGTGGGCCTCTTCCAGTTGGCTCTTATAGATGTGAGTTTGCCATGTATATGCGAATATGTTATATATATATAGACATACTTTGCTCTGTCATTATGTGCTCTTTTTGCCTCTTAGTTCCCATGTAATCAAAAGGGTAATCCTGTATGTTTTTATTTTATTTTTTGTATTTATGATTGGATAGTGAGTATCACTAGGTGGGTTTTTGAGACAATAGTGTACACAAGTTGGGCTGGGCAAGGAAAGTGTGTTTTGTGTGTTTATATGTGTTTGTATGGAGGATGCTTCGGCATTGCTGTAGTATATGCGTGGAGGGATTGAGGCTGTAATATGTGTTTAGGGGGATGAAGGCTGTAGTGTATGTTTATTGAGGGAATTGGGGTTATCAAGTTTTTTTTTTTTATTTAAAAAAGTTATAAAACAAAAGAGCAGTGTAGGGTATACAAGTTCAATATAACTGAAATATTTCAAAAGTAAACGAAAATACAGTATAAAGTCACATGATTATTGGTTTTCATTAAACAATTGTCATGGCTTACCTTAGTGGGAGTCTGGTATGCAGAGATATGAGCTCACCCTTGCAATTAAACACAGGTCAAGGTGGTCAGGTAAGAACTCACCTATTACTTGAGCTGTATGGTGGCTCAGAGGACAAACAGCAGGCCCAGGACAGCAAAGTACCCAGGTTGAAATTCCTTATTGGGCACTTTTGGGGTGACCTCGTCTGGCAGTCTGGATGTTGTGGTGAGAACTGTGACAACAAAGTGTAAGTAATATTTAAACAGATGTGGTATTTATCACATTTATGGATTCTCCTATGACTGTAACAAAGGATTATACCAATACAGGATCTTCCTTTCACTCAGTTATTATAAGATATTCCAACAAATTTTAATGCCTAGACTGTTGAAGGCATTTAAAGTTTGTTGGAATATCTAATAATAACTGAACGAAAATCCATCTGACCAGGGGTTTTGCCTGGTTTAGATGTCTTAATAGCAACTTGGATCTCTTCTTCATTAATAGGTAAATCAAGCAAGTAAGCCACTTCTTCAGATATTGAGGGTGGTGCGTGATCTATCAGGTAGCACTTAATACGAGAGTTTAATTCTGCTCTGGAGTCTAAATGATATTCTGCAGAGATTTTATATAGAGAGGAGTAATAGGATCTAAATTCCTCAGCAATAGCCTGTGGGAAAGGTGTTGTTCCCCCTGTTGCCAACTTAAGCTTATGTACGGGGCTGTGTGCCCTGTAACATTCATGCTTACATCTTCCCTCCTTTATTTGCATGGGTATAAAAGAATCCCTTAGATTGCTTGAGCCCTCGAAAATGTTTATGCATTAATAGATTATTCAATTGCCTTCTAGCATCTAACAATTTTCTATAGACCTGTTCCAGTTGTGATCGTTTATGCTGAGATTCCAAAGAAGAGATAAGATCATAAAGATTGGTCAACTGTTGCGCTGCCATCTTTTTCTGTGTAGCGATCCCCAATAAACAACCCCTGATAACACTTTTGTGTGCCTCCCATGTCGTAATGGGTGACATGTCCACAGTAGTGTTTTCAAAAAAATATAAATCCAGAGCTTTAACCACCTGTTCTCCACACAATAGATTAGTGTTCAAACTCAAGGAAATCGGTCTAGATGAAAATACTTGTTCTTGGATAGAACATTGGCGTAAAAATAGAGTACAAAGAGTTGTCATTAATGGTACATTTTCAAGCTGGACAGAGGTGGCCAGTGGTGTCCCTCAGAGTTCTGTTCTGGGTCCCCTTCTATTTAACATCTTTATAAATTATCTTTAAATAGGCATTGAAAGTCATGTTTCAGTGTTTGCAGATGACATAAAACTCTGTAATGTAATACAATGCAAGCAAGATATTACTTTGCTGCAGAGGGATTTAGATAGACTGGGGGACTGGGCACTCAAATGGCAGATGAAATTTAATGTTGAAAAATGCAAAGTTATGCACTTTGGCGTAAAGAATGCACAAGCAACGTATACCCTTAATGGTAGCAAATGAGGGATAACAACACACGAAAAGGACTTGGGAATTGTTATAGACAACAAACTATGCAACAATGTGCAATGTCAATCAGCAGTGGCTAAGGCCAGTAAGGTATTGTCATGCATGAAAAAAGGCATTCATTCTCGGGATGAGAATATCATTTTGCCTCTTTATAAATCACTGGTAAGACCACATATTGAATATGCTGTGCAATTTGGGGCACCTGTTCTAATGAAGGATATTATAGCACTAGAAAAAGTGCAGAGGCGGGCTACAAAATTAATAAAAGGAATGGAATATATCAGCTATGAAGAAAGGTTAACAAATTTAAACCTCTTTAGTTTAGAAAAATGTCGCCTGAGAGGGGATATGATAACATTATACAAATACATTCGGGGCCAATTCAAACCATTGTGTGGAAATCTATTCACAAACCGGACTTTACATATGACACAAGGTCATGCGTTTAGACTGGAAGAAAGAAGTATTTGTCTAAGGCAAAGGAAAGTTTTTTTTACTGTAAGAACAATAATGATGTGGAATTCTCTGCCTTAAGAAGTGGTTTTATCAGAGTCCATACAGATGTTCAAACAGCAACTAGATGCATACTTGCAAAAACAGAATATTCAAGGATATCATTTTTCAATGTAGGGAAAATTGTGACTCACTGTGTATCCTGGAGATATACAGTAGTCTAAACGAAAATACTTAAATAATATTAGGATATCCCTAAAAGGTGAGGGCTATACAATAAAAATAAAGTGCCTAAATGCTCCACAATAGTTGGAAAATATATAGATATTGAATTATATCAAGTATCCACTATGAGCTTTAATATATCTTGCTCAGTGGGTAACCACAATGCTATCTATATAAAATGTAATATATTAGCCAAAGGACAAATAGAAACAGAATACTCTAAAGTGCTACCTCTAATTAGCACAAGAAACATTCCATATTATCATACAAATACAATGTTGCCAAAAAAGATCCTATATAGTGAGCTCAAAAGCTTTAATTATCAATTAGTGCTGGATTAGTAATGCTGGTAAGATTATAATCCAAAAAAATACACATATCAGAGAGTAAAAAAAAAAAGAAAGAAATAAAGTATATACAAGACTTCAAGAGATAAAAGAGTCTTGTCTCTCTATATATGTCTAATGTAAATAAATGAAAGAGTATTAGGTATAGATGTCATGATGCTTAGAGTGCTCGATGATACATCTATAGACAGATAGATAAAGTATAGAGTATATAGTTATGAGAAGGTAAAACTTTATTTTTATTTTTATTGTATAACCCTCACCTTTTAGGGATATCCTAATATTATTTAACTATTCTATAAACCTCCAGCAGCTGTCAGCTGATATCAATTCCCAACTATTATCCATTCCTGTTCACTCATGTCCCTCACTGGCTATCTCTTCATATAACTCTACCCTCACCTCAGCCCTGGACGCTGCAGCCCCTCTCCAAATACACACCGCAAGGAGGACACGCCGCCAACCATGGCACACTAAATCAACATGCTAACTGCAAAGATGTTCTCGTTCTGCTGAACGCTGCTGGAGGAAGTCTCAAACCGAGTCAGACTTTCTACACTACAAATTTATATTGCGTTCATACAGCACAGCCCTTGCCAAACAGTCATACTTTTCTTCTCTTATTCGTTCATGCTCCCACAATCCCAGGCGTCTCTTTGATACCTTTAACTCTCTTCTTTGTCCTTCTGTGGCCACCACCCAAACTAACCTTACAGCTGATAGTCTTGCTTGCTACTTTACTGACAAGATTGAACAGATAAGGAAATAATTCTCACCACCTTTTCAACCTCCCCAGGATCATGCCTCTCCAACCGTTCTGACCTTCTCCCAGGCTACTGAACAAGAGGTGGCTGCACTTATCCTTTCCTCTCGCCCCACAATTTGACCACTTGATCCTGTCCTGTCTCACCTTATTAGATATCTCTCTTCTTGTCTTGTGCCCTCCTTAACACACATCTTCAACTGCTCTCTTTCTTCTGGCACTGTTCCTGCTGTCCTGAAACATGCTACTGCAGTACCCATCTTAAAAAAACCATGTCTCGACCCATCCTCCCCCTCTAACTATCGTCCTATATCCCTGCTCCCTTTTTCCTCAAAGCTTCTTGAAAGACTAGTCTTCACCCATCTGGCCTGATTCCTCAACTCGTACTCTCTCCTCGACCCTCTTCAGTCCGGCTTCCGCCCCCTCTACTCTACTGAGACTGCCCTTATCAAAGTCACTAATGACCTCATCACAGCTTAATCCAAAGGTCTCTACTCCATATTAATTCTTCTTGACCTCTCCGCTGCTTTTGAAACTATTGATCATGTTCTCCTTCTCCAAACTCTTCAATCACTGTGACTCTGTCCTCTCATGGTTTTCCTCCTATCTCTCCCAATGCTCATTCAGCATCTCCTTTTCTAATGATACCTCCACCATTCATCCTGTCTCAGTTGGAGTCCCTCAAGGCTCTTCTTTTTTCTCTTTACACTGCCTCTCTTGGCAAGCTTATTACCTCTTTTGGATTCAAATACCACCTGTACGCTGATGACACCCAGATATATCTCTCCTCCCCAGACCTCTCCCCTGATGTCCTGCAACGTGTCACCTCTTGCCTTTCTTCTATCTTTGATTGGATGTCCTCCCGCTTTCTGAAATTGAATCTTTCCAAAACAGAACTTCTTGTCTTTCCTCCTCCTAATATTAATCCTCCTCTCTCGCTCTCCCTCCAGATTGGTGGTACCCATATCAACCCATCCTTACAAGCACGTTGTTTTGGTGTTACTTTTGATTCTGGCCTCACCTTTGAGTCTCACATGCGGTCTGTTGTCAAATCATGCCAATTCCACCTCAAAAACATCGCCCTCATCCGCCCCTTTCTTACACAAGATGCTACTAAAGAGCTTGTCCATGCTCTAGTAATCTCTCGCATGGACTATTGTAACTCTCTCCTAACTGGTCTTCCCAATAGCCGTATTGCCCCACTACAGTCTGTAATGAATGCTGCCGCCAGACTGGTTTTCCTCTCTAGTTGGTCCTCTCACACCTCACCCTTCTGTCAGTCCTTACATTGGCTTCCTGTATCCTATAGGAGTCAATTCAAAGTGCTAACCCATACCTATAAAGCACTGAATAATCTTAGCCCCTCTTATATCTCTTCACAGATCCATAGGTATGTCCCTTCTCGGTCTCTCTGCTCTGCCCGTGACCTTCTTCTGTCCGCTGCTCGTACCCATTTGGCCAACTCGCGCTTGCAGGACTTTTTCGCGGGAAGCTCCCGTCCTATGGAATAGCCTGCCTACCGCCATCAGACTCTCCCCTAGTCTTCAATCATTTAAGAAGTGCCTTAAAACTCATTTCTTTAGGAAAGCCTATGGCCTCCCAGACTAACCTCTACCTCACATACCTGTCTCTTGCTCTCTCCTAAAGGGCAGCACTCTACTCTCTCCTCCAACTCTGCTTCACTCTCACCTATTTTGACTTCTATTCCCTGTCCTAATGTGTTTTAAACCCCACCTCCTATAGACTGTAAGCTCATTTGAGCAGGACCCTCTTCAACCCTTTGCTTCTGTGGGATTTCTTGTAATTGTCCTATTTATAGTCAAATCCCCCCTCTAATAATATTGTAAAGCCCTACGGAATCTGTTGGTGCTAATCGCAATAATAATAATAATAATAATAATACAAGGATAAATCTGACTGCCATTTTGGGGTCAAGAAGGAATTTTTTTCCTAGTTTGTTGCAAAATTGGAAGTGCTTCAAACTGTTTTTTTTTTTGCCTTCTTTTGGATCAACAGCAAAATACAAATGTGAGGAAGGCTTAATTTGATGGACGCAGGTCTTTTTTCAGCTATGTAACTAAGTACCTATGTAAAATTCAGATCAAGTAGCAGTGACTCATTTAACTTCCATGTCCACTTTGCTGGTTTGACTAAAGGGGAGGCTAACACCATCCGGACAGGGCAATGGTCTGACCATGGGGTGAGTCATTCTCCACTTGTTGTAAATATGTAAGTGCTTCCTGTTTACAAATACATAGTCAATTCGGGAATAGCAAGTATGTAAATCCAAGTAATAGGTATAGTACCTTGCATCGGGATTAAGCGCCCTCCAGCAGTCCACAAGATGTAACTAGCGGAGAGCCTGATGGATTAACCGGACGTTCTGTTGTGGAAGACTACTATGTCCCGATGATAAGTCAGTAGCGGGGTCCAAAGGAACATTTAGATCCCCCCAGAATTAAAAACCCTTCCGCAAAATCCCTTAACTTTGCTAATACTTTCTTAAGAAATTGGGATTGGTTATAATTGAGGGATAAACAGAAGCCAGTGTATACATTTTTGCATAAATGTCCCTTTAACAAAAATGTACCTGCCCTCTGTGTCACTACTATACTCTTGTTGCTGAAATTGCAATGTGGCTGCTATCAAAATTGCCACCTCTGCCTTACGAGCTGATGAGTGATTACTAAAATAGTTAATTGGAAACATTCTGTTTTTAAAGTGTGGGGCTGCGCTATCTAAAGACGTCTCCTGTAAGATCTAAGTTCTCTCAAGACATGTGACCTACGGGCAGGGGTGTTCAAACCCCGACAATTAAGAGTGAGTACAGAGAAGGGCTCTGGTCGGTAGGACATGACAGGGGCCAATGATTCAATCCGGACTGAGGAGGAGCGGACAATAGCTATTCAGTCACTATATACATGGAGATGACCAAAGTTCCACCGACTGGCAAGAGGGGAACAATTTCTTTGGGTCTCCCTACCACACCTCACCCAGTTAACACAGAGTGGGGGGTGGCAGGGTAAGCCAGAAAAGAAAAGAGAAAAAAGAGAGAGAAAAGAAAAAAAATGGTTTTCCCTGCTTCACAGGACCGACCGCACAACCTAAACTCATGGAACTATTTCTGGGCAGCAGCCTCGTGTGCGGCAGTCAAAATTAGAATTTCATAAAATTCCAAAACCCCTGAAATGATCTGGGTGATTTTTGGATATGCTGGTCACTCAGATCAGGGTTATCAGGGGGTGTAATATTTATGGGGACTTTATGTGTTTTTGGGTACTTTTTAAGTTTTATGAAAAATTTGTATTTTTTTCTGCCTGGAGATAATTGAGTTATTACAGTATCTGACTCAATCATCTCACAGGCATAGAGGAGGGATTCTATGTTTGCTTTGGGAGTGTCACACTTCGTAACTGTATTGTTATTGGTTGTTAACCATGTGTTGGAGTCCCCAACAAGGTCCACGTGGGAGTGCCCCTTGCATGGGGATTTGCATAAAAGCCAGTGTGGCACCATTAAACCTCATTTCTGTTGTACCCTTCATCTAGTCTAGGCTGATGTTTGGGTAACTCTCTACTTGCTGGGGAGAACACTACTTGGATGCCGCATTTGTCTGGAACCGTTCAAGTCTACACCCAAACTGCAAGCTATAATCACTCAGGCTCAGCAGTTCGGGAGGAAATAGGCGAACGAGTATCTACCATACCAGCATTCGTAATAACCAGTATATAAGTAAAAAAAAAAAAATATATATATATATATTTTATTTTAGTTTTTTCAATTTATTTATTGATTATTTTACTTTATATTTGTAGTCGGAACTTAATTCGTATATGAAAATAGAGAAGAAAGGGAAAGTTGGTAGTGGTGTGCCGAAACCAACGTACGGGTAGGCCTGTAATAAAGAGGGCCCACTGGAGGTAATGTAATGATCATAGTAAGTTATTAGAGGGAGCGGTGGGAGAGGTCACTCTAACAGGAACCAGCATAGGTAAGCAGGGGGCTAGAGCTTTTATAGGGAAATCTCCTCCTATAAATTCAGGCCTATGGCCTCTTACTTGTTGTCACAACTTAATTCGTATATGAAAATAGAGAAGAAAGGAAAAATTGGTTGTGGTGTGCCGAAACCAACGTACTGGTAGGCCTGTAATAAAGAGGGCACAAGATATTGCAGAAAACACTCTTTCTTCATAATTTACAATGCTAGACCTTTGAAGGCTTTCCTGATTTCTTTCTCAGGATGTGGAATATAAGTGCTGTAAACAGAGGATTTCCATCTGCCCAGTATTTTGAGGATATGGACTGGAGTGTCCGAGCTAGAGGTGGAGGAGGTTGCCCCAATTCTAAAGGAATGAACAAAAAACGCGTCCGGGTTATGCCCCAATCTTAGCAGCAGTGTTCTAACGTGGGTTATGAATTTTGAAGTGGTGAGTGTCTGTGAAGAAGTAGTAGGGGAGAGTTAGAAGGGAGACTGGAGTTTGTGGATAGAAATAAGTTGAGTATTTTAATGGGGCACCAGAGGTTCTCTATAGGAAACAGAGGGATTGTAGTTGGGTAGTTTGTGTGATTGGTTTTAGATGAGTGTAGAGACATCACGTAATGGTCACCGTGTTTGGTAATGTCCGATAGTTTTGAACAGGATCTGATATCTGTTTGACGTATCATAGTAAATTCTCAGGGTCTTAGGAAGCCATATAAAGCGAGGTAAATGGCTACTTTGATAACAGAGTTAGTATGGGTATTAAAGGGATTTGTGTCCAATAAGTCTGACATGTTCCTGAATATGGTACCGTCTATGGGTAATCTATTGGTAGTTGGAGGTTTGTCTATTTTGTTGATGTCTTTGAGAATAGATTTGATTGGGTATGTGGAAAGAAAATGTGGGTGGAAAGAAAGGTAGTGAGGACGTGGTGCTGTAAACCTGTAAGATATAATTTAATAGTGTTATGTGCTAGTTTAAGGTTTAAGTGGCAAAAGGAGGCAAAAGCCACCATGGTCTCGACAGAATAATTCTCTGAAATGTGGAATTGCCTCCAAAATTTGTGAAACACAGTCAACGCCCTGTCGTAGGCTTTTTTGGTGTTGGTGGACAGAGCGTTACGTGAGAGTGACGGTGCGTGGGTCAACAATCTACTCAATCCATATTTAACTCTGGTAATATCGGTATTCTGGATGGGAGTTAGTTGGTGATGGGATGAACCTTGCAGAACGCCTGCAAGTTAGATGGGACAAAGTGTCAGCGGCCATATAATGGATGCCTGCCTTTTTTGCATGCTATAAGAACTGTAATATGGTGACCATCTTCAGTCAGGAAGCGTGCCTTGTTAAGGATAATAAAAATGCTAAACCTGAGAAACGCTTGACTGCCTTACTGGTCCACAGATGCTCCACCCGAGTATCGTCTGCTGCTACACTAGGATAGTTCTTGAAAGGCAGAGGTTTCCCTGAAGGCTGGTAAGGCAGGCACTACCTTTGCCACATGTCCTTGAACCAGTGCTTACCAAATTGTAGTCAAGCATGAGTGACCTGCTGCGTGGTCTCAATAGCAGGAGAGTGTTTGGTCAGTGGGCGAATGAACATAGTTAAGCTGTTCCGCTCTGTACGGAGGAGCTTCCTCATGATAAAGTTGGTTATGCTGGTATGATGAGGACTATGTTGCCATCGTTCGGCCTGCTGGGTAGGAGTGAATGTAGCTAGGAAATGCAGGATCTCCTTTGTGAAATGATACGCATTGCAAACTTAGGTATCCCAGTAGAGATTGGGGGTCCCTATGAGTACCTGTACCTTTGAAGGAACTAGTCAAGTTTTGCCAGATGCGTACCAATTTACACAACGGGAGGCATGCCTGACTGGACAATGGGGTTGTGTGAGATATCCGGGAATACCAAATGTCTTGTGGCCTGTTGTATGACAAGGGATAAATGGGGCACCTAGTGGAGTTAGGGGTCCTGCCTAGATCGGAAAATTTGACCGATATTTTAAGGTCGCCTGGTGTCTGGCCATATTCAGAAGCAGCAAGTGCAGGGTTTCTGCAAATGTAACGATTCTGCAGAATGAGGAGCTGACAAATCGATAATCAAAAGTATTTATTAGATGTGTTGCTGGAAACCCTACACATAGGGTTAGTGTGCCATGTGGAAACAGGACATTGCGGAATGGACCAAGCATAAAGTCTGAAGTGGTCTTTCTCTGTAGCAACTTGACAATGGCAGATGAATAGTTTGCAGAGAGAACGTTTTAGGATGTTCCAGTGCATGTTGGGAGTGCTACTAATCCTGTGTGAAAACCCACAGTCAAACAAAAAAATTAATATTGCACCAGGTGAGGGAAGGGGTGGTTATGTAAAAGCTAACTAAGGTGTCAGTGTTTCCTTCCGTCAGTCATTTCCTAGGGAAAAGCTTGGAAGGGCACATGGATTTTGTATGTGCCCTGAAACAGATGGAACAAATATGCAACAGCCTGCAGGCATTGTAGTTACATGCTCCGGCATTAAAGTTGTTGCATATTTGTGTGTTGCACAGGAATACTACTGGTTTGCCCAACTTGTCTCTTTGTCCCCTATCATGACTGACGGAGGGGTTTTAGGATGCATAGGAAGTGGAGGGGTGGGATGTAGATTGTTCTGCTTCACAGGAACACAAATTGGAGGAGTGTGAGGTAGAGGAGCAAACTGCACAAGTGGGGGTCTCAAGCCGGCGAAATGCCTGCAGAACAGTTCTGTGTCCAACTGACTCCAATCAATGCGGGTGTTGGACTGGGCCAGAGCCGCTGCTGCCTTAGGTGAAATTGACCTGTGATAGTCATAGAAGGTGAAACCCCCGTACTTGAACCCTAAGTCCACCACCTTGTGTAGGTAGAGATCGAATTCCTCTCGCCTCTTAGGGTTTACAGAGCAGATGACATCCCTATATAGTCCGAGGCCTAGAACGAATTCGGGGATGGAGAGTTTTTTATTGAGATCCCTAGTTTTGAGGATCACAGACATATCTCCAAAACTAAAAGCTCTATTCTCTAGAATATCCAGAGAAGCTATGAGGAGAGAGACCAGGCTGACATCTTTGCCATCTAGAATGTCTTTCCTAATGGAGGCTGGAACAGACACTGAGAAGTGGAGGGGGTGACATTAATTTCCCTACCTTGCGTGTTTGGAGGTGCAGGTGCTGGGCTTGGAGTGTGAGGTGGGCTGATAACTGTTGGGATTATGGTTTCTATCTTGGTCATCCTCTTGTTAAGACAAAGACCTTTTGTGGTCGAAAAGTTGCTGTTGAGATTCCTAATAAAGTTTCTGTCTTGAACCAAGGAGTGCCTGGACCTCTATTACTTTATCCTCTCATTAAGTAACTGAAGGGTGGACAAGATGGATGACAAAGTTTTTTGAAATTGTCCCGAATGGCTGACATTAGGCTCCTGAGAACTTGTGCTGGGCCTGGGATCGTTTGACTGGACCATTAAAAACTTAGAGTTCTGCTTTCCTTGCTGTGGCTGGGAAAGGAACGTTTCTACGGCTTAGTTCTGATGCCAATTTAGGGATGGTCCAAGATCTCAGAGACCCAGGTGTAGTTACATAGTTACATAGTTACATAGCTGAAAAGAGACTTGCGTCCATCAAGTTCATCCTTCATCACATTTGTTTTTTGCTGTTCATCCAAACCCAGTTTGAAGCACAATTTTTCAACAAGCTAGGAAAAAAATTCCTTCTTGACCCCAGAATGGCAGTTAGATTTATCCTTGGATCAAGCAGTTATTACCCTACATTGAAAGATTATATCCTTGAATATTCTGTTTTTGCAAGTATGCATCTGGTAGCTGTTTGAACATCTGTATGGACTCTGATAAAACCACTTCTTCAGGCAGAGAATTCCACATTCTTATTGTTCTTACAGTAAACAAACCTTTCCTTTGCCTTAGACTAAATCTTCTTTTTTCCAGTCTAAACACATGACCTTGTGCCCTATGTAAAGTCCGGTTTGTGAATAGATTTCCACACAATGGTTTGTATTGGCCCCAAATATATTTGTTTAATGATATCATATCCCCTCTCAGGCGACGTTTTTCTAAACTAAATAGGTTTACATTTGTTAACCTTTCTTCATAGCTGATATGTTCCATTCCTTTTATTAATTTTGTAGCCCGCCCCTGCACTTTTTCTAGTGCCATAATATCCTTCTTTAGAACAGGTGCCCAAAATTGCACAGCATATTCAATATGTGGTCTTACTAGTAATTTATAAAGAGGCAAAATGATATTCTCATCCCGAGAATGAATGCTCTTTTTCATGCATGACAATACCTTACTGGCCATGGCCACTGCTGACTGACATTGCATATTATTGCATAGTTTGTTGTCTATAACAATTCCCAAGTCCTTTTCGTGTGTTGTTATCCCTAATTCACTTCCATTAAGGGTATACGTTGCTTGTGTATTCTTTACGCCGAAGTGCATAACTTTGCATTTTTCAACATTAAATTTCATCTGCCATTTGAGTGCCCAGTCCCCCAGTCTATCTAAATCCCTCTGCAGCAAAGTAATATCTTGCTCACATTGTATTATTTTACAGAGTTTTGTGTCATCTGCAAACACTGAAACATGACTTTCAATGCGGTCTTTCAATGCGGTCTTCAAGATCATCTAGTGGTAATGAGAGATACGGCTGGTGAAATAGGTCTCAGGTGTACTGGGCCCGGGGGGAGAGCCCTGTAGAGACAAGTTGTCTTCATTGGGTGAATCTTGCGACATCCTATGTAGAGATTAGTAAACACAGAATTTTGAGCCAAAGGTGAAATACTGTCTAGAACTGGCTTGCTAGCTAGTACCAATGGCGAAGAACTTAACTAGCCGTAATAGGTGAATCCCTGCTAGTTGCCGAGTGGCACGGAGAGGCTCTACCTATGATTTGGCCAGTGAGGAACTGTGGCCACCAAACAATGTGGTGGGGTGTTGGTCTCTCGGTGACAGTATAGAAAAAAACGTTAGGCCGTGACATTCTAAACCAACCCCTGTAGAAGGGGATATGAGGTCCTTTAACTAACGTGGGCCGTGTGGGCGATACCTCTGTGTGAGGTGGGTGGGGGGAGGTGGGAGACCTCATAAGAGCTAGAATTTAAAGTATTAGGGGCAGATCCTGTCCCTTGCAGCCAGTTCTCTATCCCTGGCTGGGGCTTGTCTTTATGGAAAAAAGCATGAACGTAACCGTACGTACCTAATGACCAGATGAGAAAGGCCCTGAGTGGAAGCTGGAGGGATGATACAGGATAAAAGATGTCTGTTTTGAAAAATGACAATGATAAGTGAGTTATGGTAATCCCAGTAAATATATATATATATATATATATATATATATATATATATATGCCCTGCGGATGGATGGAGTCCCAAATGAAGCTGCAAGCCGAGTTTGGAGAGCTGGGTCAGCAGCTGAAGACGAGTCTGTGGCTGCTTCTGGAGCAAATGGAGGGCTGAAGAAACCGGAAGTGCTGGTTGTCGTGGCAACAGTCACTCTAACAGGAACCAGCATAGGTAAGCAGGGGGGTAGAGCTTTGTGACAAAACCCTTGTTTTACAATACCCAGCCTTTTGTATTTCACTTGCTGTTTGTGTAGTTAGCCCTACTTCGTTCTTCTCCTAAAAAAACTAACAAACTACCGAACAGCCAGGCCACCCGCACTGGGAGTGTGCAGCTCATTAACTGCCCAGAAGCTGCGGTTAACCACAAATATTTGTCGAACAGCTGGGTGGTCGCGGTTCGTTTGAACGGACACGTGGTGGTGGCCATTTTAAATTGTCGAATGCCCAGCGGTGTTTGGTCGTCGTCTGCGTGAAACTATTTTCGCCCACAATTTCCCACGAACACCGCTGGGACTATTTAACTTCCACCTCATTCATTTGTAATTACACGAATGCCATGCCGTTCGGTTTATTTAACCCACGAAAGACACTGACCCCAGATAGCTCAATCCATGGAACTAATACTGGACACATTTGACACAAACAGTCGCAGAACAGAACTCTTTAGCTTCATGGCGATTTGACTGTGTTCGTGGGATCTTAGCGCTGTTCGACTATACTGAGCGCTCAGACACAAGCTATCTGGGGATATGTTGAATGAGGGGGTTGCGTTCAGAAAAAAGTAAAGTTATATATTTTAATTGAAAAGTTTTTTATTGTTTTCTCAAAGCATCGGAAAAAAAAAAGGGGGGTGGGGGAAGGGGTACAGAAGGAAAAAGGGAGGGGGGGGGGATAAACAGTGTATTGTTCCATAGCATAGAGCACAACAATTGTGGCACATGGTCTGTTCATCCATAACATTTATACTTGACAGGTACAGTTTCCTTCACTGATTTGTAGGTTTGGTAGTTTCTAAGGGAAGGGGGGAGAAGGGGGTAGACTGCGTACAGCAGAATCTGTGCCCGTAACCCGTGCGGTGAGGATTGGGGATACAAGGGGGTGTGGGGGGGGTCACCGGTGACCAATACAATATTTACTGATTAGTAGGCCTGTCAGGCCGCCAGGTAATGCCGTCTTGTGTGTTCTAATGGGCTAGGGGCTCGTCCGCTTTAACTCAGTGCATATGCCACATTGGTTTCCAAACCAAGCTATATAATTACCTGCATACATCATACTTGCTTATTTTGGTGAGCATGCTTGATTTAGGCATTTAAATCAATCCATGGTTTCCACGTGTCCCTAAATTTTTGTGTTTCTATACTATTTGTCATTGTCATGCTTTCGTAGATGTAGTATTGTTGTATCTTACCCCAGAGTTGGGTTTTAGAAGGGCAAATGTCTGATTTCCAATTAATGGCCAGTAGGTTCCTGGCAGCCAGTAATACTATGGCACACTTCTGTTTCTGCGCCTTAGTGAGATTGTTGGGGAGTAGGAGCAATAGGTACGTTTGTGGAGTTTTAGGTAGGGTCGGTATACCCAGTTTGAGTAGTGTGTTGCGGACCTCTGCCCATAAGGGTTGAATTCCCAGACAAGACCACCAAATATGTAACAATGAACCTACTTCCCGTGAGCACCTCCAACACATAGGGGAGACTGTGGGATATATTCTGTGAAGTTTCTGTGGGGTCATGTACCACCTGTATAATAATTTTCTGTGTGCTTCTATATGTGTGTAACACTTTGTGAGTTTAGATAAGTCGTTGACAGCTCGTACCCAGTCTGCGTCGGGTATCTCTAGGGAGCAATCGGCTTCCCATCTCGTTTTGCATAGCGGGGTTTGGTTTGGTTGTGTGTCATTCCACATCCTATAGCATAGGGATATGGCTTTTTGTTTACTAGGTGTGGTCCAGCACCTGTTGAGGATATTTATCGTTGTTACTAGTGTGTCCTGAGGTTTGGTGTGGTGTAACTGTACATGTGCCATTATGATTCCCTTGATTCTTAGGTAGGTGAATAGTGATGTACCGAACGGTTCGCCGGCGAACGGTTCCTGGCGAACATAGCATGTTCGCGTTCGCCACGGCGGGCGAACATATGCGCGGTTCGACCCGCCCCCTATTCATCATCATTGAGTAAACTTTGACCCTGTACCTCACAGTCAGCAGACACATTCCAGCCAATTAGCAGCACAGCCTCCCTAGCAGACCCTCCCACCTACTGGACAGCATCCATTTTAGATTCATTCTCAAGCTGCATGCTTAGTAAGAGGAGGGAAAGTGTAGCTGCTGTTCATAAGATAGGGAAAAGCATAGCTAGGTTAGGGATAAGGGTATGCTTTTTTTGGATTTTTTTTTTCTATGTAATGTAAATGCACTTAGTTGTCTGCCACTGCTGCCAGCTTCTGTGTCAGGCTCACAGTGCCCATTTCCCCAGTCAGTGCCACCAATTACATCTGGTGTCACAATAGCTTGGATTTAAAAACAAAAAACTTTTTTCACTGTTATAGATTGAATAGCAGTCAGTTGTCTGCCACTGCTGCCAGCTTCTGTGTCAGGCTCACAGTGCATACTGTGCCCATTTCCCCAGTCAGTGCCACCAATTACATCTGGTGTCACAATAGCTTGGATTTAAAAACAAAAAACTTTTTTCACTGTTATAGATTGAATAGCAGTCAGTTGTCTGCCACTGCTGCCAGCTTCTGTGTCAGGCTCACAGTGCATACTGTGCCCATTTCCCAGTCAGTGCCACCAATTACATCTGGTGTCACAATAGCTTGGATTTAAAAACAAAAAACTTTTTTCACTGTTATAGATTGAATAGCAGTCAGTTGTCTGCCACTGCTGCCAGCTTCTGTGTCAGGCTCACAGTGCATACCGTGCCCATTTCCCCAGTCAGTGCCACCAATTACATCTGGTGTCACAATAGCTTGGATTTAAAAACAAAAAACTTTTTTTACTGTTATAGATTGAATAGCAGCCAGTGTCCTTAAAGCGGGTGTGTTACGCTAACAGTGGATACGCTGACAAGTGCCACTAATTAGATCTGGTGTCACAATAGTTTGGATTTAAAAAAAAAATAATCTTTTTTCACTGTTATAGATTGAATAGCAGTCAGTGTCCTTAAAGCTGGTGTGTTACGCTAACAGTGGATACGCTGACAAGTGCCACTAATTAGATCCTGTGTCACAATAGCTTGGATTTAAAAACAAAAAACTTTTTTTTACTGTTATAGATTGAATAGCAGTCAGTGTCCTTAAAGCGGGTGTGTTACGCCAACAGTGGATACGCTGACAAGTGCCACTAATTAGATCTGGTGTCACAATAGTTTGGATTTAAAAAAAAAATAATATTTTTTCACTGTTATAGATTGAATAGCAGTCACTGTCCTTAAAGCGGGTGTGTTACGCTAACAGTGGATACGCTGACAAGTGCCACTAATTAGATCTGGTGTCACAATAGTTTGGATTTAAAAAAAAAATAATCTTTTTCACTGTTATAGATTGAATAGCAGTCAGTGTCCTTAAAGCGGGTGTGTTACGCTAACAGTGGATACGGTGACCAGTGCCACCACTTAGATCTGGTGTCACAATAGCTTGGATTTTAAAAACAAAAAACTTTTTACTGTTATAGATTGAATAGCAAGTTGTTATCTTCAAGCTGGTGCGTCAGGCTCTACAGCCTGTGTCTGCACAACTGTGCCAGTGCACATTGCCACTCATATCTGGTCTCACAGTAGCTTGCACCATAGTACCACTAATCCCAACAAAAATGACAGGCAGAGGCAGGCCACCCCGCAGGGGCCATCGTGGTCGTGGTGCTGTGATTCCCTTTGGCCCTAGAATAATGCCCAGTTTTCAGAGGCCACGTACCCTGAACTTGAAAAGTTCTGAGGACATAGTTGACTGGCTAACACAGGACACCCAATCTTCTACAGCCTCCGCTCAGAACCTTGACGCACCATCCTCCTCCAGCTTAGCTTCAGGCACCTCTCAAGATACCACTCACCCGCCTGCCGCCACCACCAAAACTAGCACCACAGCCGCTTCGGTTGGTATGTCAGAGGAGTTATTCACACATCCGTTTGAAGAAATGAGTGATGCGCAACCATTATTGCCAGAGGATGTAGATAACAGGGATATGTCTCAGGCAGGCAGCATTACACACATGGACGTACGGTGTGATGATGATGATGATGTTGTACCCGCTGCTGCTTCCTTTGCTGAGTTGTCAGATACAAGTGAAGCGGTTGATGATGACGATGCGTCCATGGATGTCACGTGGGTGCCCGCTCGTCAAGAAGAAGAACAGGGCGAAAGTTCAGATGGGGAGACAGGGAGGAGGAGGAGACGAGTTGGAAGCAGGGGGAGGTCGTCGCAAGGAGCTAGTGGCACAGTCAGACAGCATGCATCGGCACCCGGGGTCAGCCCGACAGCACGCCAATCAACGCATGCTGTGTCCACCACCAGAATGCCGTCATTGCAGAGCTCAGCAGTGTGGAATTTTTTTTGTGTGTCTGCCTCTGACAACAGCTATGCCATTTGCAACCTGTGCCAAAAGAAACTGAGTCGTGGGAAGTCCAACACCCACCTAGGTACAACTGCTTTGCGTAGGCACATGATCTCACACCACAGACGCCTATGGGATCAACACATGAGTACAAGCAGCTC
>OW240916.1:189364338-189450555 GCA_933207985.1 Pelobates cultripes | reverse complement strand
ATTTTACTGTAAATTGATTGGTCCCTGTATTTTGTGTTCCTGTCCTCCACAAGGTCCCTGTGAGAATAACCCTTGCTGGAGGACCTGCATAAAAGGCTGAGCTGTGGCCATCAATAAAGCAGATCGTTTTATCCCTTCATGAAGTCTTGGCTCATGCTTGGGGGATTGGGAGCTATATTTCACAACACCTTCAACTTTACTTGGATTTCGGGAGACACTGCAGTGATATACTCAGCTGAATTGTAAGATATCCATAACAAGCTCACACTCCTCACACAAATTCAGGCCTATGTCCTTTTACATATATATATATATAAATGTAACGTCATTCTAAGTGTATTTTAATATTACAAAGGAGAGGGGTGCTCTGTGCAATATTAGACTGGGGCTTAGTACAGAATATATATATATATATATATATATATATAAAGCAGCTCAACACACGTGCAGGTATCCCAGTCCCACACAAATAGATGAATACAAAAAAAGGTGAACAAGAAACACACAGTGGAGCGCTAAAGGGGAAATGTCTTACCCCTATTTGATATTGGGCAAATAAGATGACACTAATCCCAACTGAAAAGATATAAGAGACAATATTGTCTAAAATGAAAAAATAGGACACATTAAGGTGCAGTATGCCAGTGGAATCTCTAACTTTTTGGAGAGTTTGAACCATAATGACTGGGGTGTCAAATTGACTAGAGTATACAGTAATGAATGTGTTATTTTCTTATACCTTAACATATATATAGAAGAAAACACAATTAAAACTAGCACATTCTTTAAAAAAGTCAATGTAAATAGTTATATCCAAGACAGCAGCTGCCATTACTCTCCATGGCTTTTAACTCCCCAAAATCCCAAAAGGAACTGCACAGACAATGATAAGTTTTATGAACAAGCGTGCAAAATTATGGGTGATTTTAGTAATAAGAGTTATGAGGAAGAACTTTTAAATAAGGCCTTTCAAGAAGTTAATATGCAAGATGGAGAGTCACTAATTAAATATAAAGATAAACCCCTAAACATTGGTACTGATGATGTACCCTTTATCTGTGACTTTAATTGCCAGACTAAACAATTGAAAAACATCTTGACTAAACACTGGCCAATTTTGAAAAGCGATGAAATGCTCAAACATATTCTTCCAGAAAGACCAAAGGTTATCTACAGAGGCGTCCCTAACTTAAAATGTAATCTCACTCAAAACCATTCCACTTTAAAAAGCATTAAAAATAATCCATTTAATGAATCTAGTGGGTTTTATGGATGCGGAATATGTGGAGCTTGTAAGAATACAAAAAGCTCCAAACGCAGCATAAAAGAATTTCAACACCCCCAAGACAGTTAAGAAAAGTTTAAAATCAAAGAGATTATTACTTGTCACACTAAATACGTCATCTATATGGTTAAATGTACATGCAATTTGATAGTTTAGGCAGGCCCCCTGTAGGCACTGCATAAGTCGGCTATTCCGGCCATGTGATCGCGAGGACCCCGTGATTACATGGTCGGGGGAAGGGCCAAATTGGGCAGAGGGGGCCTGAGCTCCCAGGCAGACCCCCAGGATCGCGACCACAGGTAAGTATGAAGGACGGTGGGGACGTTCTATGCCACCCGCCAGCGTTTAGGACCACCCCAAAAAGGATGACATAGAATGCCTGCCATCCCTAAGGGGTTAAAATATTGATTTGTCCATTTATTTTCCAAGTGTGGCTTAAAATCATTCTAGCAATATGTAACACATTGAATTTGTGGTACATAAAATCACTAGATTCACCACAATCACAGCAGTAAACTGGTAATAGTTAAATGCTGGAGTGATTTTAACCCACATTTGGGGAATAAATGGAGAAAAAAATTATATATTTTAAGATTAATTTGTCCTGAAGTGTGTGTATGTGGAGTGGGCATTGTTGGGCTTGTGTATGTGTATGTTGGGAAGTTAGGGCTGTAATGTAAGTGTATGAATGGACTTTAGTGTATATTTGGAGGTAAAGCTGCTATAGTGGGTGTTCAGAGTTGTTTTGTGTGCTGAGTAATAGTGTATGTTGTGTGAGGAAGGAGTGTTGTGTGTTGGGTGAATAAGGGTTGCTGTGGTCATTATGGGGAACAGGAGCTAGTGTGTGCATTGTGGAGGGAGGAAAAGGCTGAGGGAGGTTTTGAAAAAAATGTATTAAACAAATTATCTTGAAACAAGGAGGGGAGAATATTGAATCCATGTGGTTCAGTGGGTGCTCCAACTATTCTGCATGATTACGCTACACCACTTGTGTTGTTCCTTATAGTAGTGACCAATGTTCACAGGAGCAATACATGTGGCCTGAACCCTGTGGAATTGCAGACCATATGCTCTCTGCCCCCTCAACATTAAAATGGGGAAGCCTGTAAGGGATATCACCTGCATGCCGTCCTGATGCTCTAGCCCCAGCAGTCTTGTGGGGAATAAAGTCTTGCCCTCAACTTTCTCTCAGGATTGTCATTTGCAATCTTTTCAAACCTCTTTCACCTTTCTGCCAGAATCATCTTCTGGAACTTACAAGCATTATATAAATTTCTGTCCTAAACAGGTCACTTTTAAGCTGTAGTGCAGTTTTAAACAGGTCAAATTTTTTATTGTTGAAGTTAATCTACCACTTGCCCTCTTCTCATTGCTGTCGCATTGTGCATGCATGATTCCCTAGTGTTCTACCATGTCCTAACAGACTTCTCTTTGCCTTTGGGTGCCAGATTCTTCCCTGCCTACATCTGTCTCTTATCCGCAAACTTCAAAACTTACTTATCTTTATGGACACACAGTACTTTTTCTGTCCCTATCTCATCTTTCTTATATTTTTGCTATTTCCTTTCAAAACATCAGCATTTTAAACCCTTAGTCACTCACCCATCCCCATCCAACTCTCTGTGCACTGATTAACTCACCTCCACTGTAGAATAGCAAGTATAAACACATATGAAAATAAAAATGTGTGTCTGTGATTGTGTGTATAGTTTTCAATATAAAAATACCAATTGACAATGTGCCAACTTCTAATATATGCCACCAATATGGTTAGAAATATCTAACCATAAACCATAAAGAAAATAACATACACAAATTTCTGATTTGAGTCTGTATGACATAATTAATTCTAGTAAAAATCATACTGTACTTATGCCTAAACTAGTGAAATAATAAACAAATAAACAAAACACTTGTACTGTAAATCATCCTATACAGACACATACATTTTAAAGAGGAGAATTGATACTTTAAAGTAAGGAGTCTCATGCTTATCTAGGTATTTTGGAGGGCATAAGACAGTCACTCCATAATACATGATTGTGTTATTTATGCATATGGTGTTATCAGGTGATCATAGCTGACATTGTAATTGCCTTATAGCAACCTGGTTATGTGGTCACTTTGAAAAAGAAGCCAATGAACTTATTTTAGTATTTATAGAGGAGTTCACACTATGTCATTTTAAGTCAGGGTTACCTATTCTCCTTAGGTTAAACAGACATTTAGCACTTTCCTTAAGGCTAAAATAATATTTGCAGTTGTGATCTGCAGGTGATCAAAACTTTGCACAAGTCACCTTCATCGATCACTTGCAACTTAAGGGAACAAGGAATCTCTTATTTGAATGTGCATAGCCTTCCACTTTAAAAAAGAGACTATTGCATCTTTTAGATTGTCTAGGGGTGTATGGAAACAGAAGAGGGTTTCTCTGCCTGACTACAATGAGCAATTACTAGTACCTTTTTCATGTATGGTGATGTCACACAATGCTGGTGGTGCCTTTTTTTTGTATAATGATAAGAGATCATCCCATTACAAGAGGTATACATAGGTTATTTTGCACCTGGAGTGAAATTATGTGTTGGCATTGGCCCAGAATTGTGATTTTTGTGTGTGTGTGTGTGTGTGTTTTGCTTCACCCCATGTATGGCTTATCTTCCCTCACTTCTTGTGTGTATCTCCTTCCCCTGGCATGTTACACGTAACCCCTTGTGTATCTCATACTTCCTTGCATGTCTTCTAATCCCCCTGTCCCCTTGTGTATCTCTTAAACTTTTACTCATTGTGACCTTATTGTAAGCTGAGTAGTCAGAAAAGCAGGGTTATGATAGTCAGTCATATATCTGCCTACTATCTGCCTATATCTGCCTACTCCACTCACTGCATACTAAACTGCAGTTTCCTATTACTGAACATGAACATCCTCCTCTACTGTTGTCCTATGCAACCATGCTACAATGGATTTCTTCCTGTCACACTGGTGTAGCAACCGCTGCCCCCTTAAGTATACTATTGCACATTATAGTTTAGGGACATGCAAATGGGAAAGATGACACTGTGCAGAGAAACACTGTGTATGATGGCACAGAGACATCATCTCCAGAGAAGAGATTATGTAAAAAAAAAAAGTGCTATTATTACATACAATATAGATATTCACTTTCCCATGATGATATATATGCATTCACATTAAAGAAAGTAGGAATTATTTGAATATATCATTGGACAGACCATTCCAGAACCTGTTAAGTTTGAAGATTTCTTAATTAGTGTGTGTTAATTCTACATTCTGAAAGGCTAATAATTTGTGTTAGTGACTATTTTATATTACCTATATCCTGGTATATAAAACCATTCATTTTGGCAGCACAAGTTTACAGTGATGGCTAGATTAAGTTTTGGCATGAAAAAGAACATATAGAACTGAGTGCATGGATTCATTAGGTCTACTGAAGTAGCAAACCTCACTGCATACACAAAAACATAATAGTGAAATGTTATCCCACTGTTTTTAATTGTGTGTTAATGCAAGCAAGTTTTAATTCCTATAATGAAATTGTATTTTAAAACCTAAAGAACAAGATAGATGAAGTACTAATTTCATCGACACAGTATCACTTATTTCAGGAATTTCAAATATCATTCTACTGCTATATCCAATTTTACATTTAGGTTTTAGAAATGTAGATAAATATCATTAAAGACAACTCAACTTTACTGGTGTTCCGCAGTTCAACTCAATTTTCTCAAATTAAATAAAATTTCAAAGTGTCAGTCACAAGTAAATGAACTGGGCTTATTTCTTTTACCCTTTCTGTGGTCCAATTACAAATTTTAATCTATATGTAGATAATGGTGAACAAAAACCCTGAAGAAATGTCAAGAGTGAGCAGGTTATTACCAGCTAACTTTTAATTACTGTCCATCATTCAATGGAAGCTGCTATAACCTAATAATTGAGGTGGCAACATTCAGTGAAATGCAACATTTTAGCTTTTAAATGATTGAAATGAAAAGTGTCTCTGTTTAAAAGGATAAACACCAATGCTTATTTATAGAGTTGAAAATATAACCGACTGCCTTGCCAAACATTTGAAATTGTAATCACTAATAAATATATAAAGTAAAATACTTTTAGATTTGCATTCCTGAATGTCTAATTTTATTTTTATTGTCCAATCCATTGTAAACCACGAATATTCTATCATAATTCAATCACTTTAGAAAGATAAGTGTCAATTTCAGCAGAAATATGCTTCCCTCTGTTTATATTAGCAATTGTCAAAAGGGAGCCCTCAGAATGCTTTTGAAACTCAACTCCCAGAGTCTGAAAAAGCAATATATAAACTATAATATCCATAATTCTCTTCCAACCTGGTAGTTATAAATATAGGAGTTGTAGATCAACAATATATAGGAAGTTGTTTGACATCTCATGTCTCTCTGCTACAAGGAGCCTTGGAGAGTTATTTAATTCTGAACTGCTGATCAGGTGATTGTTTGAATTTCCAAACTCCAATCAGAAATGTACTTAAATCAATAACTAAATGAAATGCACAATAGATGAGCGTGTTCATTTTGATTTGTGATTCTAAATTTCACCCATGGCCCACAAAAAAAGAGATGATTGATAGCTAGGGGAAGGTAACTAAATTGATATACAAAGAACATATGGGATATGGTTGTACCAACTCTAAAAGGGAAACATAAAAATATACATAGTGCAATACAGTAAAATAATAAATCAATCATGCGCCATAGTTGGAATACACTCACAAGATGGAGACGTGTAAAAACGCTCAAGGGTGCCTCCCCCGATGTTGTTGGGTGACTAGAATCCATCACTTCCCACTGGTATTTCAAGTGGACCGAATGTAAAATGAGACTCCCACAGGTAAAGGTAGGAAAATATATCAGCAATTTATTATAAAAAGAGCAAGTAACAATAACTCAAAAATATAAAATTAGAGGAACATAGGTCCTACACGTTTCGTTCCTTTAGAATGGAACTTCCTCCTTTGCTGTTTGCTTTTCCAAATCCCACTAATGTAACATTAAAAACAACAGTCACAAGAAAAATTCTGGACAAACTTTGAGCCACCTGAAAGGCATCGATGATCACTGTTAAAAAGCCAGGTTAGGCACCATGGTTCTTTAACAGTGCAACTGGGACCTTGTCAAATTGGCAATGCTAAAAGGAAGTGGTTCAGGTCACTTCTTCCTAGCCTACAGAGAGAGCCATCTGGGCTTGGTGGAGGCACAGAGCATTAGTCCTAGAATCCCAACAGCCTCAGCCAGCAACTAAAACCACTGACCCCCCAGGAGGCCACTGACCTGCACCTACACTGTATAGAAACAGGAGGGTAGCAAAATATATGCAAAAATTATAACTTCTATATGTGTGTATGTCAGTGTGCATGTGTTTATTTGTGTGTGTTGATATATGTTTATCTGCGTTTGTGTGTCAATGTGTGTATGTGTGTTTTTGCATTGTATGTGTGATTATGTGCATAAATATAAGCATTCAAACGAAAGCACTACACACAAGCACACTACTGCATTCTAAATGCCAACACCACATACAAAAACTCCCCTGCATCCAAACACCAAAACTTCATACAAGCACAAACTGCATTTAAATGCCAACATCATACACAAATAGACATCTATGTTCACAAATACCAGCTGCATATTATTATTATTATTACTATGATATTTATAGAGCGCCGTCAAATTCCGCAGCGCTTTACAATGGGTGGACGAACAGACATGTAGTTGTAACCAGACAAGTTGGCCACACAGGAACAGAGGGGTTGAGGGCCCTGCTCAATGAGCTTGCATGCTAGAGAGAGTGGGGTAAAATGACACAAAAAGGTAAGGATAGTATTAGACTAGTGACAGTTGCAGAATAGGAATCAGTCAGGAGCTATTAACAGTTTAATTGATACACTTTTATGAAGAAGTGGGTTTTTGATGATTTTTTGAAGGAGTGGAGACTGGGTGAGCATCTAACGGAGGAGGGAAGCGAGTTCCACAGGAATGGTGCAGCCCTCCACATACCACATTTACAATAAATTGCTTCTACTTTTCATGCTGCACCTACAGTCGGAGATTAATCTTGCAGCGTACTTTGTTCTGAAGTTGTCTCAAACCTTCCACATTTTCAAGGCCGCATCACACTAAAGATACCATGTGCAGGAGAAACAATGACGGGCTACTTTGCTCTAGACTTGCCACTGTTACAATACCAGTATTGCAACCACCAACTATTGAGACGTTGGGGAGCTTGAATTATCAGAGGCAGAAGAAACAAGGGTAGTCAGACTTGTGAAAGAAGGGGATGGAGAGAGGATTGAGGTTTAGGTAAACGTTATTTTAATGGGCTGATGATTAGAGAGTGTAGGTCATGAAAATAGGTGGAAGATATGGAAGAAAAGCAAGGATGTTTTAAGGCTTGTTCTTCTATGTAAACCGCAAGCAAATTTAACCATCAAATAAGAAATGCAATAGAAACAAATATGTTCAAAATAAATCAATTCCCAAAAAACAGCCAATCAAAAAAAAAAATGATATGCAAATTGGATTCACTTAAAAGAGTAAACCACAATTCTACATGCAAACGTACCATAAACACGATTGTAAAATATTTAATGGTACTGCATCTTAAGAGTAAAATGTCGTCTTCTCTACTGGGATATAATTACAGAGATATTTTTTTTCTAGATGGGCTGCAATCAAAGAGAAACTTACAGATGTATGTTTTTAATTGCAATCACCTTACAAAAGCAAAGACGGTTGTATGTTTTTCTTGCTATTTCCATTTTATATTCAAAGACTATGATATTCTTTAGTCATCTTTAAACAATGTAGGAATGAACCAAGACAAAAACTTGATGATGCCAGAATCTTTATCCATACTTCTGGATCCAATTACTGCATATTTTCTTTAGGGGTTTTCTGGCAGTTTATAGAATTCAGCTAGTATGTCCAGAATTGGCAGCAATGCCTTGCTAACTTTTTAAAAATGCAAACCTTGCATTACTGCTTTTTCACCTTTCATGAGTGGCATCATATCAAAACTGTAATCAATTTAAAATGTTCACTTTTTGTACTATTTAAAATATTAGCCAGATTAGCTCATTCTCTGTCAGCTTTAGTTCCCATAACAAATTGTAGAATCCTTTGTATTTTAATATCTTTTTATTTATTCTTGGCTGATTTCTTGATTTTTTTGTGAACTTCAGATGGAGAAATAAAGAAGGTTTTATTTTCGTGGGCATACATTACATATCAGCAAAATGAGAATGATTCTAACAATTTGCAGATGCTTTGGTCAATGTATGTATATTTTTCTAAAGAAAATTATACATCTGAAATAAATTGTAGGAATTTTATCATAAGGTTCTTTTTATATTTTGTATAGAACATGCGGGCATCTATTGGTCTTTTGTTCAGGAAATTACATTTTAGATGTGATACTGATATTTGCTTTTTGCTGTATATCCTATTTCTCATAATACACTTAACACATGCTTAACATAGATTTTTGTTAATATGACTCTAGAGCAGCGGTTCCCAAACTGTGTGCACACAGGGGTGCTGCGGAATGTTTCCCCGGTGCTATGATTATAGCACCGGGGAAACATTACTGCTGAACATGGGCCCAATCAGGTGCCGTGGCCCAGTAATGTCGGCTAACTGGGAGGAAATGACAGCCTGTCACTTCCTCCCAGCATCATGCAGAGAGACAGCGTGGGAGGAGGTAGCCACAGGTGATGGGAGAGGAGCACAAAGAGCTCCAATCCCCTCACTCCCACCAGCAGCAGGACTCCAAGCCAGACTCCTGGCACATAAAGTAAGCTGACATGAGGGTGGCTGGAGATATTTAAAAAAAAAATCACTTGTATGTGTGTGTGTGTGTTTCAGTGTGTGTGTATAAGTGAGTGTATGAGTTTGTGTGTGTGTGTGTGTGTATGAGTTTGTGTGTGTGTATATGAGTGTGTGTATGAGTTTGAGTGTGTGTGAGTGTGAGTGTGAGTGTGTATGAGTGTGTGTGTGTGAGTGAGTATAAGTGTGTGTGTGCGTGAGGGTCTTTGTGAGTGTGTCAGGATGTGCATATGTGTGTGTGTGTGTGTGTGCATATACATATATCAGTGTGCTTCTGTGTTTGTGCACACATCTGTGTATGTGCGTCTGTGTGTCAGGGTGTATGTTTTTATGTCAGAGTGTGTATCTGTGTCATGGTGTGGGCATGTATCAATACTTGTGTTTGTCAGGGTGCATGTGTATATAAGTCAGTGTGTATCTATATGTGTGTATTTGTTGATGTCTATATGAATTTGTGTTTATGTTTCGGTGTATTTATATGCATCTGTGTGTTAATGTGCATGAATATCTGTGTAAGTATGTATGTATGTATGTGGTAGTGTATGTGCATACATTCAAGTAGACAAACGCAAGCACAACATACAAGCACACTCCTGAAATCTAACTCAAATATTACATACACACCCCTGCCTTCAAACAAAAAAATATACAAACACACCCCTTCACTCAAACACAAATACTTCACACAAATGTTAATTCACATTTAAAAGTGAACATTACATTCAGACACACCCCTGCCATCAAACTCAAATATTACCTACAAACACACCCATGTATTAAAACACAATAGCTATATACAAGCATCCCTTCAAACACCAACACTGTACATTACACTATAGCGCCAGTAAATGCTGTACCGATATGCAACCTAGAAAATCATCTATCCATATCAAAGCTTAAAGTTTCAACTTATTTGCTATAAGCCAGGCCTACAATTTACTTGAAACTGCTTATCAGCTCCAACTGCATTACCTCTAGTAATGAATATTACTAGACAACAATGCTACCCCCAAAACCCTCACAGAACATCCACAATTCATATAATCTACCTGCACAGTAAGTATTGCATGATACCTTGTCCAGATGCCAGTAGACTAAATATTTACAGTTTTACTGCCACATCAATAACATAGCAGTAATGGCTAATATATATATATATATTTTTTTTAAAAGTAAAGGAGCACCATTTTGGCTATACATATTAGTATATGCCCTTTTTCACTTAGTCACCACACAGTTTGACTATTTTATTTTGTAATGAGGCACACTCTTTCACATTCACTGGCTTTCAGTCTACTCCTATTTATTTCTTAATTTTTATTTCTTATTTTACTTGGGCATTATTTGCTATGATTATTCTCTTTTATACCATATAGACATTTTTCCTCCATAGTGGTCTTCTTACACCCGACAGTTACTTCATTCCCAGTCTTGTATAATGTCACTATGGTAACCATACAACCCCGCTGTGCGTCTAGATTACACGACATCACCAGCGACACTTCACTTCACTTTATTGATTGGTAAGTGTTACTTTTCATATTTTATATATAAGCGGATTTATGATTTGTATTCAGTGATTTTGAAAAAGACCCTGCAGGGTCGAAACGTCGGTCGAATTTTGTATACACCTTATGTACTAAAAAAAGAACTATTTTTCACCTATATGAAGACCTGTGAGTGCATCCCGTTTTTTTAATTTTTCTATACATTGGACGCCAGTGGATATAGCACCCAGGCAAGATATCTTTATTTCAAATGTAAGGAGAGTGCCAAGCATCTACTTTTTCATTATATATATATATATATATATATATATATATAAAGATGATTGCATTCAGGAGACTGTAGTAGTAAAGTATAAATGCTTTTATTTAGCACAAATAAACATCAACGTTTCAGTCCTCCTGGACTTTTCTCAAGACTGAGAAAATATATATTATATAATGATAAAATATATAATTAACGTTATGGTCATGGTTATGGTTATGATTGGGCAGACCTTTTATCCATCATGGGAAACAAAGTTGCCTTATTGCCACCACCTAAAAAAAAGCCTCTTCTCCATTAAATGACCATTTTTTTCTGATTTCAGGAATGGCTCTCAAAATCAAAAGCACATCATATTTGCATTCACACACATAGGTTCCCCTGAGACTTTGGCATGAAGCACTTGGGAATCAGAATTTATTCTGATCACTTGAACATCTTGAATCTGACCGAACTGCAGTTCATCCTAAAATTAATATCAAAGTCTAATTTATAATTTCATTAATCTATATTGATTAAAAAGTATGTCTCAGCTAAATTGCCATGTATTCAGCTCTATATATTGTCATGTTTACTAATGAAATTGTAATGGCATGTACAGAAAACATAAACAATTTTACTTACTCAACAAACAAAATCAATAAGATTGTATATCTCAAATGAGTGTAGTCTAGTATTGCCCATAAATGCCAAATAATGAACTCTACCTTTTAAATTAATTTGCTTATGCAATGGATAGAGGTTTTAATTTGCTTTCTTAACTATTTATTGGTACATTGAAATACAATGAAAATTAAATATACTGATTCTTTAAAAGAAAAACATAATGTTTAACCCCTTAAGGACACAGCTTCAGAAGCTGGACATACCCTTAAGGACACAAGCAATTTTTGCATTTTATGCCCGTTGTGTTCAAATGCAATTTGCATCTCTCTCATTTATTGTAGCAGCACATATTACATACCGTTTTTTAGACAACAAAAAGGGCTTTAATTTGATGTGACATATACATATATAAATTCTCATTTATTACCAACAAAAATGCAAAATAATGTGGAAAAAAACAAAAAAATGCTTTTTCCCCCATGTTTTGGCAATAATAATGTGTGCATAATATGTCCAGCTTAGGAAAAGTAATTCAAAATCAATTCATTTGTGTGTCTTGATTTACAAAGTCCATAATATGTGTAGGAGTTCAGTTTATTTTGAAAGTTACAGGTCACAAACTACAAGGTCCAAAATAAAATTTCAATGTGAAACAGTTTTAGTTGGTATGTTTGTCTTTGAAGTTTTATACCCATTACAGGAAACAAAATTGCCACACAAAAGTATATATTTATATAAAGTATACATCACAGGCTAATTACCTAAGGTTAGTTTGACACTTTTTTGCAGAGCCATTTCACCGCCAATCTCTGCTAAATATTGGAGTAAAATTTTATTTTTTCTCTATTTTGGAATATACACATATTACAAGGGTTTGTAATGTGTATTTCATAAACCTAGTGTGTGCTATCCCTGTACAGAACCCCATATTGTGTTCAGCTACATCTGCTGAGTAAAACGATACCCCCCTTTGCCCCTATTCTGTGAAGCTACAATGCCATATAGGAGACCATGCTATTTCAGTTTCTATAGTTGGATTGTCATATGCCTGATTTTGTGACATTATATCCATTTGACTGTTCAAATAACCCCACAAAGGCCTTCCATTTGAGAAAGCAGACGCTCCAGGGTATGTTATTAGGCATATATTATACCTTAACTTGCCACAATTTTTTCACCAATTTATTTCAAATTTTATGGTGAGAAAAAAAAAATTATAATTTTTTACATACATGTTGCATTTTCGCTGGGTATTTCTTACATTTGATAAGTGCCAGTGTCATAAATCCCCCCTAAGTATGCTCAGTTACCTCTTCTGAGTAAAACAATTAGCCCAATGTATGACCTAGACACTATTTTGTGAAGTTACAGTGCTGTAAAAGAGACGTGACAAGTTCAGGTTTTTAAGTGTAAATTTACATGGAGAGTTTTAATGGGTCCGTATTCTATTTTTAAATATGTTAGCAGGCTGCTTTTTCCAACTACTCCAAAAAGGCATACTATTTCTTAAAGAAGACGCCCGAGGGTATTTCAAAAGGCAAATTTTGAACCCTCATTTTTCCGTTTGTATCAAATGTAGTGGTAATAAGCATTTTTTTCCGCCTTTTTGACACACAGTGAGTTTGTACTGTATATTTTGCAAACCTTATGTGTGCTATGGCTTTATAATACTTTATATGTTGCTCAGCTATGTTGTCTGAGTACAGCAATACCCCCGTATGTACCTTTGCCAGGTATATGTGGACGTTGAAGGGGCACATTTCAGACACAGCCATTGCAGGTTTTTTCAAACTTTGAATTTTTACGCTGTGTTGTTACCCCACTTTAGAGTTTTTTAGCAGGCTATATATTCCAACTATCCCATAAAAGCATACTATTTCTTAAAGAAGACATCCCAGGGTATTTCAAAGGCATATTTTGAACCTTAGCGTGGGATAATTTTTTTAGCTTGTACCAAGTGTAGTGGTAATAAGCATTTTTTTCTGCTATTTTGACACACACAGTGAACTGTGTAGCAAACTTTAGCCATTTAAGTTTTTTCAAACTTTACATTTTTACGCTGTGTCCATACCCCACTTTGGAGGTTTTTTTGTAGGTTAATTATTCCAGATACCCCATAAAGGCATACCATTTCTTAAAGAAGACACCCTAGGGTATTTCAAAAGATGTATTTTGAACCTTAGCGTGAAATAATTTTTCCGCTAGCTTATACCAAGTGTAGTGGTAATAAGCATTTTTTATGCCTTTTTGACATACTCAATGAGTTTGTAATATATATTTTGCAAACCTTATATGTGCTACAGCAGTATAATACATCATATGTTGCTCCGCTATGTCATCTGAGTACAGCAATACCCCCGTATGTACCTTTACCAGGTATATGACAACGTTGAAGGGGCACATTTGAGACACAGCCATTTAAGTTAGAATTTTTACGCTGGGTCCATGCCCCACTTTGTGTTTTCCAATTACTTCACAAAGGCATACCATTTCCTAAAGAAGACACTCCAAGGTGTTTAAACTTTTCAAAAGTTTTTTTAACTTTTAATTTTTTTTTTACTTTTAACCCCTAACTAGCCTAACCGTAAATCCCCCAATTTCCCCACTAACTTCTACCCACCCTAGCTAAATAAATAAATATTTTAAAATATTTAAATTAATTAATTAAATACATTTAACCCCTGAGGATTAAAAAAAAATAAAAGTTAACCCTCAAGGGTTAAAAAAATTATAATCAGATCACAGTGAAATACTGTGATCTGTATTTTGATCACTGCAGGCATTGATCAAAGGACAGGGAAGGGGTTAAATTTTATTTATAAGAGGTGGGGGGGGTGGGATTTTGTAACTAACTTTTTTTTCTTGTAGAGAATCTGTCTCTCTGCAGTTGACAGCTCACACGGAGCTGCAGGGAAACAGATTGGGTTTCACTGCAGCACGTGTGATTGCTCTGACTCTCGGTCAGAGCGATTACATGTGCTGAATCAGTGAAACTGCCCATGGTAGTGTGCCTCCGATATGGAGACACACTACAGGAAGATTAACCCCACGATTGCGGCAATCAGGGGTTAATTTTTATTTTGGACGGAAATCTTCCGTCCAGCATCCTTAAGGGGAGTGCTGCAATGACGGAAAATTTCCGCCCAGCGTCCTTAAGGGGTTAAGTTTTAGGATAATACAGAGAATGAGCCTAAGAGTATTAAACTGCACAATAAACTATAAAAGTACACATATGTAAAGCTATATAGTTTTTATATAACTGAATTAAGATGGACATCTTCTCAATCGGAAGAAAGTAGAACAATAACAAGCCATTATTCTATTAAACCCTTAAGGACGTAGTCAATTGCACACGTTCTGATCAAAACAAAATGAAAACAAAACCTGAAACTTGCGCTATATAACTGTTCAACCATAATTCACCTCTTTCATATTAAGTGCAATCACACTTATTATGCATCATTTTGTTCAGGAGAAACTGGGCTTTCATTTCATAACAAATATTTATATATGAAACATAATTTAATATAAATAAAATTTCAAAAACTTTGTTTGAGAAATGAAGACATTTTGTTATTTTTCAAGTTCGGCATGGCACTTTTACACATATTTGTGATCAGCTGTGTCTCGCTAGTACAACAGTACCCCCATGTACAGGTTTTATAGGGTTTTGGAAAATTACACAGTCAAATATAGCACGTTCCCTTTTCCAGTTTACACACATTAAAATTTGCCAGATTGGTTATGTTGTCTTCGAGACAGTATAGCAACCCATGAATGAAAACCACCCTCATCATGGCATACCATTTGTAAAAGTAGATAACCCAGGGTATTCAAAATGAGGTATGTCCAGTCTTTTTAGTAGACACTTAGTCTCAAACATTGGTCAAAATTAGCATTCATATTTATTTGTTTCCATTTTTCACAAATACACTGCCCTTTCACCAATGATATCATCAGCATTATATGTTTTACTCAGGGTCGACTGGTGCGTCCATAAGTCGGCACAAGCAGCCACTTTAGGGCATACCAGCCCGGGGGGGTGCTAGATTGGCGTGCCCAGCAGGTGCTGGACACACAGCGCTCCCTCCTGCCAGACACTCTGTGTAGCGTGGCCAAGTGGAGCAGTGCGCACCGCAGTACAGGAACTTATGTTTCCTGTACCTGGCCGAACTGAAAGGAAGTGCTCATTGAGAGAGCACTTCCTGTCAGTCTGGCCGGGTACAGGAAACTTACGTTCCTGTACTGCGGTCTGCTCCGATCAGCCATGCTACAGTAAAGGTAGGAGACTTACCGGGGATCGGGGGGGAGAGAAGGGGCACTTAGGGATGTCAGAGGGGTGGTAAGGAACACTAGGGGAAGGGGGGGTGGGTGGAAGAACACCATGGGAAAGGGGAGGGTGGGTGGGTGGTAAGGAACACTATAGGACAGGGAAGGGAGGATGGTAAGGAACACTATGGGACAGGGGAGGGGAGTGGGTGGTAAAGAACACTATGGGACAGGGGTAGGGGAGTGGTAAGGAACACTATTGGACAGGGGAGGGGAGGGGACAGGAGGGGAGTGGGTGGTAAGGAAACCTATGGGACATGGGAGGGGTGGTGGTAAGGAACACTATGGGACAGGAGGGGGCTGAAAGAAAACAAGGGGACAATGGAGGGGGGGAAAGAACACTATGGGACAGGGGAGGGGATAAAAGAACACCATTGGATGGGGAAGAACACTATGGGACAGGGGAGGGAGGAAAAGAACACTATGGGATGGGGGAAGAACACTATGGGACAGAGGAGGAGGGGGAAGAACACTATGGGAGAGGGGAAGGGGGAAAGAACACTATGAGGGAGGGGGAAAGAACACTATGGGATGGGACAAAGAAATCTATGGGGGGAAAGAACACTAGAAAAGAGGGAAGGGAGTGGAACAGTAGGGGGAGAGAGAGACACATTAAGGAGGGGCACTAAGGTACAGGGGAGGGAATGGAAAAGGAACACAGGTTGGGGGGACCACTAAAAGATGAGGGAGAGGAACATTAAGGAGATTGGGGGGCACAAAGATACAGGTAAGGGGGTGGAGAGGAACACTAATGGACATGGAGGGGAGGAGAGAGGAACACAGGGGGAGGATATGAGGGGGGGGGAAAGACACACAGATGGGCCTGGGGTGAGAAAATTCACAGAGGCGCTGGGGATGAAAGCACCACACAGAATGGCCTGGGTGTCGAAATACAAAGGGGCTGTGGGTGAAAGAAACACAGAGGGTCTGGAGAAGAGGCAAAAGATACACAAAGGGGCTGGTGGTGAAAGAAAACCACACAAAGGAGCTGGTAAGAGTAAAAGACACAAAGGGACTGGGAGAGTAATACACACAAATGGGATTTGTAAGAGATACACAAGGGAGGTAAGACACACAATGGGGAGAAATAGGGAAAAAGACACACTAAAGGGGGTAAGACATTTAAAAAAGGGGGTAATAAACAAAAGGTGTCTTGAAGGGGCACACTGGTGAAGATGCTTTTGGGTGGGCGAAAAATCCTTCCACTGGCCCTGGTTTTACTGGTCTAAAACACTCATATTTGTGCCCACTAATGTCTCACGAGTACAACAGTACCTCCCCCACTCCCCCCAAGTACAGGTTTCATAGTGTTTTGGAAAGTTACAGGGTCATATATAAGAATTGCCCATTTCTGTTTTTGCACATTTCTATTTTTTTTTTGTAAATGAAAGTTTTATTGACATTCAACAACAGCAGGAATAAGCCAAGAAAGAAGGACATGCAGGCCCCAATTAGTACAGTTGTCTTTCCTGTTCTCTTTTCCTTCCCTTTTGTTTTTTTTTTCTTTTCTTTCCCTCCCTCCCTTCCCTTTCTCTTTCTATTTCCCATTTCTTTCCTTTTCACCTGTCTTCATTGTTTCCCATTATTATTTGTTTTGTTCGCAATGTAGCCATGCAAGGCTGTTTTGTAATTAATCAATGTACTCTTAAAGGTGCCAATTTGAGACAGTGCTTCAAAGAATGTTACATACATACCATAGACAATTCAGAAAATTACAAATACAAACTTGAATATATAAGGTCATAACAGTAAGGCTCGGATTCTGGGCCGCGGGTTGGAGTATGATCTTATGATCCACCAAGGGGCAAGGTGAAGTTATATAGGCAGCTTGAACCTGTATGCCTGTCTTACTCACAGTGATATTCATTAAGCCATTAACTGGTATTAGTACTCGCCAGTGCCCTCCCCACAGGGCATGACGTGAACCCGTTCCAGTATTGGGTGCTTGAGCACCTCCCCGTGTGGCCCATACATGGAAAGGCAACAAGCAGCATGTTGAGATAGAGCTTTGGCCCCTATACTGCCTGGACCAGTGACTCAAGACCTCCGTCCCCACCCGTACTCCCCTCTCTCCACCCTGGAGTCCCGTCCAATGTCCATACGTCAGCAGTCTATGGAAGTTGGCTTGGTAAACGACCGTCAGCAAGTGCGTCCATATGTCCATATAAGTCTGAGAGCGGTCTTGTGCCGCAAACATCAATTCCTCTAGTCGTCAGAGCTCCTCCATCTTATCAAACCACACTGTCAAGGGAGGAGGTGTGTCTTTTTTCTAGAACAGAGGCAGCACTTGTACACATTAAAATTTGCCAGATTGGCTATGTTGCCTTTGAGACTGTATGGCAGCCCATGAAGGATAATTACCCACATCATGGCATACCATTTAAAAAAGTAGAAAAGCCAGGGAATTCAAAATGGGGTATGTCTAGTCTTTTTTCAATAGCCACTTAGTCACAAACACTGGCCAAAGTTAGCGTTCATATTCATTTTTTGAATTTTTCATCCAAAAAATGCATTTTCACTGATTATATCATCATTGTGATACATTTGTGTGATAGTGAGTGGAGCAATTTTACCAATTTTGAGACAGAAAAAAACAGAGGTATATATATACAAACTGTTTTTGATGCATGGTGTATCCTCCAACAATAATGATGTATATAGAAGGAAGAGAAAAAACAGTAATAGTGCAGATTGTTTACAGAAAAAATGTGAACAGATACATTTGTAATATTTCACAGGCTAAGTATCACTTTAAGGAATACTATGATAGAACTCCAATGGAGAAAAAATGACATTAATTTATTATCTGCCACATGCAGAAAAGAATACATATATACAGAAAATAAAATGAAATAAGAATAAAAAGAAAAATAGGGTGACAAGCCCCTTACTAGATTCGTTGGTGAGTGTGACAAGTATATGTCCACTCACTACAAAAGCTTTTATGTGTCAGGGTGGTACTCTGCTCTATCAGGCGTTCTCCCAGTTCGGCTTAATGAATTGTCCACCTATGGTGCCGATTGCCGGAAAAAAGACCGCTTCCAAACTCTGTGATCTGCAAGCTCCTCCCCCTTTGTGACGTCAACGCGTTTCGCCAGTCAGCTTCCTCAGGACGTGCTCACAACTTCCATATTGGTTGTGGGCTTATAAAGGGCATCAGCCACACATGATTGGTTGTTTGTAATTGCATTTAAAATACATTCAATATAATCAAATTATCTAATTGAATCAACAATTAATAGACATATTAGTTAATAGTCAAATAGAACTTAAGTTCAAAATACATAAATCATTAAAACACTTTAACCCCTTAAGGACACAGCTTCAGAAGCTTGACTTACGCTTAATGACACAAGCAATTTTTGCATTTTCTTGCTGTTTGCGTTCAACTGCAATTTGCATCTCTCTCATTTATTGCACCGACACATATTATATACTGTTTTTTAAAGGACAGAAAGGGCTTTAATTTGATATAACATATATATATATAAATGCTTACTTATTATAAAAAAATACAGAAAAATGCAAAAAAAATGAAAAATATTGTTTTTTTTTACAGTTTTTGCAATAATAATGTGTGCATAATTAGTGCAGGTTAAGGAAAGTAATTAAAAATAAATTTATTTATTTGTTCTGATTTACAGAATATGTAATGTGTCTGGGATTTTAAGTTTTTTTTGGTAGTTACAGGTCACAAAGCACAAGGAGTAAAATAAAATTTTAATGTGGAGCGATTTTAGAATTTGGTATGTTTGTCTTGTAAGCTTAATAGCCATAAAAGAAAACAAAATTGCCACACAAAAGTATATATTTATATAAAGTAGACATCACGGGCTATTTACCTAAGGTTGTTTTGACACTTTCTACGTAGCCATATTACCGCCAACCTCTGCTAAATATTGGAGTAAAATTGTGTTCTTTTTGGTTTTTGGCACACAAACTTATAACAAAGAAATTCTCGTGTATATTTTGTAAAGTTGGTGTGTGCTATTCCTGTACAAAGTTTTATTTTGTGTTCAGTTACATCTGCTGAGTAAAATGACACCCCCATTGTATGTCTTTTGCACTATTTCGTGAAGTTACAGTGCCATACAGGATACCTGTCCTTTTCAGTATTCACAGTAGAATGTTGAGAGATGAATTTAATGAGCCTTAGCTTCCATTTGGGGTATTATAACAGTTTGACTGTTCAAAAAACCCCCCACAAAGGCCTACCATTTGTAAAAGTAGACACTCCAGGGTATCTTATAAGGTGCATATTGTGCCTTAACATGCCCCCATTTTTTCACCAATATATGCCAAAGTATGTGGTAAAAAAAATTTTGTGCATTTTTTACATACGGATTGCATTTTTGCTGGGCGTTTTGTATATTTCATATGTGCCACTAAGTTCAAACCCCCCAAATTATGCTCAGCTAAGTCTTCTGAGTAAAATGACACCCCATATGAATGTCTTTGGCACTATTTCGTGAAGCTACAGTGCCATATAGGAGACCTGTCCTTTACAGTATTCACAGTAGAATTTTGAGAGACGGATTTAATGAGCCTTAGCTTCCATTTGGGGTATTATAACAGTTTGACTGTTCAAAAAACCCCCACAAAGGCCTACCATTTGTAAAAGTAGACACTCCAGGGTATCTCATAAGGTGCATATTGTGCCTTGACATACCCCCATTTTTTCACCAATATATGCCAAAGTATGTGGTAAAAAAATTATTTTGTGCATTTTTTACATACGGATTGCATTTTTGCTGGGCGTTTTGTATATTTCATATGTGCCACTAAGTTCAAACCTCCCAAATTATGCTCAGCTAAGTCTTTGGAGTAAAAATACACCCCCAATGAATGTCTTTGTCACTATTTTGTGAAGCTACAGTGCCATATAGGAGACCAAGCCATATCCGTTTTTACCAAACTTTGAATTTTGACGCTGGGCCTATGTGCAATTTCCAAGCATCTTCGCAGGTTTTAAATTCAATCTACCCCACAAAGGCCTACCATTTCTTAAAGTAGACACCCCAGGGTGTTTCAAAAGGTATAGTTTGAACCTTAGCGTGGGATCATTTTTCCGCTAGCTTGTACCAGATGTAGTGGTAATAAGCATTTTTTTCTGCCTTTTTGACATACAAAGTGAGTTTGCACAGTATATTTTGCAAACCTTATGTGTGCTACGACTGTATAATACTTCATATGTTGCTCAGCTATGTCGGCTGAGTACAGCAATACCCTGTATGTACCTTTGCCAGGTATGTGTGGACATCGGAGGGGCACATTTGGGACACAGCCATTCCAGTTTTTTTCAAACTTTGAATTTTTATGCTGTGCCTATGTCCCATTTTAGAGTATTTTACCAGGCTATATAATCCAAATTCCCCATAAAGCCATACCATTTCTTAAAGAAGACATCCCAGGGTATTTCAAAAGGCATATTTTGAACCTTAGCGTGGGATCATTTTTCCGCTAGCTTGTACCAAGTGTAGTGGTAATAAGCATTTTTTCTGCCTTTTTGACATACAAAGTGAGTTTGCGCAGCATATTTTGCAAACCTTATGTGTACTATGACTGTATAATACTTCATATGTTGCTCAGCTATGTCGGCTGAGTACAGCAATACCCCCGTATGTACCTTTGCCAGGTATATGTGGATGTTGAAGGGGCGCATTTGAGACGCAGCCATTCAGTTTTTTTCTAACTTTGAAGTTTTACGCTGTGTCCATGTTCCAATTTGGAATAGTTTAGACGGTTGGTTATTGAAACTTCCCCACAAACACATACTATTTATTAAAGAATACACCCTGGGGTAATTCAAAAGGCATATTTTGAACCTTGGCGTGGGATACTTTTTTCTCTAGTTTGTTCCAGGTGTAGTGGTAATGAGCGTTTTTAAAATGTATTTTTTTACTTTTTATAACTTTTTTACTTTTAAAAACTAGTTTTTAAACTTTTGTTTTGCTTATAAATTTTTTTTAAACTTTCCTAAACTTTCTTAAAACTTTTTTACAGATTTAACATTTTTCTAAGCTATTTTTTTTACTGTTAACCCCTAACTAGCAGTACGCAGCACTAACAGTAAATTCCCCATTTTCCCATAACTCCCACCCACCCCAGCTAGCAAAATATATAGTTATAAAATATTTAAATTAATTAATTAAATAAATTGAACCCCTGAGGGTTAAAAAAAATAAATAAAAGTTAATCCTCAGGGGTTAAAAAAAATTAGATCACAGTATAATACTGTGATCTCTATTTGATCGCTGTAGGCAGTGATCGACTGGCAGGGAAGGGGTTAATTTTTATTTGGACTAGGTAAAGTGTGTTTTTTTGTTTTTATTACTTAAATGTTATTAAAACATTTTTTTAAGCTTAATTTTTTACTTTTTAAAGTTTCTTTTAAAACTTTTTTTTAACGTTAACCCCTAGTTAGCCTAACGTCAAATCCCCCAATTCCCCACTAACTTCCACCTACCCCAGCTATCTAAATATATAATTTAAAAATAATTTAATTAATTAATTTAATTAATTTAACCCCTGAGGGTTAAAAAAAAAAGAATTAACCCTCAGGGGTTAAAAAAAAAAATCAGATCATAGTAAAATGTAATCCCTGCCAATTGATCACTGTAGTCAGTGATCAATTGGCAGGGAAGGGGTTAATTTTTTATTAAAATGGGTAAGGGGGGGGGGACTTTAAATTAACTTTATTTTTTTAACAGCAGGGGGCAGGATCAGCACTGATCCGGCTCCCTGCACTTCACACAGAACCCGGAAGTGCAGGGAGCCGGTAGGTAAGTATACAGAGCACATGTGCTCGCTCCGACTTGTGGTCAGAGCGAGCACATGTACTGGGCAGCTTGACCGGGTGCTCCCGGTATGCCTCTAATGCAGCGGCATACCGGGAGCACCATTAACCCCGCGATCGCCGCGATAGCGGCGATCCGGGGTTAATTTTACCGCGTGACGGACGAGGTCCGTCACCCGTCGTTAAGGGTCTCCCCTGCGTGACGGACCTCGTCCGTCACCCGTCCTGAAGGGGTTAAAGGAACATTCACTGCAAAAAAAGACTTTCACATAAAAAAAAACAGAAAGAGACATTCATAAAAACACAAAAAAAATTTACAGCATATCTGAACATTTTTTATGTTAATCACAACTTAAAGCAGTATTGACCAAAAAAAGGGGAAAAAAGGGATAAAAAAGAGAACTATTATTTAGCATATCATAAGGCATATCATTGTTTTTTAATATAAAACAAGTGGATAGGTAGATATAATTTCATCAGAGAAAGAGAGTGTCCCAGTGGGAAAAAGAGCATAGTAGAGTGTACCCAAAAAAAATACTTTAACTTAATACAAATATAAATGACATACTATACACAGAATAAAAAATATACATAAAATGATATATAAAATTATATATAAAATTAGTTTAAGGAAAATTTGTTTATATACGATTCCTTAAACTAATTTTATATATAATTTTATATATCATTTTATGTATATTTTTTATTCTGTGTATAGTATGTAATTTATATTTGTATTAAGTTAAAGTATTTTTTTGGGTACACTCTACTATGCACTTTTTCCCACTGGGACACTCTCTTTCTCTGATGAAATTATATCTACCTATCCACTTGTTTTATATTAAAAAACAATGATATGCATTATGATATGCTCTTAAACTAATTTTATATATAATTTTATATATCATTTTATGTATATTTTTTATTCTGTGTATAGTATGTAATTTATATTTGTATTAAGTTAAAGTATTTTTTTGGGTACACTCTACTATGCACTTTTTCCCACTGGGACACTCTCTTTCTCTGATGAAATTATATCTACCTATCCACTTGTTTTATATTAAAAAACAATGATATGCATTATGATATGCTCTTAAACTAATTTTATATATCATTTTATATATCATTTTATGTATATTTTTTATTCTGTGTATAGTATGTCATTTATATTTGTATTAAGTTAAAGTATTTTTTTGGGTACACTCTACTATGCACTTTTTCCCACTGGGACACTCTCTTTCTCTGATGAAATTATATCTACCTATCCACTTGTTTTATATTAGAAAACAATGATATGCCTTATGATATGCTAAATAATAGTTCTCTTTTTTATCCCTTTTTTCCCCTTTTTTTGGTCAGTACTGCTTTAAGTTGTGATTAACATAAAAAATGTTCAGATATGCTGTAAATTTTTGTTTGTGTTTTTATGAATGTCTCTTTCTGTTTTTTATGTGAAAGTCTTTTTTTGCAGTGAATGTTCCTTTAAAGTGTTTTAATGATTTATGTATTTTGAACTTAAGTTCTATTTGACTATTAACTAATATGTCTATTAATTGTTGATTAAATTAGATAATTGGATTATATTGAATGTATTTTAAATGCAATTACAAACAACCAATCATGTGTGGCTGATGCCCTTTATAAGCCCACAACCAATTTGGAAGTTGTGAGCACGTCCTGACTGGCGAAACACGTTGACGTCACAAAGGGGGAGGAGCTTGCAGATCACGGAGTTTGGAAGCGGTCTTTTTTCTGGCAATCGGCACCACAGGTGGACAATTCATTAAGCCGAACTGGGAGAACGCCTGATAGAGCAGAGTACCACCCTGACACATAAAAGCTTTTGTAGTGAGTGGACATATGCTTGTCACACTCACCAACGAATCTAGTAAGGGGCTTGTCACCCTATTTTTCTTTTTATTCTTATTTCATTTTATTTTCTGTATATATGTATTCTTTTCTGCATGTGGCAGATAATAAATTAATGTCATTTTTTCTCCATTGGAGTTCTATCATAATATTCCTTAAAGTGATACTTCTTAGCCTGTGAAATATTACAAATGTATATGTTCACATTTTTTCTGTAAACAATCTGCACTATTACTGTTTTTTCTCTTCCTTCTATATACATCATTATTGTTGGAGCATACACCATACATCAAAAACAGTTTGTATATATATACCTCTGTTTTTTTCTGTCTCAAAATTGGTAAAATTGCTCCACTCACTATCACACATTATTTTCTCTTTTTGGTGAAGTTTGGGATTGCACCAGAGTGTGAAGCAATTTGTCAATTAAGAAATTTAGCACCCAGAATCTATTTGTTTATATTGTGATACATTTGTTGTGTTGTGTTCAGTAAAGTCTCCCGAGTTTTAGGGTGTTTTGGAAAGTTACAGGTTTAAATACAGGGCTTGCAAATTAAATTATCTGGACTTTCTGCTTGGACTGTCAGGCAGGTCCCTCAAATTGCCATTTATAAAATCACACAATTATGTTAAAAAATTACATGAATATCTTGTATGTATGTAACTTAATTCTAAGTGTATTTTAATTATATTATTTAATTATATTAATATTAAAATACACTAAACATGAAATCACATATAATATATATCTACATATAATTCTTTTTTTTTTTATGTGTAATAATAATTTTGTTAATCCTATTCCACCATTAGGGGGACTGCCTGCCAGCTCTGCAGACAGCTATGCCTGCAATGTGAACGCTTTTTGAGAGCGATCATATGCCTCGCGGGGGCCTGATTTGCCAGGGAAGGCCTGCTTGGATTGTCAGGCAGTCCTCCTGAAGCGAATTGTGGAGAAGGTGAGTATCCTGAAGCTACAGGGGCCTTAAGTCGTTACAGCGTTCTATGCCACCGCAATTTAATATGCGACAGCATAGAACACCTTAATGACTGGAAGGGGTTACATATTTATTATTATTGCTAATTGTTTAAATTACTGATTCTATGAATTGCACATATTACAATTCTGCACTTCCTCTAAAATGTGCAGGATGTAATATCTAGTTCATGTATAAAAACCTTCTTTTTTAAATCAGAAAACACAATTATTTTGCTAAAGTGTATTTTTTTTATTTTAAATAGAGCAGGGTCCTTTTACCGCACGAGCAATTGTCCAGAGGCCCAACGAGCATAGGGGATCCTAATTCATCTCTGTACACTTACTGTGTGCCTTTCTTGAGCAGGTGGGTAGGTCAAAGATCCCGGCATCACTCTGCGGCGCGCAAGGGAGCTGAGCAGAGAGTTCAGGGGAAAGTGCTCCCTCCCGCCCATCTGCCTGCACGTCCGGCCACCTTCCTGCCCAGCAGCCCCACTGGACCCTGGGTGAGAAATCCACCCAGCTATCCCAAACGTAGGGAGGCTGGGTGGATTTAGATTTAAAAATAATAATAATAATAATAATAATAATAATAATAATAATTGTGAGTGTGGGGAAATGTGTGTGTTAGTGAATGTGAGTGAGTGAGTGAGTGAGTGTGTGTGTTTCAGTGAGTGTGTGTTAGTGAATGTGAGTGAGTGTGTGTGTCAGTGAATGTGTGTTAGTGAATGTTAGTGAGTGTGTGTGTGTGTCAGTGAATGTGTTTGTCAGTGAATGTGTGTGTCAGTGAATGTGAGTGAGTGAGTGTGTGTTTCAGTGAATGTGTGTGTCAGTGAATTTCAGTGAATGTGTGTGTTAGTGAATGTGAGTGAGTGTGTGTTTCAGTGAATGTGTGTGTCAGTGAATTTGAGTGAGTGTGTGTCTGTCAGTGAATGTGTGTGTGCCTGTCAGTCAGTGTGTATGTGTCTGTCAGTCAGTGCGTGCGTCTGTCAGTCAGTTGCGTGAGCCTGTCAGTTAATATGTATGTGTCGGTCAGTCAGTGCGTGCGTCTGTCAGTCAGTGTGTATGTGTCGGTCAGTCAGTGCGTGCATCTGTCAGTCAATGTGAGTGTCCGAGTAAGTGTATGTCTGTCTATCAGTGTGTCAAATGAGTAAGTGTGTGTATGTCATTGTTTGTCAGTGTGTATGAGAGTGTGTGTCTGTCAATGAGTGTATGCATCTATCAGTGAGTGTGTGCGTCTGTCAGTGAGTGTGTGTCTGTCAGTCAAAGTATGGCCTTGACAGGAAGGGGTGGGAAAAATTTAACTTGGGGGAGTGCCACTGCACCGTCCTGCCTATGGCAGCACAAAACCTAAATACACCACTGCAAACACTGCACCCCTCACACACACACACACTGCACTCCTCACAAACACTGCATCCCTCACACACACACTGCACCCTTCACAAAACTGCACCCCTCACTGCAGTCTGTCTGTGTTTGTATTCAGCAGTCTGTTTGTGTGTGTATTCTGCAGTCTATGTATTCAACAGTCTAAGTGTGTATTCAGCAGTCTGTGTCTTCGCGTGTGTATTCAGTTTTCTGTGTGTTTATGCAGCTTGTATGTTTGAGGCGTTTTGTAATTGTTTCAGTTACTTTCTTATCAGCCTTAATACGGTTAATGTATTTTATTTCTGTTCACACCCCAACCCTGTAATTTGTCATTTATGGTCTTTTAAATAATTCCTTTTTAGCTTTTTGTATATTATGAGGATTACCTGCTAACAGGTAAATTGGGGTAAATTTAAACAGCTCAGTTCTCAGGTTCACTGCTATCTTTCATCCTAAAAGAGGAAGATAGATGATATGGCTAAAAGGAGCATTTCATTGCATTAAAACTGAAAATTAAGCACTAAAGTTTCAGTACCTAGAACATTTCGCCTGCTGAGCACGCTTTACTTCTGACATCAACTTAAGCATCACAAAGGCAAAAACCAGCCCCCCAGCTTCAGAGGCCCCTTTGGAGGTGACCACAGGTGTATATATATGAGAAGTTTTTGAATAGAAATGTCACTTTTATTATAACCTTCATTTAGCGCATATATAATTTGCATTGTGAGTATACATAAGCAAGCACTAAACTTTGTTTAGTTTTGACACTGTTTTTACTGCTTTAATCACATTAAGTTTGTATTTTGTATTCTCACAATGCTCTTACAATAGATGAACTAAATACACTTTAGCTTATTTAGCACTATTTAATTTGTCTCCCACATATGAAATTAGGACCCACTGATATTGGGGTATTGTGAAGAAGTTGTGGGCTTAATATAACATGGCCATATGATGGACCTGAATCCCCTTATTTGTTTTCTTAGATATGTGATTTTAAGCAGCCTAATAAGATTGATAAGTGTATTTTTATGTGTGTACTGTAACTTAATTGTATTTTTTTCATCTCTCAAAATTTAGGGGGGGAAATAATATGAGGCAAACAAAAAACTTTTTCTTCCATCTCTTGATTGTTGAAATGTTCATACAACGAGCCATTTAGATATCTAAAATCTTTATTATTCAGTACATTATGTCAACCAAGGCTGAAATCAATATTAAACTGCTGACACCGATAAACAGAGATGCTATTCTGTTAAACACTTACATAAAAATGTACCAAAAAAAGTACAAAGTTTTTCAAAGGTTATAATTTAGTACAACTATGTGCAAGTAGTCAGTTGGGTAAGATAGTATACACAGATAGCATTACATACACCCAGTGTCTTGGAGTAATAACCAGTTATATAGGTAGGAAGGTAGCATTTTGGGAGAACAATATTAAGGGAAAAAAAAAAAAAATATATATATATATATATATATATATATATATATATACATAAACGTGATACTCGACAAATTAGAATATCGCGCAAAAGTTCATTTATTTCAGTAATGCAATGTAAAAGGGGAAACTAATATATGAGATAAACGCATTACATGCAAAGCAAGATAGTTCAAGCCGTGATTTGTCATAAGTGCTATGATTATGGCTTACAGCTCATGAAATCCCCAAATCCACAAGCTCAGTAAATTAGAATATTACATGCAATCAATAAAGCAAGGAGTGTACATAGAACAATATCGGACCTCTGAAAAGTATAAGCATGCATAAGGACTCAGTACTTTGCAGCAATTACTGCCTCAATGCGGCGTGGCATGGAAGCTATCAGCCTGTGGCACTGCTTAGGTGTTATGGAAGAGCAGGATGCTTCAATAGCAGCCTTCGGCTCTTCTGCATTGTTCGGTCTCATGTCTCTCATCTTTCTCTTGACAATGTCCCATAGATTCACTATGGGGTTCAAATCAGGCGAGTTTGCTGGCCAATAAAGCACAGTAATCCCATGGTCATTGAACCAGGCTTTGGTGCTTTTGGCAGTGTGGGCAGGTGCCAAGTCCTGCTGGAAAATGAAGTCAGCATCCCCATAAAGCTCGTTTGCAGAAGGAAGCATGAAGTGCTCCAAAATCTCCTGGTAGATGGCTGCGTTGACCCCGGACTTAATGTAGCACAGTGGAACAACATCAGCAGATGACATGGCTCCACAAATCAACACAGACTGTGGAAACTTCTCCATTCTTCCTCAGGACTCTGGGTCCTTGGTTTTCAAATGAGATGCAAAAGTTGCTCTCATCAGAAACGAGGACTTTGGACCACTGAGCAACAAACCATGTCTGTTTTTTTTTTAGCCCAGGTAAGATGCTTCTGACGTTGTTTGTTGTTCATGAGCGGCTTGACAAGAGGAATACGACATCTGAAGCCCATGTCCAAGATCCGTCTGTGTGTGGTGGCTCTTGATGCACTGACTCCAGCCTCAGTCCACTCCTTGGAAAGTCCCCAGCACTTTTGAATGGCCTTTACCTGACAATCCACTCCAGGCTGCTGCTTATGCACCTTTTTCTTCCACACTTTTCCCTTCCACATAACTTTCTATTAATGTGCTTTGATACAGCACTTTGGGAACATCCAAATTCCTTCGCAATTACCTTTTGAGGCTTCCCCTCCTTATGGAGGGTGTCAATGATGGTTTTCGGCACGACTGTCAGGTCAGCAGTCTTCCCCATGATTGTGATTCCTACTGAACCAAACTTTTCACAATATTCTTATTTACTGAGATGGTGGATTTGGGGTTTTCATGAGCTGTAAGCCATAATCATCACACTTATGACAAATCACGGCTTGAACTATCTTGCTTTGCATGTAATACGTCTATCTCATATATTAGTTTCCCCTTTTATGTTGCATTACTGAAATAAATGAACTTTTGCACAATATTCAAATTTTTCGAGTATCACCTATTTATACTGATGAAAGTTCCATTGAGGAACTGAAATGTTGATGTCTCTGACAATTTGACAATAAAAGAACAATATTGATCATAAATCCAGGAGTGCCAACATTTTCTAAATAAGGTATTTACAGTGTTACTTGGCACCAGGTTTATTTTTCTGACTGGAGGTTGAAGTGCATATATATATATATATATATATATATATATATATATATATATATATATATATATATATATATATATATATATATATATATATATATATATATATATATTGTTAATACAATGTTAAACAAAAATCTGCACACCAGTCAAGCCATAAAACTTGGTTTTCCCACAGAAATCACAAATTCTTTACTACAAAGGATTCTGGGTGGGTATATGCAAATTAATTTAACAAAGAATCATATTTTGACTCACTCCATTATATACATGGATTCCTTTGAGTCTGTGTTTGCTGTATACAACAGCTTTGAAACATAACTTAGGAAAAGATGCAAAGCCAGTAAACCACTAATGCACAGCTGTTTCGAAAATGGATATTGTACCTCTGTTGGTCATCACTTCATCCAGACTGGTCACTCCATCCAAAACCTCAGGATTAAAATTCTTAAAGGGAATTTCAAAGACTCTCATGAACGAAAGACATTTGAGATGAAAATGATCACACCTTTCAACACCAGAAATGGACTTAATGTAGATTCTAGCTTTTACACACACTACCAAAACATTATATAAACACACAACTTAATGTCTTCTATAGTTCTTTTTCAGTATTCTCACTTCACCTATATTGGATCAATTTTCAACTAGCTTATTGACTCTCCTCTGTGTATTTACTTTTTCTGGCTATTCTCAGCCAACCTGCACCTTTCACTTTTAGGCACATTTTCTGATATTTATGGCAAAAAGAAGTGTACCATACAAAATTTTATTCATTCTATAATACATCAATAAATCTTGAAAGGCTTGACGACTCTCTTTAACTGGTTCAAGGATATATAGGGTGTACATGGATGATTTCCAGCATCCTATGGCTTTGATGATATGTGCTGGAGTGTTATTGGAGGAGGAAGATGAGGCTGCCCCTATGCGCAAAGAGTGGCCTGAATAGTGATTTGAATTAAGGCCAAGTCTAGTTAATAGCATGCAAACGTACAGCCATAATTTGGACATAGTGAGTTTGGAACCGTGCTGAAGTATGTGTCTAAAACCAGAACTAGGCACCATTTGTTGTCAGTAGAGTAGAATGGTATATTGACCAGAGGTCCCATTTGACTTGTTTTAGAATGGTTTAGTGACATGATGTAGTGATCCCTCGTGACAGAGGTGAATTCCCTTGGTCTTAGGAAACCGTAAAAAGGTTAGGTATATGGCTGTTTTGAGTACCATATTGGTATTTGGTTCGAAATGAGAAGTATCTCATAAATTAGATAGGGATTGGAATAGTTTACCTTAAATGGGTAGTCTCTAGACATGTGCATTTGTTTTCGTATGAATACGATTTTGTCCGAAAATTCAGTTTTTTCATATTTGTTTACTAAAATGTAAATGAAAGCCCTACAAACGAAATATAAACGAAAAGAAAGGGCAAATGCAGAATGCATTACCTTTTTTTTTTGTTTCATTCATTTAATAGACTCAGTGCTGCAGAGGAATTAACCCCCACAGCACAGAGAAATAACAGTGCGCATGTGCGAAAAAAACAAAACAAGGAAGGAGCCGACAGCGCTACCACCTCCCTCCTTGTAATAAATATTAATTCCAATCCTCCACACCCCTGCATTAAAACCTATGTGGGTCCCTATGACCCTATTATCCCGCAATCCACGAACCAGTTTAGTAGTCCTTCTCTGAACCCTCTCTAAGGTATCAATATCCTTCTGAAGTTACGGTCTTCAGTACTGTGTACAATAGTCCAAGTGAGGTCTCACCAGTGTTCTGTACAATGGCATGAGCACTTCCCTCTTTCTACTGCTAATACCTCTCCCTATACAACCGAGCATTCTGCTTGCATTTCCTGCTGCTCTATTACATTGTCTGCCTACCTTTAAGTCATCAGAAATCACTTTCCTCATATGTTGAGATTAGGACTCTATCAAATATTCTGTACTCTGCCCTTGGGTTTTTTATGTCCAAGATGCATTATCTTGCACTTATCCACATTAAATGTCAGTTGCAACAATTCTGACCATTTTTCTAGTTTACCTAAATCATTTGTCATTTGGCTTATCCCTCCTGGAACATCAACCCTGTTACATATCTTAGTATCATCAGCAAAAGACATACCTTACCATCAAGACCTTCTGCAATATCACTAATAAAAATATTAAAGAGAATGGGTCCAAGTACAGATCCCTGAGGTACCCCACTGGTGACAAGTCCAAGCTTCGAATATATTCCATTAACTACAACCCTCTGTTGCCTGTCACTCAGCCACTGCCTTACCCATTCAACAATATTGGAATCCAAACTTAAAGATTGCAGTTTATTGATAAGCCTTCTATGTGCAACAGTTTAAAAAGCCTTACTGAAATCTAGGTAAGCAATGTCTACTGCACCACCCTGATCTATAATTTTAGTTACCCAATCAAAAAAATCAATAAGATTAGTTTGGCATGATCTCCCTGAAGTAAACCCATGTCCCGCATGCCCCTACTCGCGGTATGCAGCAAGTAGAGGCATGTCGCCTAAACAGCAAGCAGCAAGTATCTTATATAGAAGTGATAGAGCACTACGGTAAGAGTACATGTAACCAAAAGTTATAGTAAAAACTATAACAATGTTGCAATATGAAAAAGTAGCTATTTAGATCTAAATAGCTACTTTTTACACATACTTTTACCATACTCTTTACACTTCTATACAAGATAAAACATTTTTGTAAATTACATTTTATTGAGGTTTTTCTGTTTTGTTGGATTCCGTTTTTTTCGGTTGTCCTTTATGGACCATGAAGTGGTACACACAGGTACCCGTAGCTGTAAGATAGTGTATAGATTGTGCATGCAGGCACTCATTTTCATCAATATCATGGTGTATTGGTACTCACAGGTATTTTAATAGTGATAAACACAGTATTAATGAATACGCAAATCCCTTCAGGGTAATACCTGTAGCAAACAAACATCCAAAATAACTGATTCAAGAGGCTGTAAGCGGTGCCTATGTCTGTGTACCGTGCACCGCCGAATGTCAGGACAGCGCGGGACAGGTGTCCGAATCATGCTAGTTCCGAGTGGGAGCGCCTCCTGGGAAACTATCCTACCAACTTCCCGGGCATGGGCACTCCCCTCCGGCTGCGGTCCTGAGTCCGGCTTAGGGTATTCACGTAGAGGGACGGTGGAGAGGGATGATCCGGGAGTCATTAAATCCAGATTGCCATGTATGTCTGGGTCTCACCTTTAGCTAACATGGTGAGCTCCTCCATTGTGTGTAGCTCTTCCATGCATTGGAACCAGGTGATCATCGGGGTTGGCCTCTCCTGCCTCCAATAGAGGGGGATCAGGCCTTTTGCTACATTAAGAATTCTGATGGTGAGTGATTTCTTGTAGATCGATGTGCAGAGTTTGGTGTAGTGTAAGAGTAGTGTGCTGGTTGTCAAGGAATTTCTGTAATATTTTGTGGATTGTGGTCCAGTATGGTTTTATCAGTTGGCAGTCCCACCAGATGTGTAGTAGTGAGCCTGTGACCCATTTGCATCTCCAGCAGCAGTCAGTGGTCTGGTCAATGCCCCTTTAAAACTGTGTCCCCAGGCTGCGAAAATACTTTGTTTGTGTTCTTTTCTTATATAGTTCGGTAAAGGGGGCTTACCGAACAAATTACCGAACAGGCAGACTACACACAAGTGGAGTGTGCCGCCAATTTACCTCCCAGGTTGGTGGTTAACCGCAAGTTAATTGTCGAATGCTGGGTGGCCGCCGTTCGTACAGTCGAACACGTGGTGGCGACCATCTTGTTTAGTCGAACGCAGTCAGCGGTGTTTTGCTGCAAACTCATGGAACTGAAATCGCCTACACGACGGCTCGAACACCGTTGAACCTTACTCGGAAATCGAAGTGCGTTCGACTATTCGAACGCACTTGGGCTATTTTCACGAACGACACCCATTCGTGCATTCGAATGGGACTTAGTATTTTTTCTATGTGAAATAGACCGACCGCACAGCCCAAATCTATGGAACTCTTTTGGGCATGAAAGCCATGCTTGCGGTCGGTCAAATAGGACTTCCACCTATCTTTTGAACCACTGGCCCAATTTATATGATTTTTACATATGTTGGTATACTGATTATGCTGGTTCAGAATATATAACTTATATGTGAATTGTATGTATGGTTTGGAAGTTATAAATATTGTGTAAAACTGTATATTTTCTGCCTGTGATAATTAAGTTAACCCTTTGTGTTCAGTTATTATATCACAGGCAGAAGGGAGGGTTTGTGCGCCTTAACTGGGAGTGTCTGACTGTACTGTAATGTTTTGATTGGCTATTGTAACTGCATGTCCTGTGTACCACAAGGTCCACGTGGGTGGTAACCTTGTGGTAAAAATTGCGCGTTGCCCTCCCGTTAGGGTCTGTGCTGAGGGAGAGAGTATAGTTGTGAGTAGTAGTCATGTATTGTCTTGGCTATGTCAGGCGAAAGATATGTCAGCTTATTGTCGGCCCTCCGTATCTTAGGAACATAGGCTCTCTTTTTGGCGATCGTGCGAGCCAGTAATGCTGTGCATTTGTTCGCATTTGTGTGGAAGAATACTTTCGTTTGGAGGTATTTCCATTGGTAGGTGGTGTTTAATATGGTGGAAGGCTCTCGTCTCATGGTTGTCAGTTTGGTCCAGTCCGTTGGGAGTTGTGTTTGTGTCTCTCCTCTAGGGTCTGGATCTCCTGTAGTATGGTCGTGAAGGGTGCTGCTCTCTCCTTTTTCATTGCCGGCCCCCTCGCTATGAAGTGTCCCCTGATGACAGGTTTGTGGGTCTCTCACAGTTTGTTTAGCATCTAGATGTGTAGGTGCCTCTGCCTTCAGGAGCTATCCCCACCATCCAATCCCTATGGCACTTTCCTGTCTACATCCCTGCCTCCCCCCCCCCCGCGTTCTGTGCTTTATCTGTTCATCTTTTCCCTCCCAGCCACACAACTGGCAACTGTAGGAGATCTATGATGTTGGCCCATACTTAACAAGGTGGTCCCGACAGTCTTCCCTGTACTCCCCTCCCCCATTACCTCCAAGCATACATCACGATACGCAAGTCCTATTCCTCCTCCCTTTGGGAGATTTGTTCAAAGATTGACAGTTTCCTGCACCCAGTGGCCTGTTGGGTTGTCAGAAGTTGTCAGGGTGTCTCCAGCTCCCGGGCTTTGCCTGTTGATTAATGCAGTGCCTCAGTGGGCCTGGTGGACTCCATCTGGGTTCTGTTCCACCGTTGTGATAGAGCCCGCTCCGGCGGTTCAGGTGTCGAGCGGCAAAAGTCCAGTGGGTCATGCCATCGCATGTTGATGGGTGTCAACTGCAGGAGGTCCAAGATAGCCATCATATCGCGTTGGTGGCGTACCTGATGTGGCCCTTCTGGTGTAGCAACTGCCAGGCCTGTTGGGAAGATCCAGCGGTATGGGATTTTCTGAGAAACTAATAAGTGTATAAGAGGCTTAAGGGCTCGTCTAAACCCAGTGTAGCCAGGCAAAGGTCAGGGAGGATTTGTAGATCTCATGCGCGTTTCGGGCCACCTGTAGTATGTCCTCTTCGAGGGCGAAATGGGCAAGGCATCAGATTACGTCAGTCAGTGGGGTGTCTGGCATCTCTCTGGGTCTCAGTGCCCTGTGTGCTCGTACAAAGTCTATAGGGGTATCTTCTGCCCGGCTCAGTAGCTTGTTAAATATTCCCTTGAGTAGGCAATTGAGATGTGGAACAGAGTCTTCCCCCTCCAGTATCCCCCTTAGGCAGAGATTTTGATGCCTACCTCTGTTGTTGAGGTCCTCGATGTGTCCCCATTTGTCATAGTTCGGACATCTGGAGTTTAAGGGATAATGTACTGGCTGCCTGGGCTGCCATTAGGTTGTCATGGTCAGCCTCTACGTGCACCACACGGTCAGAGAGCCCCTGTAGGTCTGCTCGTAAGAGCTGTATATCGTTCCCAATCGAGGTGCGTAACGCCTTAGTGGTTTCCTTCAGATTCTCCTGGATGGGGAGTGCCCTTAGGAGGCTTAGCCAGTCCAGCGGTGGTGATTGAGGTTTTTTTTCTTGGCTCCGCGATCCAGAGTGTAATGTGGAGGGCTCCGAGAGTACGTAGGCCTCGGATGCTTCTTGGGAAGCTAGATCTGTCTGGGCAGTCAGGTACTGTCTTGAGGCAGACATCGTAGCTGGGCGGGTCCCTGAGGGTTTGGGGTTACACGTAGCTTTATTGTTTTCCCTGTTTTAGGGTCTGCGGCAGCTTTCTAGTGATTAGCAGCCCAGGGCTCGGAGGAGCTCAGCTTCACACGTCCATCTTGGTTGGCTGCTCGGACATGCCCCACACAAGATACATTTATATCTAGTTTTAAATTACAGCAAGTTTTAGTTTAAATATAAAATAAAACTAAATATAAATCAGTATGGGGGGTCACTATGACCCTTATATTGATAAAAGAGAGGTTAAACCCTACTTGTTGCATGCCAGATAGTCCCCCCTCTGCAATTTAGGACCCCCAGGGGCCATGTAACTGCTCTAAAAGAGCAGTCACATGGTCACAATAGGTTTCCACTGTGCTGCCAGCAGTGGGACTACATGAACATTCAGTCTTTCAAGGTAAATTTCATCTGTTGCTTTATTGAGCAATTACAAATTCACAGAACGTTCCAGTCGACGTTTCAGTCTGTAAAATACTTTTTTCAAGACCTTTTACAGACTGAAACGTTGACTGGAACGTTGTGTGAATTTGTAATTGCTCAATAAAGCAACAGATGAAATTTACCTTGAAAGACTCCTGAGTGCTCTCTCCTCGTATCGTATACAATTTGGTTGGAGACAGCACCGGAGCATTAAAAGACCGGGAGCATTGAGTGCTGGGACCTGGGACGTATATGTATATATATGTATGTATATATATATATGTGTGTGTATATATGCTATATATACATACATACATATATTATATCTATATATATGTATATATATATATATATATATATATATATCTTATATATTACATCATACTAAGTGTATTTTATTAATATATATATATATATATATATTAGTATAAAAATACAGTGAGAGTAAAATTACACACGTATATATATATATATATATATATATATAATATATATATAATAACTAAATATATATATATATATAATTTAAAAAAAATAATAATAAATGAAAAATAAAAAACTGTAAAAAAATTTAAAAAGTCACTTCATATCTATTGGTAAGTGTTTATTTAAATTATGTATACATTTGCACTGCTTATAAAGTGTAATGTTCTGATCTTGAGAAAGACCTTGTAGAGGTCAAAATGTCGATCTTTTTGAACATTTTTTGCACAATAAATTAAGTTCAAATTTCTAAATCCAGGTGCACCTTTATGATTTTTCTTTATATATTCATTGTGGGTTGCTCCCTGGTTATAGCATACAAGTAAAACTTAAGTGAAGAGTGACAAACCTACTTTTTGTATATATATGTAATTTTATTCTAACTGTATTTTGATATTAATATATAAAAAAAACACCAGAATGAAATTATATATATCTATGTATATCCCTTTAACGACCATGGACGTACTAGAAACATAGAAACATAGAATGTGACGGCAGATAAGAACCATTCGGCCCATCTAGTCTGCCCAATTTTCTAAATACTTTCATTAGTCCCTAGCCTTATCTTATAGTTAGGATAGCCTTATGCCTATCCCACGCATGCTTAAACTCCTTTACTGTGTTAACCTCTACCACTTCAGCTGGAAGGCTATTCCATGCATCCACTACCCTCTCAGTAAAGTAATACTTCCTGATATTATTTTTAAACCTTTGTCCCTCTAATTTAAGACTATGTCCTCTTGTTGTGGTAGTTTTTCTTCTTTTAAATATAGTCTCCTCCTTTACTGTGTTGATTCCCTTTATATATTTAAATGTTTCTATCATATCCCCCCTGTCTCGTCTTTCCTCCAAGCTATACATGTTAAGATCCTTTAACCTTTCCTGGTAAGTTTTATCCCGCAATCCATGAACCAGTTTAGTAGCCCTTCTCTGAACCCTCTCTAAGGTATCAATATCCTTCTGAAGATACGGTCTCCAGTACTGTGTACAATACTCCAAGTGAGGTCTCACCAGTGTTCTGTACAATGGCATGAGCACTTCCCTCTTTCTACTGCTAATACCTCTCCCTATACAACCAAGCATTCTGCTAGCATTTCCTGCTGCTCTATTACATTGTCTGCCTACCTTTAAGTCATCAGAAATAATCACCCCTAAATCCCTTTCCTCATATGTTGAGGTTAGGACTCTATCAAATATTCTGTACTCTGCCCTTGGGTTTTTACGTCCAAGATGCATTATCTTGCACTTATCCACATTAAATGTCAGTTGCCACAATTCTGACCATTTTTCTAGTTTACCTAAATCATTTGTCATTTGGCTTATCCCTCCTGGAACATCAACCCTGTTACATATCTTAGTATCATCAGCAAAAAGACATACCTTACCATCAAGACCTTCTGCAATATCACTAATAAAAATATTAAAGAGAATGGGTCCAAGTACAGATCCCTGAGGTACCCCACTGGTGACAAGTCCAAGCTTCGAATATATTCCATTAACTACAACCCTCTGTTGCCTGTCACTCAGCCACTGCCTTACCCATTCAACAATATTGAATCCAAACTTAAAGATTGCAGTTTATTGATAAGCCTTCTATGTGCAACAGTGTCAAAAGCCTTACTGAAATCTAGGTAAGCAATGTCTACTGCACCACCCTGATCTATAATTTTAGTTACCCAATCAAAAAAATCAATAAGATTAGTTTGGCATGATCTCCCTGAAGTAAACCCATGTTGTCTCTGATCTTGAAATCCATGTGTTTTTAGATGTTCATCAATCCTATCCTTTAACATGGTTTCCATCACTTTCCCCACTACTGAAGTAAGGCTTACTGGCCTATAGTTGCCCGACTCCTCCCTATTACCTTTCTTGTAAATGGGCACAACATTCGCTAACTTCCAATCTTCAGGGACTACTCCTGTTAACAATGATTGGTTAAATAAATCTGTTAATGGTTTTGCTAGTACACCACTAAGCTCTTTTAATAGCTTTGGGTGTATTCCATCAGGTCCCATTGACTTATTTGTCTTTACTTTTGACAGTTGAAATAGAACCTCTTCCTCTGTAAACTCACGTGTAATAAATGACTCATTTATTCTTTTTCTCAACTGAGGTCCCTTTCCTTCATTTTCATCTGTAAATACAGAACAAAAATATTCATTGAGGCAGTCAGCTAGACCTTTATCCTCTTCTACATACCTTCCTTCTTTTGTTTTTAATCTAACTAATCCTTGTTTTACTTTTCTTTTCTCATTTATGTATCTAAAAAATGTTTTATCCCCTTTTTTACTGACTGTGCTATTTTCTCTTCTGTGTGTGATTTGGAAGCTCTTATAACTTGCTTAGCCTCTTTCTGCCTAATCTTATAGATCATTTTGTCTCCCTCACTCTGGGTTTTTTTATAATTCCTAAATGCTAACTTTTTGTTTTTAACTATTTTGGCCACATCTGCGGAGTACCACAGTGGTTTCTTGAATTTTTTGCTTTTACTGACAAGCCTAATGCAATTTTCTGTTGCCTTCAATAGTGCAACTTTTAAATAATCCCATTTTTCTTGGACTCCATTTAAATTGCTCCAGTCTGATAATGACTCCTCTACCCATATTCTAATTTTAGAAAAGTCTGTTTTTCTAAAGTCTAAAACTTTTGTTTTTGTGTGGTGTGACTCAGTCACTGTTCTTATATTAAACCACACTGACTGATGATCACTGGATCCTAAACTTTCACCTACAGTAACATCTGATACCAAATCTCCATTTGTTAACACTAAATCTAGTATGGCCTCTTTACTAGGTTTGACAAAAGCTGCTGCAAGTAGGAGCCCCTGATTTACCTGGACCGGCGATCCATGATGATCACGGTCGGGGGGGCTGCCAAAGACCCCAGTAGTCCCCCTGCAGCAGCTCCGACCACCCCGGCCCTCCAGGGCCATGTGATCACGATGATCACATCGCTTGTTAATTCTAAGAGCTGCCAGCAGGGGCACTGTCTGAGCTGTCAGGCAGTCCCCAAGGCTGCTAAAAAGTAAAAAAAATATATATATATACATATTATACATATATTATATATGTATATTATAAAATAATTAAAGCATTTTATAATATATTATACATATATAATGCATATATATATGATTTCATTATAAGTGTACTTTGAGATATATACACATATATCTCAAAATACACTTATAATGAAATAATATATATGAATTAAATATCTATACTATATTATAAAATGCTTCAATTATAATAATTATACATATAAAGGAAATAAAAGTGTGTGTGTATATGTATATATATAAATATATATATATATATATATATATATATATATATATACACAGTGCCTTGCAAAAGTATTCACCCCCTTGACTTTTTACCTATTTTGTTACATTAAAGCCTTAAGTTCAATGTTTTATTAATCTGAATTTTATGTGATGGATCAGAGCACAATAGTCTAAGTTGGTGAAGTGCAATTAGAAAAAAATATACATAAAACTATTTTTTAGAAATAGAAAACAGAAAATTGGCATGTGTGTATGTATTCACCCCCTTTGTTATGAAGCCCATAAAAAGCTCCTGTGCAACCAATTACCTTTAGAAGTCACATAATTAGTGAAATGATGTCCACTTGTCTGCAATCTAAGTGTCCCAGAGGCTGCAACACCTAAGCAAGAGGTACCATTGACCAAACAATGCCACGAAGACCAAGGAACTCTCCAAACAAGTAAGGTACAATGTTGTTGAGAAGTACAAGTCAGGGTTAGGTTATAAAAAAAAATATCCAAATCTTTGATGATTCCCAGGAGCACCATCAAATCTATCGTAACCAAATGGAAAGAACATGGCACAACAGCAAACCTGCCAAGAGACGACTGCCCATCAAAACTCACGGACCGGGTAAGGAGGGCATTAATCAGAGAGGCAGCAGAGAGACCTAAGGTAACCCTTGAGGAGTTGCAGAGTTCCACAGCAGAGACTGGAGTATCTGTACATAGGACGACAATAAGCCGTAAGCTCCATAGAGTTGGACTTTATGGCAGAGTGGCCAGAAGAAAGCCATTACTTTCAGCAAAAAACAAAATTTGCGAAAAGGTATGTGGGAGACTCCCAAAATGTATGGAGGAAGGTGCTCTGGTCTGATTAGACTAAAATCGAACTTTTCGTCCATCAAAGAAAACGCTATGTCTGGTGCATCACCCAAAGAACACCATCCCCACAGTGAAACGTGGTGGTGGCAGAATCATGCTGTGGGGATGTTTTTCAGCAGCTGGGACTGGGAAACTGGCAAGAGTTGAGGGAAAGATGGATTGTGCTAAATACACTGATATTCTTGGGAAAAACCTGTACCACTCTGTGCGTGATTTGAGGCTATGACGGAGGTTCACTTTCCAGCAGGACAATGACCCCAAACACACTGCTAAAGCAACACTTTAGTGGTTTAAGGGGAAACATGTAAATGTGTTGGAATGGCCTAGTTAAAGCCCAGACCTTAATCCAATAGAAAATCTGTGGTCAGACTTAAAGATTGCTGTTCACAAGAGCAAACCATCCAACTTGAAGGAGTTGGAGCAGTTTTGCAAGGAGGAATGGGCAAAAATCCCAGTGGTAAGATGTGACAAGCTCATAGAGCAAACAGCCAATATGAGTCCATTAAGGCCTCTAAAATGGTAATGCAGCTTACATGCGAAAATGTCAGGGTTTGGTTGGGATGACAGCAGCAACCACCATGAAAACACGAAAAATTAATATAAGAAACAGGTAGTTCTTGAGACACAAGGGAGCAGGGTCTCTGTGAGTCAGGTTTTCTGGATAGACAGCAGGACCTTCATACATGTTCTTCAGGCTACAGGCAACAGGATACAGGAAGTAAAGCCAGCGAGTAGCCACTCCCCACTCCCTTCAAAGATATTTTTACATTTGTGAAGGTATTCTAAAATGTGGTGGCGATTAAGAAAAATCAAACTAAATGTATCCTGCTTTTGCACCCTTCTTTTTTAACAAATCTCTTCCATTGTAACGGTTTTGACATACCTTATATTGAGGTGCCTACTACCTTCAAAGACACTATTGGGGGATAGAGATGTCGAGAACAGTCCGCGAACTTCTCGCGAACGGTTCGCCACGGTTCATTCGTTGAAGGCAGCTTCAACATGGATGCTGTCCAGGAAGTAAGAGGGTCTGGGAGGGAGGGTCTGCTGGAGATTGGCCGGGATGTGTCAGCTGACCGGAGATCGCCGCGAACGGTTCGTGGCGAACCGCGACGAACCGTTCGCGACATCTCTATTGGGGGAAGCTAATAGGGCACCGTTTTCTTCCACACTGAAGGACAGTCACTGATGCTACAGATTAGATGTGTGGTAAACCTTTGTTTTTGTTAGGATTGAAGTGAAGAGTGGGTGGTCAATTTCCCATTTACTTTGTCCTTTCATTTTTGAATAAATCCATATTCTCAACTTTAAATGACTCCTGTTCCCTGTTATTTATTACTACAAGATAGTAAAATTAAAACGATCACAATAAAATAAAATAAACGTTCTCTCACTTTTGTTAATCCAGATATATAATATTTTGTATATGGCAACTCAGAATTGGCATGAAAATGCTTGACATTGAATAACCATTAGGCCTGGCAATACTGTAGCTGCTTTTGCATGTGAGCACAGTTAGTTTTTTAGGCTTCACAATTTCATTTGCAATTTTGTTTAGTATCAAACAGTGACATGATCTAAATATGCCATCCCGAATAAAACAAAAAAAAAACATTGTTTTTTCTGAGAAAGTGGTTCATTAGAACCAACATTTTTAGCCCTTCTATTTTTAGTTTACTACTTAAACTGCCGCCAGAGACTGCTTTTCTTATCGTCACCTTCAAAGATACCTGACCTCTCCCCATCAGTGTGGCGGGGGGAGGGTGAATAACTTAATCAACGGAAATGTGATCGGGACATATACAGAAAAAAAGGGAATCAGGGTGCACACCCAGAACATGTATTTCCCTGCTGTGGTGCTACTGTAAATATTAAAATATATTCAAGATCCATATTAGGTAACAGGGCACACACACAAATACAGTTTAAATCTTACAAGGTTACTTAAAGGGATATGTATCACTTTGAGACAACTGTCACATTCAAAAACGTTAGTGTTTGGATAAAACAGTTGCTGCACTATGCAAGCTAAAAAATAAAAAATCTAGTAAATATTTATTTTCATATTTATCTCTTTCTTTTTCATGCTTTCCACACTCACTCCAAATGAGACACTGATCTAACTGATCAGTATCCTATCCCTAGAAATGTTAGAAAAGTGCATTATGCAAGCCTAACAGACTGACACATGGTCACAGTTGTAAGATTTTTTTACCTTGCAACACCCTGGCAAGGGGAGCAGAGAGGGAGTCTGATCAGTGTTATTCATGCAGAGCAGGACCTGGTATTTCTCTCCTGCTTCTGCACAATGATGCCCTGTTTCCAAAATTAGTGGACTGGACTAAAATTGAGATGGGTGGGTAAGAGGAGGTAGGGAGGCTGAAGAGGCTCCTCTATCTGAGAAGCACGCCCAACAGTGCAATCTGACAAAGTTTATAGCAAGTTCATAAACATTTATTACATACTTAATTTTGGTTTGTATATTTGTTTAAAAGTGTTTGTTTTAAAAATTGTCAAGTGATACGTATCCTTTGAAAACTGGAAAAGCATACATTTGAAAAGAGTCTCTAGAAGTTGTTCATACAGTAAGTTTTTCAGTTAGCATGTTTATCTCCCATGTAAAGACCTATTGATATTAGGTATTTGGGGTTCTGTGATGTAGTAATGGGCTTAACACAAAATAACAATATGATGCAACTAAATCACTATATTTGCTTGCTAACATAGGTGACTTTAAGTAACCTTTAAGATTTAAAACCATAATTTTTGAGTGTGTGTGTGCACTGTTCCTAAATGTGTATATTTTATTCTTTACATCAGCACCTCTGCTGAGAAATGCATGTTCTCAATGTGTACACAATTCCCTTTTTCTGTTCCCCAAGACAAAGGAAATGTAGTTAATAACTACGTACTAATGTAGGAGTTCAAAATCAAGGTAAAATATATATAACCAATAAGTGTTTTACTGACAGATTTTTCCATTAATTGTTGATATCTTCTAGCCTTATCATACTGAAAGAACGCAAGTAAGCATTTTCAGGAATAATGGAACATATTTTTTATTTTTTTTATTTATATTTCTTTATTTCGAAAAATATTTGACTTGTTACAAATATACAATATTGGACAGGTTAGATTTATAATTATACAATATAGATAATGATAAAAAAGCATTGTTACATTCAAATTGATGGTCTTTGGTTATTAGATCAATTTAATAATTTTATTTGAATGCAAGGATATTCCTTTCATATTTCATTAATTCGAGAAAGAAAGAAAAAATATATAAAAACAGAAGATAGAAATCTTTCCTTTCAGATTCGCGATCAGGGGGCGGAGTGATCTGAGAAGGCAGAGTTCTAAATGATTCAATTTATAACCAGGGATGCCAAATTTCTCTATACTTATTTAGTTCCTCTTTCGATGCATAGAATCAATATTCCATTCTGCATTGAAATTCTAATTGGTTATGTACTTGCAAACAGTTCGGTGGTTCTATTTTTTTCTATTGTCTTGCCACACAGATCTTAGTGGCCATTAAGATATGAACGATTAAGTCTTCTGTATTTTATTACCAGTAGGAAGATCAATATTAAACAAGCGTTTGTGGAGAAATAGGATGAATATTTGGGAACAGATTTTTGAGTAAGTTGCATAGGCTTGTTTTTAATTTGTTCAGCAGTATGCAATCCCACCAAATATGGTAACTAGTAAACAATAAAATATGGTAAATAATAAATCTCCATATAGATAGGCATCTCTAACAAAGATTAGAATTTTACTTAGAAATTCTATGCATCATTGGGGTACCATATACCAATGATAGATTAGTTTATAGTGTAGTTTCTCTAGTGTTTTGCAATGAATATTGCGTGTGACGAGAACTATTCCAGTTATCCATTTCTCCAGTGAGAAGGAACTATTCAGATATTTTTCCCATTTGAGAATAGTGGCAGATTTAGATGTAATTTCCATACTATTCAATAATTTGATTGATCTGGATATCTGCCCTTTTTTCCTTGAATTTAATATGAAATCTTCAAAAATGTAATCTGGTGAGAAAGCTTTTTAATCTGAGATATGTGAATAATTCGTTATTCAATAATCCACATTGGGTCTGTAACTGTGAGAAGGGAATTATCCTATACTGATTAACTATGTCTGCTAAATAAATTCAACCATTCTGAATCCATGGGGTAAGGTTTAGATCAAAAACATATTATTGTAAAACCTCTAATGGTGTCTTTAAAAGCAAAGTATTATTTATGCCTATTTTCCTCTTTATTTCTTTTTATGGTAATCAAAGAATCCATTATAATGGGTTTAGAAATTTTACAAAGATTAAGGTGTCTTGTGTTAGACCATATGATATTAGAAGGAAAATATGGTAGACAGTCTAGGCTCTTTATTTCAAACCAGGTCATATAAGAATAGCCTGGGACAGTACATGTACATGTGTAAACTAACATGCTTCATGTAAGGTAATCTGGTCTGGAAAAGATACCCCTCCCTTATTCTTTTGTAATGTTAAAATTGTATTTGATATTCTAGGCCTCCGCTCCATATAAAATCAGAGAAGATTGTTTTTTATATTTCTGGATTATTCTAGATATTTCTGGTATAGTTGAACTAACTCTAAGGGGGATGGATCTTAACAGATAAAGTACTTGGTATTATATAAGCTTTTATATAAGCTTTTATCAGGTTGATTCTTAGTAACTACAATATTTCTAATCCTTTACATTTGATCAGCAACTCTTTAATTAATTTCAACTGATCTGTTTTGTTTAAGTAAGGCTTTCAAATCGAAGTTGAATTTAATGCCCAAGTAATCTATAAACTTGTTGTTCCAATTAAAATGATGTAGATTTTTTAACTCATCCATCTATCCTTTTTGTATCCAAGTTGTCGAGATCTGTATTTTATGTAGTTTGTTTTTATAATTAGAATATATACTAAATTGGTCAATGAGCCCTCAAGAACAATGTGTCAGTGAGGGTGATTAGCACATGCTCAAAAAGTGTTATCTTATGTTCTACAGGGCCAACCAGGACTCCCCTGACCTGTGTCCATTTCATTATAGCTAATGGTTCAATTGTTAGTATATACAGAAGAGGTGCCAACGGACACCCCTGTCTAGTGCCGTTACGGATGGAAAAGCTGCCTGATACAAAATTAAGGGCAATAACCCTTGCACTGGGATCTGAATAGAGGTTCATTATATTACTCTTAAAAGTTCTGATTATGTTGTTTTTCTCTAGGACCAGGTCAAGGAAGTCCCAGCTGACCCTGTCAAAAGCCTCCTCGTCATCCAAGGCTAACAATACTGAACTAATTTGCTGTGAGTTTAGTCTGTGTAAAACATTGGGTATTCTACGGACATTGTCAGTTGTGCTCCTTCCCCTCATGAATCCAGCTTGATCGGCCAAAATGTTGGCATATATTTTTATATCAATATTTATGAGGAAATGGGCCTTTAATTTGAAGTCGCAGATGGTTCTTTACCTGGTTTTAACATCAGGATTATTGAAGCTTGTAACATCTCTCATGGTATTATTTTATCATTAGATATTTCAATAAAAGTTTTCAATAATAGAGGAGCAACTCGAGTATCAATTTTTTTTTATAAAAGAGGGCTGTAAAGCTGTCTGGGCCAGGTGCCTTACCCAATTCTAGTTTTTTGATTGAATCAGTAATCTCATATATTGTAAAGGGGCTATTCAACATATCCAGTCCAGATTGTGTAATCTTTGGAAGATTACATTTTACGAGAAAAATCAACAATGGCTTGTGATGTTAGAGGAATACTTGTAAGTTATATAAGGATTTATAATATTCTAAAAATGTTTTAGCTATATCCTTGAGGGTTAAGTATGTGGTGCCATCAACCAAAATCTTCTTTATTATCTTATTTTTTGAGTTAAATTGTAGTATTTTAATTATTAGTTTACCAGTTCTATTAATACCATGGTACCATTTTTGTTTTAATACAGTTTTAGCTCTATTAATTTGTGAATATGTTTTCTCGACTATTATACTTTTAATCCGTGTAATCTCAATAGTACATTTAGGGTTTATCTGTGTTTTATTTAATCTCTCCAGTTGAGCAAGCTCAATCTGAAATTCCGAAAGGTCCTTCTCTCTGTTCTTTTTTAAATCTTGATCCCAATTTTATAAATATTCCTCGCGCAAAGCACTTAAATGCGGACCACAGTGAATGATAGAAATTCTTCTATCTCAAGAGACATTTGATTTAAATTGAAGTAGAAGTCAATTCCTGGCTGTTATTGAATTCTAAAAATACTGGAGCATGGTCCAACCAAAAAATTGAACCTATAGTGGTTTTTACTACATGATTCAAAAATTTAGATTTAACAAAAAACATTTTCAAACGGGAATAAGATTGGTGGACATGCGAAAAGAATGTTTAGTCCCTTTCATTAGGGTGAAAGGTCCTCCAACAATCATATAAAGTATGACTAATTATCGTATCCTAGAGAGTTTGGAATGTATGTTTAAGACATAGATTATGTCTGGTAATGCCTGTTTAATTTTTATCTAACAGTGGATTCAAAATGCAGTTAAAGGAACACTATAGTCACCTAAATTACTTTAGCTAAATAAACCAGTTTTAGTGTATAGATCATTCCCCTGCCATTTCACTGCTCAATTCACTGCCATTTAGGAGTTAAATCACTTTGTTTCTGTTTAAGCAGCCCTAGCCACACCTCCCCTGGCTATGATTGACAGAGCCTGCATGGAAAAAAAAACTGGTTTCACTTTCAAACAGATGTAATTTACCTTAAATAATTGTATCTCAATCTCTAAATTGAACTTTAATCACATACTCTTGCAGGGTCTAGCAAGCTATTAACATAGCAGGGTATAAGAAAATCTTAATTAAACAGAACTTGTAATAAAGAAAGCCTACATAGGGCTCTCTTTACAGGAAGTGTTTATGGAAGGCTGTGCAAGTCACATGCAGGGAGGCGTGACTAGGGTTCATAAACAAAGGGATTTAACTCCTAAATGGCAGAGGATTGAGCAGTGAAGCTGCAGGGGCATGTTGTATACACCAAAACTGCTTCATTAAGCTAAAGTTGTTCAGGTGACTATAGTGTCCCTTTAAAATCTCCTTCCATGATAAGATAACCCTGGGATATGGATTCAACTTTGTCCATGTTATTGCCAATAAACTTGGTTGTTGCTTGGTTGGGAGCATAGATATTTGCAAAAGTATATGGGATATCATTGATCTTTGCAATTAATACATGATGCCCTCAGTGTCCTTTAACTCATGGATATATTTGGATTTAACTCTGGCTGAGATTATTGTTGCCACTCCTCTTTTTTTTTTTCTTCCCCATAAGATTAGAAATATAAATTAGTGGATAATCTTTGAATCTCCAGAGTTTTTCTGGTATAGCTATCCAGTGAATTTCTTGTGTAAACGTCATAGCAATTTTTTTTCCTCTCATTAGTTTTTATAGACAAGCTGGTTTTTTTAAGGGGATTGAGTCCCTGTACATTCAAAGTTGCTATTTTAAGAGTCATTCTCTACTGTGCTAATCTCCATTCACAGTCCCACCCCATGGTCCAAGAAATCCTGAAAGGAATAAAAAAAAACCCACAAACAACCCATACACCAACCATTCATAATGGAAATACTCATCAAGTCCACAATGCAGGTCCTGCAACATCTGCAGGTATTAGGTTCCTAGCTGTGAGGCATACATTTGTGATAAATATTTAGTGGTATGGAAGAAAAACAAAATACTGAGTACAATAATGTATTTTCTACTCTCTCTTCCCACTTCCATCCCTCCTCACCTCCATCCCTCCATCCATCCCTTCAAGAATAAAAATAAATAAAAAAAAACATAAGTATATAAATAAATAAGTGAATAAAATAATAATAAATCTTCTTATAACTACATAGTACCCAAAAATATAAGATAATCATTATGGTCTATCACTCAAGTGTTTTTATATACTAGTCACTAAGATTAGAATCTAGGAGCAAAAGCTATGTTAGAAATATCAAATATACACTTTCAAGTCTGCAGGCCCCCATAGAGTTTGATAAACAGTCAGTATAAGTGCGAATATATGTCAAAGATGTATCAATCTCCAAGTGTAATAATTTGTCTCCTGAACTTTCATTACAATGAGTATTTCTTTGTGTCTTAAAACAGCCCAATAGCATTGTTATAGAATCATTCAACATTCCAACAGGTTTGTTAAGATTGTAAGTACAAATGAAGCAATTTACATTTTTAGGAGTTAAATCTAAACAGTATTTCAATAAAGGAGAAAAAATAAATAGATGCATAAATAAAAAAAAACATTTAAAAAAATGATAGATATACGCACATACATATACACACACATCCCCCAGCATACATAGTCAAATGTAGACACCAATACACGCCCATGTTTATTATAACTGCGTGTTGATAAAAAAATAAGTGAATTTGTGTATATACACACATATGCACACCTATATGCGCATTTGTGTACTAGAATGGCACATATTTTTTTATCTTTTTAAGTTAACACATTTATGATGAGGAATACATTAAAATAATTACATCATAACATAGTGTATAAAATGAACTTAATTAAAAAATAAGCAAAAAGCTTAAAAAAATGAAGCAACATAAATAGTTTTATTATAAAGAAGCAAAAAGAAAGCAAACAGAGAAAACAATGTAAATAATGCTTGATATAATAACTTGGAGAAATATTTTTAATATAATAACTTTTTCTTCTGTTGCCTTGACTATTACACCATCTACTTTTTTGTCATATCTTTAGTCATCAAGATGTTTATTCATTGCATTTAATTTTCTATTTTTAATACTTAACCCCTTCAATACGATAATTGGGTATAAACATTTTTATTTATATGCATTTTGCAGTATACAATCTAGTTTATATAGAATTACTCACCCTTTAAAACTCTAGTTATGATTACCAGCCTGTAGAGGAACAAATTTCTCTGCCAGAAGCCACTAGTCACTGATATAATGAAAGTAAAGCCGTTAAAAATGTAAGCTCACCCCCTGCTTTCAAATAGTACAGGAAGTTTCACTGAGTGATATCATTCTTACATTGAGGGAAAAGAGAGGGGGGAGTGAATAGATACTACCATTTTGCTATTAACATTATAGAGATTGATAAACATTGCTAAAATAGTTTTAAATACTTTTATTTTAGAGATAATTGTTTTACTGCATTTACTGTAAGTGGGCATTATTCTCAAATGCAGACATTGATTTTATATTCTATTGCATTTTTAGTAAACTACACTGCTAGTTATGCCTTTGCAACTATATATAGGCAGCCATTTTGACAATTTTAAAAATATTTTTGTCATATCTTCTATATATAAAAATTGCATTTTGCTTTTATACTATAATTTTAGACATGGTGCGACATATTGTAAGATACTATATATATTGTCTACTGTCTACATATTTTTTCTTTCCTAAGTAGTTTTTATAAAGAATGAACAAACAAGTGAAAAAAAAATGTGTACATTTACATATTTAAAATGTTTATCTTTGTCTATAAAGCAATATATATACAAAATATCTGTGTTATGATATATGTATATGCTATGCATCACTTGTTTCAAATAAACGTTATGCTATTATTTTTTCAATCAAAAAGTGTTCAGTAGTGAAGGGGTTAATTGTGTGCTTCAATGGGACATATCTTTTTTTAAATAACATATTTTCAATTGTAACAACTACTTGATTAACACAAATCACAAATTCATGGCTTGATGAAGTGCAAAGAAGTAACTTGATTCTATTACTAGCAGTACATTTATAGCTGTATAACTGGACATCTAATTTATTAAAATATATACTGAATTTAAAATCATAGACATTATTAAGTAATAAACTCAAACTAACCTTTAATCCATTTATCAAGAAACCATCCCTATATCCTTGTCTAGAAGGGGTTAAATAGGCATCAACAATTCAATACAACCTTGCTGCACTTCAACAGTTAATTAGTACTATTAACCTCTCTGAAAAGGCTAAAACCTGATCTGTCAATGGGGCACAATCATTTTAATGCCCATGAGGCTTAACAGGTGTCTGTTATTGCAACAGTACATGGCTTTTAAACATTAGGTTGTCATCAGGTAATTCCCTCTAAATATCCCTTTGGGCAAAGAAAACTGATTTTCTCTTACTAACCTATGTTTTGCAGTGATCCATGGATATGATGAAGGATATAGAAATAGAACAGTAATCCTTTTATGTTATATTACTGTGCTTGGAGTACAATCCTCGGAAAAGTAATCAAAATATAGTCATCTTATATACATTGCTTTTTGTTATGCTGTACTGCCATCAAGTGGCACCTTTTTTAGACATAATTTCAATGTAAGTTGCTGGGAAATATCTGTTGTTTTTTTGCTTCTTTAAATTGCTTAACAAATTATATTCAAATGCAGAATTGTTTGTACACAAACAAGCAAAAAAAAAAATACATCATCATACGCTGTTATTTAACACACTTAGCAATAGTTTGTAAATATAATGTGTAAGTTAGTTGGGGTAAATTGGCATTGTGGCAGGCTTTGTATGATCATTTGCTGTAACTAAATCCCCATTATTTTGCATAGGTTTTTCTTAAAAATAAATAAAAATAAAACTATTACATTCTGTGGGGCTTAAAATATATTTTTGGTGAATGAGTGAATGTATCATATATTATGTTATTATTTATATAGCGCCAACAAATTCCGCAACGCTTTACAGTGGGTGGACGAACAAACATGATGTAGTTGTAACCAGACAAGTTGAACACACGGGAACAGAGTGGTTCAGGGCCCTGCTCAATGAGCTTACATGCTAGAGGGAGTGGGGTAAAATGACACAAAAAGGTAAGGATAGTATTAGAATAATGACAGTTGCAAGAGAGGAATCAGTCGGGAGCTATTAACAGTTTAATCAATATGCTTTTATGAAGAAGTGGGTTTTTAATGATTTTTTGAAGGAGTGGAGACTGGGTGAGCATCTAATGGAGGAGGGAAGTGAGTTCCACAGGAACGGTGCAGCCCTCGAGAAGTCTAGAAGGATAGCATCAAAGGTGGGAGTACGGACAGAAGATAGACGTAAGTCTTCAGCAGAGCGTAAGGGTCTAGACGGGACATACTCGTGTATTAGGGAAGATAGATAGGTGGGAGCAGCATTATGTAAAGATTTGAAATCAAGAACTAGAATTTTTAATTGAGCCCTATATCTTACAGGAAGCCAATGTAGGAACTGACAGAAGGGTGAGGCATGGGCAGTGCGGAAAGACAGGAAGATGAGCCTCACTGCCACATTCATTATCGACTGTAACAGTGCAAGTTATTTTATTTGTTATTTTCTTTTTTTATTTGAGATCCCCTTAATCCCACAGTGGGTTTATATTCTATAATATATAGTTCTACAACTACTTTGTTATAATGGCCAATTTTTGTCCAGTGTTTTTGCACGTTTGAGTGAAGATGTTGGGAGCATCAGCTCAGGAGTAGCTGTACTGGAGGAAGCTGTTCCATTTAACAGCTGAGGGAAATGACCCTTTGATACAAGTGGGGATGAGAATGTAAGGAAAGCTACACAGGTTGTGGTGGTATGGGATTCTATTATTAAGAGAATAGATAGGGTAATCTGCTGCTCTGATCGTCTGAACTGGACAGTTTGCTTTCTTCTAGGTGCTCAGATCCGGCATGTTGCTGAGAGAGTGGATGGATTGTTGGGAGGGCCTGGGGATAACCCGGCTGCCTTGGTCCATATTGGTATCATTGACAAAGTTAGAGGAAGATGGAGGTCCTCAAACAATGAGTTTGGCGAATTAGGTAGTAAATAGTGATGTCCTGAACGGTTCGCCGAACGGTTCGCTAACGGTTTGCCATGAACGGTTCACCGCAGACTCATCATTGAGTAAACTTTGACCCTGTACCTCACAGTCAGCAGACATATTCCAGCCAATCAGCAGCAGACCCTCCCTCCCAGACCCTCCCACCTCCTGGACAGCTCACTAAGAATGCAGCTTCACAATGAATGTAAAATGGATGCTGTCCAGGAGGTGGGAGGGTCTGGGAGGGAGGGTCTGCTGCTGATTGGCTGGAATGTGTCTGGTGACTGTGAGGTACAGGGTCAACGTTTACTCAATGATGAGTCTGCGGTGAACTGTTTGTGGTGAACCGTTCGAGAACCGAACCGTTCGGGACATCACTAGTAGTAAACTTAAGAAGAGGACCTCCAAATGATATTTTCAGAGATATTAGCTTTTCCATGCGCTACAGTGCAAAGGCAGCAGAATATTAGAGAGCTCGATGCATGACTGAAGTCATGGTGTTGGAAGGAGGCGTTTGGCTTTTTAGAGCACTGGACTGATTTTGCTCTCGGGTACATTCTTTATATCCATGATGGATTGCATGTAAGTGAAAGAGGGTCTGTAGTGCTCAGAGACAGGATGGCTAGAAAGGTGGAGGATGTTTTAAACTAGTGAAAGGGGCAGAGGGAATAGATGGGAAAGAAAGGAGATAGGCATTAGCTCAGTACAGGGGTTGGAGATGGGGGAAGTTGGAGATGGGGGAGGGGCAAGATCAGAACAGAAGAGGCATTTCATAGTAATAAAAATTCATATAAAGTACTCATGATAATACTAAATGTGTGCTTACTAATGCAAGGAGCCTAAATAACAAAATGAGGGAGCAAAAGGCAATAGCGTACACTAAGCAATATGACACAATAGGCATAACATAAACATGGTGGGATGAGACACATAAGTGGGCCGCTTACTTAAATTGTTACACATTATTTGGGAAGGATAGAAAAAACAAAAAGGATGGTGTGGTATGTTTGTATGTTAGACATGAGTTAAAACCAAATCTCAAGCAAGTGGAATGTGATGAGGATTATGCTGTATGGGTAGATATCTCCATGGGGCAAAAGAAGGGAAATCAATTATTGGTTGGGATATGTTATAAACTACCGAATGTTAACCCCTTAACCTCTTAAGGACTGGACTGTTTTTGCGATGTTGTACATTTGCGACCAGGCCTCTTTTTACACTTTTGTGGTGTTTGTGTTTAGCTGTAATTTTCCGCTCTCTCATTTACTGTTCCTATACAAATTATATATAGTTTTTTTCAGGACAAAAAAAGGCTTTCTTTACATACCATTATTTATATAATCTCATGTTATTTAATTTAAAAAAATTAAAAAATATGATGAAAAACTTAAAAAAATACATGTTTTTTGACTTTTACTTGAAAAATCTTTTACTCATCTACAAAAGCGAATTAAAAAAACTGCTGAATAGATTCAAAATTTTGTCCTGAGTTTTAAAATACCCAGTGTTTATATGCTTTTTTCCTTTTTTTGCAAGTTATAGGGCTATAGGTACAAGTAGGATATTGCGGTTTCAAAACACACATTTTTTTAAATTTATCAATAGTGACATTGTAACACTATTATCTGTCATAAATCTATGATTAACACCCCACATGTACATACATTTCTTAAAGTAGACAACCCAGGTTATTCAATATGGGGTATGTCCAGTCTTTTTTAGTAGCCACCTAGTCGCAAACACTGGCCAAAGTTAGCGTTCATATTTGTTTGTGTGTGAAAAAAGTAAAAAACTAAATTGAACGCTAATTTTGGCCAGTGTTTGTGACTAAGTGGCTACTAAAAAAGACTAGACATACCCCATTTGCAATATCTTCTTTTGCAAATGGTATGCCATCATGGGGTAATTCTCATTCCTGGGCTACCATACGCTCTCAAAGGCAACATAATCAACCTGGCCATTTTCAATGTAAAAATATTTGACCCATATATTTGACCCTGTAACATCTGTACATGGGGGGTACTGTTATACTCGGGAGACTTTGTTTAACACAAATATTAGTGTTTCAAATCAGGAAAACGTATCACAACAATTATATCATCAGTAAAAGTGCTGTTTGTGTGTGAAGAATGCGAAAAAAAGTCACATTCACTGACAATATCATTGCTGTGATATGTGTTACTGTTTTGAATCACTAATATCTGTGTTCAGCGAAGTCTCCCGAGTAAAACGGTACCCCCCATGTACAGGTTTTAGGGTGTCATAGAAAGTTACAGGGTAAAATACAGTGCTAGCAAATTAAATTCTCTGGACTTTCGGCCTGGGTTGGCAGGCAGGTCAATTAAAATGACTTAATTATGTAAAAATATTACATAAATACGCACGTAGACTTTAAATATATATGCATATTTATATATTTGAAGTCTACGCATATATTTATATAATTAATTATGTAATTTTGTATATGGACATATGTATATTTTGTATTATTTTTATTTATTTATCTATACATAGATATATGTACAATTTAATTCTAAGTGTATTTTGATATAAATATATATATTTTAATATCAAAATACAGTTAGAATAAAATTTCATATGGATATAATTTTTTTATTTTTTTTTATTTAATTTAATTTACTTATTATTTGTATTTTGTAATAATATATATATATATATATATATACACAACATATATAGTTATTATATATATATATATTATATATATATATACGTGTGTAATTTAATTATAAATGTATTTTATATTAATAAAAGGACATATTAATATAAACATACACTTAGTATGACATTATATATCATATTTATATACATATATACAATTATATATTTTTTTATTAACATTTACATTATTTTGTTTTATGATTTTACACTAGCAGGGAGACTGCATGTCAGCACAGACAGTCCCCATGCAGGCAGACACATGGACACCTATTGTGACTATGTGATCGCTCTGTTGAGTGATCACATGGCCACAGGGGTCCTAATTAGAGATTTCGCGAACCGTCCGCGAAGTAGGAGGGTCTGGGAGGGAGGGTCTGCTGGAGATTGGCCGGGACTTGTCAGCTGACCGGAGTTCGCCACGAACAGCTCGTGGCGAACCGTGGCGAACCGTTCGCGAGAAGTTTGCGGACGGTTCGCGGCATCTCTAGTCCTAATCCGCCATGGGGAGACTGTCTGGGCTGAAGGCAGTCTCCCCACAATGGGAGCACCGCCGATCGCCGCCGGGGGAACGACGGCGATCGGGGAAGTACATCTGACCATTAGGACGGTTCAGGACCGTCACCGGTCGGCAACGCAAAAATGCCGATGACGGTCCTGAACCGTCCTCAGTCATTAAGGGGTTATGGACTAAGACAAATGTACACGTTGTGATCAAAACAAAACGTAAACAAAAACTTTAATTTGCACTATATGTCTGTTCTGGCGTAATTCACCTCTTTCAAATTATGTGCACCCACAATTATTATATATCATTTTATTCAGGGGCAACAGGGCTTTCATTAACATCAAATATTTAGGTATAAAACATAACTTAATATGAATATAATATTAAAAAATGGGAGAAAATAAGAATTTTTTAAAATTTTTTAGCTCTATGTGACATTTTAACTGTGAATGTCATAATACTGTTTGATTTTACTGCAATAAAATACACATATTTGTATTTAGTGATGTCTCACATGTAAAACAGTACCCCCTATGTACAGGTTTTATGGTGTTTTGGGAAGTTAGAGGGTCAAATATAGCATCTTACATTTTTCAGTTTTTTCACATTGAAATTCGCCAGATTGGTTATGTTGCCTTTGAGACCATATGGTAGCCCAGGAATGAGAATTACCCCCATGATGGCATACCATTTGCAAAAGTAGACAACCCAAGGTATTTAATATAATCAAAGCTCTAGGGCAGGAGGCGGGGCCTGACAGCCAACCAAGCCGGTTGCACATGGCAGCAGCTCTTAAGCTTCAACCTGAAATCTTGTTGTTTTACCCACAAAATTGTCACTATTTTGCCTGAAAACCTACTATATTACTAAGGGGATCATCCCCCAAGTGAACGGTGTGGACCCTTCAGGTTTTGGAGGCGGTGAACTGTACCAGACTGCCTTGCGACCTTGAGGTGGCCAATCTTACATCAAAGCTTAGTTTTTACCCAACTCCCCTGCCCCCGTTTGGATCCACTGACATGCTTCCCCATATACTCCCAAAGACTCTCCCTGTCACATGGGGTCTGGAGGCCAGGGACCTTTTTGCAATTGTCGTGATCAGGGACTTTCCGCTCAGCAAGTCCTGTGATGTGCAATAAACCAAGCCTGGAGATTTAACCCAGAAGTTGGACGCTGCCAGTCCCACAGAGTCACGCAACAGGAGGGCATCGACACTTGTAGATGGTGAGGTGCCCCTTCAAGTTCAGAGGGACTCTTACACTACTGGGTTGCTAACCCTCCACTCATGGGCGTCGGCTGAAAGCGCCTATGAAAGCACAACAGCTTCTTCACAGCTATGCATTTTATATTTATATGTTTGATTTTCTTGTTTATAGTTAGAGATGTGATAAGCTATGTTCATAGAGGCCTGAAACTTTAGTTCTTCATAACTATTTAAAGGCTATGATCTGTCTTCACTTTGATTAACACTACCCATTCAGTGGTATTTACCTTTTGTATGCTATCTACAATTCTAGTTTATAGCATTGTGACTTTGCATAGTGCATCCTCTGCTAGAATTGTGCTTCTTCTGTTTTCCATCCATTATAGAAAAAGTGCAGAGTTTCTCTGACATTTCCTACAGTACCTTATTGTCATATATAACTCTGTGGAATGTTTATGAAATCCTGTGTTTTACTTTGAGTACTGCAAATATAAAGAATAATAATTAAAAAATAAGTTGCGGGGCCTGACGGTATTCACTCATAAGTACTTAAAAATTAAGTGTGGAAATAAGTGAACCTCTGTTTTTAATCTTTTAAGATTCTTTTTTTTCAGGAATTGTACTGGAGTGTTGGAGGAAGGCAGATGTGGTTCTTATATTTAAAAAGGTTCAAAATCCTTGCCTGGCTATTAGAGACCTGTGAGCTTAACTTCTGTGGCTGGGGAAATATTTGAAAGGTTGTTAGGGGATAATATTCAGGAATTCATTGAGAAGAACATTGTTTTTAGCAAAATCAGCATGGTTTTATGAAACATAGGTCATGTCAAATTAACTTAAATGCATTCTACAAAGAAGTAAATAGAAGTATTGATCATGGTGTTTCAGTGAATGTGATATACTTGGATTTTGTCAAGTAATTGAATACGGTTTCACATTATAGGTTAGTGTTCAAACTAATAGAAATTGGTCTAGATGGAAATTTCTGTTCTTGTGTAGAACATTGACGTAGAAATCAAATACAGAGAGTTGTCATTAATGGTAATTTTTTAAGCTGTACAAAAGTGTTAAATGGTGTCCTTCAGGGTTCTGAGACCACTTCTATTTAACATATGTATAAATTATCTTAAATTAAGCATTGAGTCATGTTTCAGTGTTTGCAGATGACACAAAACTCTGTAAAGTAATATGATGTGATTAAGATGTTACCTTGATGCAAAGGGATTTAGAAAAATTTGGGATTGGACACTGAAATGGCGATCGAAATTTAATGTAAAATAATACAAAGTTATACACTTCAGGATAAAGAACTCACAAGAAACTTACACCCTAAATGGTAGTGAATTAGGTATAATAATACATTTGGGAATTTGTTATAGTCAACAAACTAGGGAACTTTCATACTACTCGCTACCATTAAAAAGAAACATAAGACCCAATTATTAAATATGTTACCGGAATCATTACGTTCGCTGGAACAGCAACACAAAAAACGAATCTCATGGCGGCCAAAATTAAAAGAGGTCCGCAGGTCAATTCACGACTTGTTCATTGAAGACACTGCCAGGTCTATCATGTGATAAACTGACCTTTTATGAGAAGTTCAATAAAATGGATATGATTCTGGCAAGATCACTCAGGCCAAAGCAGAGACATGCCCACATAACGAGCATTAGACATGAGGACAGTTCATTGAAAACGAAACCAAAACATATAGCGGAGGTCTTTACTGACTTAAAAACTTGTATAACCCTTCCCCACAGGATTAGAAAGCCTAAACTATAGAAGATGAGCATATACGCTCTTTTCTCTCCAAACTATGTCTTCTCAGTACAGTAGCAATTGATATCCTTAATGACAGGATCACTAGTGAGTAAATAAATAATGCAATATCAAATTTAAAAGGAAACGAGGCACCAGGACCGGATGGTTTTGATGGGGGATACGACAAAGTGTTTCGCGAAGACTTGACACCAAAACTGGAATTGCTTTTTAATGCATTTAGAGAGGGGGGACTCCCCGACAGAGATGTCACTGGCCTCCATAGTCTTACTACCAAAACCGGGAAAGGACCCTAGCTTGCCCGAAAATTATAGACCCATCTCCCTCATTAATGATGCCTCTAAGATACTGGCAAAAGTATTAGCAGAGAGACTTAACCACTTCCTAGATGAACTAATAGATGTGGACCAAGTAGGGTTCATACCTGGCCGTCAACTGTTCGAAAACACGGGACAAAATATCAACATGATTTGGAGGCAGACTACTCTAGAGACCCCCACGTTGGTAGTCTCGCTCGATGCCAAGAAGACTTTTGATTGGGTCAAATGACCCTATTGTTTTGCTTTACCCCTGGGGCTATTGGCAGCAGACAAGGCACTCATTAAAGCAACACATTAAATTAAATGCGCACATCAATCTATTAAAAAACCTTGGTATCCAATTGATAGCTGTTCCCTCAAAAATGTTCGGGATGAACTGTACTTCTTTAAGGAAATCCTGGTTAGTGACATGGAATCTCGGATGGATAAACTGATCTCATGGATTGGCCGTATACATTCCGTGAAGATGAGCATACTGCCGCGTATACTATTTCTTTTTCAAACCCTACCAATTCCAATTATGAAGACAGATTTAGCTCCTTTGCAGAAGGCCATAGGGTATTTCATATGGCAAAACAGACATCGGGTATCAAGAAACACCTTGTATCACCCCAAATCCTTGGGGGTCTGGGCCTACCACATCTTTATTGTTATTACTTAGCAGCACAACTTACCCAAATTGCCATGTGGCATGTCCCATTGGATGTACAGAAATGGGTGAACCTGGAGTCATTAATACTGGGGGCAGTCCTCCACCAGTTTTACATGTGTGTCCTTAGAGAGAGTAGAGCAATATTACAATCCACCGGTCTGGCCATACTCAATTACCTCAGGATTTGGGACTGGATATATTTTATATGCAGTTATGACTTTAATAAGTCTTTGTAAGCTTACTGACCCACTCCTTTACTTTCAAATACTGCCGTTATTATTAATTTCTTCTCCCCCCGATATGTGTACTCCACTAATTCAGTGGTTATACGACGGCACGCCCCCTAATCGTGCCACCGCCAATTTCATTGCCCTGCCGTCAGCCGTGGCTATTGCGCGCGCTGACGGCTTGTTCACCACCCCCTACCCGCCCATCCCTCACACGCCCTCTTTCCTACATCGGCCGCAGCATTGTGCGTGCCGACGCATACATGACACAATAACCCCCGGTGGATGCGCGCATGCGTCCTATGCAACTAAATTTCCCATATTCAAAATGCTGCGTCACGAAAATCATGTGACCGCATCAAAATCCAGTTAAAGAATGCTCGTTTTTGAATTTTAATCATAGCATTAAGTTATATTAATTGTATATTTGTTAGTAACAATATATAAAATATGTTTTACAATGTTTTATTTCTTTTACTAATTACTATATTCTCATTGGCTGCCCTTAAGTTTGGCGCCAATTTTAAAAAACTGTACCCTTATTTAAACTCACCTTGCCAGGTATCATGTTCTATTCCATATTGAAGAAGCCCTGTTGGCGAAATGCGTATATTTTATACTGTGTATTTTATTCATTAAAGATTTTTTGGTCACCTTTTGTTGTGCCAATCATGGTTTAATACACTTTATATATATTTTCTATCATGTTTTTTTACCTGGACTCCAAGTAATCCGAGGTGGGGATCATACCACCAACGCTGTCATCAAGGAGCAGTTTGCCTGCTCCATTCTTGTGAGTACCTTTTTATATATTTTATTTACTACTGTTTCAATTCACTCTTGAGTCAGCTACTTTTTAACTCTTCAGTATGTCTATCTTTGATTTTAGAATTAATTATACTATTGATATTGCAAATCCGATGGTTTCAATTCCATCGGTATTGCATATTATATCCATCTATAGTAGTTTCTCCAACTATAAGGTCAATATGAAAAAAAAAAAAAATTTTAGCCTCTTTTTTATCCGAGGCTCAGAAAGATCTTTTGACTACACATTTCCAACTCTCATGGGCAAAAGACACTATTGGCTATTTGGGTATTAGAATATCCTTTGATATAGAGAGGATGATACAAACAAACTATGATAAATTATTAAGAGATCTTCAACAACTGGTAGATAAATGGAGGAAGATAGAGTCCTCATGGATAGGAAGATTAAATATGATCAAGGCATTTCTGATACCTAAACTTATATACTATCTTAGGGCAATTCCTTATAGACTGGGGAAAGGTATTCTTAACCGTTTTCAAACTCTGATTTCCAAATGCATTTGGGCAAATAAACCACCTAGGATAGCTTTTGATACTCTTCGAAGGAGCTATCAGAAGGGTGGTATAGCATTTTCCAGATGTCGATAAAATCCATGAAGCATGTATGGCGACTCATCTTTTACAGTGGCTAGACAAGGAACAGGGATATAAATCATGGCTTACCCTAGAACAGGAGGATAGCCCTAGATATAAATTGTTCATTCTTTTTTGGATGGGTATGTTAAATTTGGGTGAACTGGATACCAAGCATTTTTCGAACCGTATATTGATAGATATGATCAATACCTCCAAAATCCTAAATAAAAAATTGAAGTTAGAAGATAAATTATTATATAGGGTTCCACTAGTGGTCCTACAACACATAATGGATAATATAAATGTTCAATCTTGGATACACCTAGGCCTAGTGAAGATCTCGGATTTATGGGATGGATTTAAACCCATCCCATTTATACAATTGCAAGAAAAGTATAACCTTTCCCCTAGAGATCTTTTTCAATATTTAAGGATTAAGAATTTTTTATTATCTCGGACTATACTTAAGGACCACAACGTTAATCCCCTTATTGTATTATATAAAAAGAAGGGAGGGATTTCTAGATTTATTAAATTGCTAGAATCAATGGAACAAGACTCTCATGCTACTTCTTTTGTTAAATGGGAACAAGATATTGGGGAATCCTTTCCACTTCTGGAATGGACCAAAGCTACACTCCTAGTTAAGCGTTGTATACATAGCGTTTCTCTCTATGAAACACATTTAAAGATAATATATAGGTGGTATATGGTTCCGGCTAGACTATATAAAATATCATCTGTACATTCTAAGAATTGTTGGAGATGTGGAAATGATGAGGGCACTATTTATCATATATGGTGGGAGTGTCAGAGTCTTGATAATATAAAAATTCAAATGCTTGGCCTTATTAATTCTATTTTTAAGAAGATAAAAGTAATTAGCCCTCAACTTTTTCTCTTTAACATTGGTTTCCCTTCGCAAGATAAAAACCAAAATAATCTTTTGACCCATATATTTTTTGCCATTAAAATATGTATAGCTAGGGCTTCTATCCCATTAATATGGCACAATATTATGGAGCAAATAGAGTATCAGTACAGGATGGAATCAAACCCCTTTTTTGGCACTAGAGATGTGGCCAAACTATGGATACCCTGGACAAATAGACAGAATTTCTGATAACAGATTGTGGGTCCTCCCATATCGAGTCTCAGAGAATGCAATGTATCTGTATTATAATTTCCTTTTTTTTTTTTCCTTCTTATTATTTTATTTATTTATCTATTTGTATGTTTATCAATGTGACAGCTATACCATGGAAATTTTTGGTCCATTCCTTTTGATAGTAATTGGCAGTGGACAAATGTAACGTGATTGAAATATACACCATGTGTACAATGGTTTTCAACGGAAACACTGTATTTTATGTGGAAACATTCGGTGTTTAATTTTACACAGTGCCTATATTACAATATATTGCCAGCCTATCTATGCTTTTAGCAGTTACATTGATGTTTTTTTTGTTTGTTTTTCTTTTTTTCTGTTTGCTTGTCTAATTTTTGCTGTTTTTTTGAACATTTATCTTTGTATCTGGTTGTCTTAATGTGCTGGAGGATTGCCTTTGAGATTGCCTCAAAAATAAAGAAATATAAAAAAAGACAAAATAATTATGAAAGAACTGATACACATCATTGTTACAAACTGCCATTTGTAACTGTTATGTTATTTGACAAATTGCCCTGCTTCCCTGTGTTATGGAGAAGCCTAATTGCCAGCCTTCTGCCCCATGACTATGGACCTAGTGTGTATGGCGATTTGACTGTATTTGTGGGATCTGAGCGCTGTTTGGATATATTGAGCGCTCAGATCCAAGCCATCTGGGGATAGGTTGAATGTGGGGATTCTGTTCAGTTCAATAGGAGTTATGTATTTTTGTGTCTTTTTGTGTCTTTTGCTGACATGTGGTTAATGGAGTCTGCCTCTATCCCTGGATAATTGGATTACTTTCCCCATTGTCCAGGATAGAGGGCTCTGTAAATCCGGTTTGGGCCAGAAAACCATGCTGCCAGCTAGGCCCCAAAAGATACTTTGGCTAACTTTTGAACCCCTTGTCTGATTTGTGCCAGTTTTTAATATGTTGCTCCCCTGAATGGATTGATTCTAAATATGTATTTTTATGAAGATTGGATGTGTAGTTTGGAAGTTATAGTACATGTATAAAAACTGTATTTTTACTGCCTGTGTTTAATTATGTTAACCCATTGTGCAACATAATTAGATCACAGGCAGAGGGGAGGAGTTTTGTGTGTAATTGCTGGGAGTGTTTCTGTAATGTACATTTGTTATTGGTTGTTTTATACCTCCCTGTGGGCGGTCCTGTATTTGCAAGACTGTAATAAAAACCAGGCTGGGTGTGCCAGCACCTCAGATCTTCTTGACCCTCTAACTTGCAGCCTTGACTCATGTTTGTAGGGGACAGCTATAATCACTACAGGGATTGCTATGCTCTTCATACTCCCTTAGCTACTGAGCTCTTGTAAGAGCTCTTGTTCCTGATCCTGCTTCACTCTACAGAAGGAAGAGGTTCACCTACTGGAACCTGGAGCCTGGTCGTAGGTCCAGGGTGGATAGCAGACGGCGAGATCCTAGCCCAGCAGCGGCGGTTCGTGGGGTCTGCAGTACTTCTGGTGGCTACGCAGTAGTTATGGTGTCTACGGTGCTGATGGTCCTTTGGTGAGCGCTAGGAGCATTCTTTCTACGGTCCAACTTTCAGCCAGCCTGGAGGCAACCGTAACAATCATGAACAAAGAAAATATGGGAATTCGGACACACGCCACTTTAATCATCAACCTCTTCAGTACCAAAACTTCAAATCAAGAAATTCCACCCACTCACCACAAAAGACACGCACGCACAAAGCCCCAACTAACCAATATCATGGCCCTACACAAAAATCATACAATCCTAACACTAACCAATACCGCCCACCCCAACACAATCGTAAGAACTCATACTGAACCTATCACATTACCCCCCAATCACCAACATATTCCAACAACAGGCACCTTTCACCCAAACCACAAAGATCCAGATACATTAATGATCACAGAGAATATTCTAATTATTTCAAATCACCTACGATTCCAAGCCACCAAAATAGATACCAACTACCATCACTAGACTCAGAATTTGAAAATGAAGATCATTTTTTAGAAATCCGAACACATCCTAATACAATAGTCCAAACACCACACCCCTCACGATCACAAAAAAAGGATTTTAAGTTTAGAGGAAGAAGAGGTGGGAGACGTGAGCAAAAGAGAAAGGCTAGAAACCAAGCATTTTTAACCTTTCACAAAAAGTTTTAAGTATTGCACAAATATCGGTTTTAAACAAAGGTCTGAAATTTGCCCCAACTAATTCTTTTAAATCTTTTGAAGTTTTCCTAGACATAAACAAATTTGTCCGCAAAGCCACTTCAAAGAGATTTTTTATAGACAAACACGAAGAAATTCCTATTTTACCCTCTCTCTCACCCCAAACAGACCATCAGGTAATCAACACACAACTGAGAGAGAAATCTAAATTTTATCCTGCTCATTTTAAATCAGCTCCTTTAATCATGTTTGAAAAACTAGTAATAAAAGATCTTGATAAAATAAAGAATAATAAATATGATCCGCACAACCTCACATATGCAGAAAGGAATGCACTCAAAGAGCTCCAAGAAGAAAATAGCATAGTAATCAAACCAGCAGATAAGGGTGGAGGGTTAGTTATTTTATCCAGTACAATGTACATAGAGGAGGCACATAGACAATTGAACGATATAAACGTATACATGAAACTTTCATCTTATCCAACAACCCAGATACAAGTCATTTTAATAAAATTTTTAAACAATGGTTTAGATTCAAAAATTTTAAATAAACATGAATTTTATTTTTTAAACAAAAAGTTTCCTAGAATACCTGTTATATACTTTCTTCCTAAAATACACAAAAATGAAACTAAACCCCCAGGGAGACCAATTGTGTCTGGTATAGGTTCACTCCTCTGTAATCTTTCACAATATATAGACACCCTCCTCCAACCCTCTGTTAAGCGAATGAGATCCTATAATCAATTTTATACTTGTAACATGTGATGTTCAATCACTTTATACAATTATACCCCATGGTATTGGCTGCCAAGCAATCAAAGAGATTTTAATGGAAGAAGGAAAGATAGTAGATAAACAAATAGATTTTATCCTTGAAGGTATTGATATCATTTTAAAAAACAATTATTTTTGGTTTCTAAATTCCTTTTACCTCCAAAAGAGAGGGACAGCGATGGGAACTAGGTTTGCCCCCAGCTACGCAAATTTATTTATGGCCCATTGGGAGTCCGAAGCCATTTTTAGTGACCATGCCTGGAGGGCAAACCTAGTCTCCTATTTTAGATATATTGATGACCTCTTTTTTATTTGGGATGTCCCAGAAGATTGCCTTATTTCTTTTATTAATCATCTTAATAAAAATAACAGAGGTATAATTTTAACCCATGAATACAGCAAAGAACATAATTTTTTAGACCTCAATATTTTCATCAAAAACGGACACATACACACTAAGAAGTTTTTAAAGAAAGTTTGCGTTAATACTGCAATCGATAAATCTAGCTGTCACTACCAACCCTGGCTTGACAGTGCCCCTAAGAGCCAAATTTTACGACTCAGAAGAAATTGCTCAGAATTAAATGATTTCAACGAACAAGCAGAATTTTAAAAAAACAAGTCTATTGAAAAAAATTATTCTGAAACAGTTTTAACAGACACAATCAATACCATCCAACAGAAAGATAGAGATTAACTTTTAACATATAAAACAAAAAACACAGATGAATCTATGCCTCTGCCTATCATTTTTAATTATAACAATAAAAGCGGAAAGCATTGCAGGAGCAGTTTTTTAAGACCATGTTTTGCTGGTATAGTGAAACTATATAGAATGAAACAGACCCTGACTGACTTGTGCTGGAGAGGCTGTGGCCTCCGATTCAAGTATCTCCATATGTGGTGGGAATGCCCCCACACTCAATTATTTTGTAACAAAATAGGTGATATCTTGGAACACATTTTCCACTGTAGATCCACCTTAAATCCATGGGTATGCCTATTGAACAGACTGCTGGTTGGGCGGACTAGGATGGAACAAAAACTTCTCCACACTATTACACAACTAGATGAGCTATGGCCCAAGATTGGCTTAAGCCCAATATCCCCTTTATCACAACTGTCATAGACAAGATAAAAGACAACTGTCTCATGGAGAAACTAACAGCACAGATGAGGAACTCCCTCTGTAAATTTGAAAAGATATGGGAACCCTGGAATGAGAGCGAGTTTGTTGACTGACTAGAAGGGTACCTGATAGGAAGATAGGAACTCCTGGAGCCTGGACCACCATGACTCTTTTGCTTTTATCCTCCTCTTCCCCCTCCCCCTCCGGTTCCTCCCTATATTCAAGAGATGTAAGAGGACTTTGGGATGTTTCCTGGATCAGGGTATGTATTTTATTGTTGTATGATTTTGTTACCATCCCTGTTTAGTTTATCTCTCCCTTTTATTCCATCTTGGATGGCACGCTGTTTACCCTCACGAGGTAGTGAGGGTGGTCTATTCATCTAATCATTAATCTTTTTGTATTTATGCTATGGTTCTTTCCTTACTTTATCATATGTCTCACCTGTTGGGTCATTTGTTTGGTTATTTCTTTTTTTTTTTTATTCTTTATTTTTGTTGTGCACAAATAAACAAACAGCCTCAATATGCCACAACAGCGGGATCGAGGTATATAACAATTCAATATGCAATACAAGATGTGACACTTGATATTTAGGCACAAAATTATTTTGTTTTTAAATAAAATATGTATAATATTGCCTAATCAAAGAGTGTTATCTAAGATTATTGATCATGCTTAAACAGTAGACGGACAGGATTAAGTTCCCACTGGAGCTGCGATCATAGTCTTTGAAGCCTGTAGGGCTTGTGACATGGGGTGCAATAAAAGGAAATTAAATGGATATTTAGTAAGGCAAGACTAGTAAGCATCCGGTTAGCGTACTCAACATAAGGAATTGCACTGGGTGCCTGCTCAGCCAGGTGTTGTGACTATCACATTGGGCATTAGTCATGTGGCATTACAGCACTGATTTTCTGTGTAGTGTGTTCAGGCTAGGTGCATATGTCTGAATGGAGTTCGGCTGAGTACTTGTTAGTAAGAGTATGTAGACATTGCTAGCCTTGGACTTGCTATATGAGTACAGGCTTGACTGCGTGGAGTGGCTGCTTTAGGGGAGAGTTATAGCAAGTTAATATAGTAGGAGTACGGTATGGTATAGATCAAAATCGCTGAGTATGCATTCAACAACTTAAGGGTTCAGTCCCAGACACCCATGTCCCTCAGCCATCAAGCCTTAATAGTGCTACCTCAGCCCACACCAACCCGACAGTGGAGAGGTGAGAGTCCCAAAGTCCCCTGCACAGATCCCCTCATGCCCCAGACCTTGTGACATGCCCTGTAGGCTATCAGAGTCTCGCTAAGTGTCTCATTCTTCCGGGGCTGCTCGCCCCGCCGGTCCCGAGCCGGTTCAGAGGCCCACGTGCAGGTCCTCCTGCTCCGGCATGATTTGCCGCTGCGTGTTTGGTTTCTGGGGAGTTTGGTCGCCGCTTGGGATTGAAATTTTGCCTTTCTCATGTGTGAGCTGCGCACCAGGGCCTTCCCTTTCTGGACCCTCCGCCCAGGAGGACTGTGGCGAGCCCCGGACTTCGTGGGATCTGGGTAGGTACCTGCTGGGTGGGTTCTTCGTCTTGTCGGCTGCTCCGATATGGGGGCAGTGGATGTTTTCCGCCTCTTGCTTGCCTGGAGGGAGGGAGTGTCCGGAGTACTGGTCTCGGCCTGCTTGCCTCTGTCTTGAAGTTTCTGCCAGAACACACAGAATAAAGTGTCCAACCGCTCCTCGAGTGTCCCCTGTGAGCCTTGTGTTGAGCAGTCCAGCATGTCAGCCGCCATTTTGCCCTCAGAGTCAGAGCTGCGCACCGGCCTCAGATGCAGGTGAGTTGGTTGGCACTTCTCATAGCTCGGGGATATAGTCTGTCCGCTTGTGCCGGGATAACCCCCACCGGCTGGGGGGAGGATACGGGGTTCCCAGCCACCGCCGTTTTTCGGGTAGCTGGCAGTGAGCTCGGCCGCTGCTCTCATGCCCGCCACCTTTGCTAGGCCGCAGGTCGTCATAACGTTTTCGTTGCTTTTCTGCGTGTGGGAGCTCCGCCGGGTGTAACTCCGGTATTCACCGACCTCTTCTAGCAATCAAATTCTCTGTGGTGTTTTCTTTAAATGTCGATTTGTGAGAATTTTAACAGATTCTCATACGGAGCTCTCTCTTGGTGCGACCTGTTAGCTCGGCAGCCGGGCTCCGCCCCCCTTGTTTGGTTATTTCTGTGACACCTGGGTATGCACATATATATGTTGAAGTGTCTTTATACATGTCTGTGTGCTCTGAATATTTCAATACAGCTTTAAGTTAATTTTTAAAACTATGGTCTATATTAGGAGTAGGCAACCTTTTAGCAGCACTGTGCCGATATAGGATTGTGATGTCCCGTAGCGTGCCGATCCTCAGGCCTGTCGCCACCAGGCAAGCTAACCAAGCAATTGCTTGGGGCCACGAGCTGGCCTGGGCCCCCAAGCAGGGCCAGCGCTTCCTATAAGGCTGCAGCCACCTGAGCGCTCTATAGAGAGCCTCAGGCGGCTGCTGCACTGCCTCTCTCATCACCTCCCCTTCCCTGTAGCGTGTCCGAGCTCTTCTTCCTCCTGTCAGTCCAGGAGATTCAGTTTGAGCTTGGCCACGCTACAGGGAAGGGGAGGTGAGAAGAACATAGGGAGGGAGGGGGGAGTAAAAAGAACATAGGTGGGGGAGTAAGAAGGATACGGGGGGAGGGGAGTAAAAAGGACACGGGGATGGGAGTAAGAAGGACACGGGGAGGGGAATAAGAAGGACACAGGGAGGGTGGGAGGGGAGTAAGAAGGACACAGGGAGGGTGGGAGGGGAGTAAGGAGGGGAGTAAGAAGAACATGGGGAGGGGGAGAGTAGTAAGAAGAACATGGGAGGACTAGTAATAAGAACATAGGGAGGGGGGAGGAGTAAGAAGAACATGGGGGCAGTAAGAAGAACATAGGGAGAGGGGAGGAGTAAGAAGAACACAGTAAGAAGAACACGGGGGTGAGGGAGGGCTGAGGAGATGAGGAGAACACAGGGAGGGGGGAGGTGAGGAGAAGGGGAGATTAGGAGAATACAGGAAGGGGGAGGTGAGGAGAAGGGGAGATTAGGAGAACACAGGGAGGGGAGGTGAGGAGAAGGGGATATTAGGAGAAAACAGGGAGGGGGAGGTGAGGAGAAGGGGAGATTAAGAGAACACAGAGGGGATGAGGAGAAGAGGAGATTAGGAGAACACAGGGGGTGAGGAGAAGGGAAGATGAGGAGAACACAGGGAGGGGGGTGAGGAGAAGGGAAGATAAGGAGATGAGGAGAACACAGGGAGGGGGTGAGGAGAAGGGGAGACGAGAACACGGGGAATTTTCAATTGTTGAAAATGTTCAAATTTTATGCACATTATATGCAACAGCAGTATTTGCACTGTAAACATTTTTTATTTATGCACAGTATATGCAACAGCAGTATTTGCACTGTAAACCTTTTTTATTTATATGAAGTGTGGGTGAACTTAAACTGTATGGCTATGCTGTGGTTCCTGTAGGCTTTGCGTGCGGGGGAGGGGAGCGCCTCCATGTCCATTTTGCTTGGGGCCCCCAAATTCCTTCAAACGGTCCTGCCGATCCTATGTTTTTAAATTGAGGTGTGTGTGCTGCCATATTCTGCTTGTGTTATTTATACTGTAATTGCTTTGTATCGTTGTATTTGTGCGTATATGAGCTATTATATTGTATATGTTCATTAGTAGTTTATGGTATCGTGTATGATACATATGAATGTGGGCTGTGTAGGAGGGCTGCTTGTGGAATTGTGTGTGGGTGGATATGTCACATTGTGTGTTTGGTAGTGTATGTGGGCTGTTTGGGGTTTTGCATGTGAGAGGCTGCATGTGGGATTGTGTGCATGTATTTATATTGTTAGTGGTGTTGCGTTTGTGCGGATTGTGTGTATGTTTATGTGGGGGCTGTTCGTATTATTTGTATGAGGGGAGGCTTATTCTGCAGTTCTGTGTATATCTAGCAGTGTGGGTGGCTTCCCTGGGTTCCAGTGGGGACCAGCCTGGGCAGGTACAGGTCAAGGACAGGAGCTGCAACATCAGCTGTGGGCTGCTCTACTACAGTGTGGAATCCCTTTCACAAGTGCTGGGAGGAAGTGATCTGAGATCACTTCCTCTAAGTGCTGCAATGCATAAATTGAGGATTGTCCTTCACTACCTCTTTGTATTAGCAGATATCTGAAGTTTCACTGAGACTCCTGATAGGCCAGACCCTGTTTGGCTCTGGCAGCCTTGAGTGCCGTGGAAAGACACCTCGAGTGCTGTGCATGGCACTAGTGCCGTAGGTTGCCTACCTCTGGTCTATATTCTAGTGAACCTGTATTTGCATAAGTATTGCTGCTAGTTTGTTGTATCGTTTTGATGTACTATAACATCCTTTGAAATGCTTTAAAGGACCACTCTAGGCACCCAGACCACTTCAGCTTAATGAAGTGGTCTGGGTGCCAGGTCCTTCTAGGGTTAACCCATTTTTTAATAAACATAGCAGGTTCAGAGAAACTGCTATGTTTATCAATGGGTTAAGCCTTCCTCCAAATCCTCTCGTGGCTGTCTCATTGACAGCCGCTAGAGGCGCTTGCGTGCTTCTCACTGTGAAAATCACAGTGAGAGCACGCCAGCGTCCATAGGAAAGCATTATGAATGCTTTCCTATGTGACCGGCTGAATGCGCGCGCAGCTCTTGCCGCGCGTGCGCATTCAGCTGACGGGGAGAAGAGAAGGAGGATCGGAGGAGGAGAGCTCCCCGCCCAGCGCTGGAAAAAGGTAAGTTTTTACCCCTTTCCCCCTTCCAGAGCCAGGCAGGAAGGGGACCCTGAGGGTGGGGGCACCCTCAGGGCACTATAGTGCCAGGAAAGTGGTCCTTTAATGCTCTAAAATGCTGTTTTGCCACTTTTTGCAGACGTTTGCATAATGGTTTACCCCGTTGCCTAGCAACAGAACGTGATGATGTCATCACGCACATGCCTGCCAATCCATGAAGTCACTAGAGGTGTTAAACTTGCCGGGGTTATGGAAAATTACCAGCTATCTGATCCTTTTTGTGTATCTGGGGGGCGGCATTTTTTGTCATGTAAGCACTTTGTGTATATATTGTCTGTATCTTGTGTACACCGTAGGACATTAGCATTGAGAAAGGGCTCTCGCCCGAAATGTTTGCTGTTTGTACTTTGTCCTTATATAAACTGTGGTAGCACCTGGGTGTGCACACTTATACTGGATGTGCAGGACTCTTTTTCCTTCATTGTTGGAATATCGGCCTTAACAGCAACGGTATTTACTCTTCTATACTTTTTATTACTTTTACTTCTTTATCTATCTGCCCTTTCTTTTCGGACTCCCTCCTAAAGCTCCCAAATCATGGTCACGTTCATAGACTCAAGTTAAAGAATACACCTATTAATAGTGTCTTTATGACAAAATATATATAAGCCAATGGTATGTAAGATGGCTACATTAGATTCTTCTTTTAGTACAATAATGACTATGCACAAAGCTGTGTGATCCTTATTCCTATCCTAAGTTTTTCCTTGTGTCTTTCTTTATCTTTATTAAATTCAAATACCTTAATGGGATGGTGCAGCAGAGCCACATGAGTATTAGACTAAAGATATTCTATAGACATATGTTTTACCTTCATTGAAACATTGTTCAACACGATGTATAATTTCGACTATGTTGTAACACCGTTGTATCACTGCATTTATGTGACTAAATGTATTTCTGTACCACCCTGTCCAACAAAAATAAAGAATTGAAAAAACTATAATATAAAATATATATACTAAGGTCCACATCTTGAATATGCTGTGTAATTTGGGCACCTGTTCTAAAGAAGGATATTATGGTACTAGAAAGAGAGCAGAGGCAGGCTACAAAATTAATTAAAGGAATGGAGTATTTTAGTTATGAAGAAAGGTCAACAAAATTAAACCTCTTTAGATTTAAAAAACAGCACCTCAGAGGGGATATGATAGCTTTATATAAAATATATTTGGGGCCAATACAAACCGTTGTCTAGAATTATTTTCACAAACAGGACTATACATTGGACATAAGGTCACGCATTTAGATTTGAAGAAAGGATATTTAGTCTAAGGCAATAAGCAAGAACAATTTACTGCCTGAAGAAGAGCTTTGCATACGTGCAAAAACATAATATTTAGGGATATAATTTTTAAATTGTGGGGTAATAGCCTCTTCATGCCAGGATAAATCTGACTGCCCTTCTGGGGTCAAGAAGGAATCTTTTCCTAGTTTGTTGCGAAATAGAAAGTACTTTAAACTGTTTTTTTTTTAAATTTTTGGACCAACTGCAAAAACAGATGTGAGAAAGACTGAAGTTGATGGACACATGTCTCTTTTCAGTTTATGTCAGAAGAGGGGTTACTGCTCCTCAGGAGTTTAACTCTCATACCTCTCAGACACCTAATAAAATCCCAATGCTAAAATATTGTTTAATTTAACAGATCCATAACAGTGATAAATGTTTTAGGTCGCTATAACATTGTCTGAAGTAAACTAGTGCACGGCAAAAACTGGTTTGACCATGCTTTTTTTGATTTTTTTTTCTTTTTATAAAGGATGAAAAACAAATGGTGTAAATGTACCTAATTGTAATGTCTTATATTTGTATGCAAAGCAATCTATACATGATATGTTTATATTCTAGCTCATCCCTTGTGTCAAATAAATGGTATGCTAATATATTTAAATCAATAACTGCTCACTAGGAAATGGGTTAATCCATCCCAGGAAGAACCATTACATGCATAATGAATCACTAGAAGAATATATGGATCTGCCTACAATCTCGGTGGTAAACACAAATATGAAGACTCTAAACTGAGGTGCATGGACTTTGAGCAGCACAAACCTTAAAGGGCAACTGTCACCACAAAACTCATTTTTAATCTAATAATCCTTTCATCAAGTTTTGAAAGTAAATTGTTAGTACATAATCTTCCCTGCTTCTCTGCAGAGAGTGAAGCAGGGAAGACCACAGAGACTAACTTTCAGTTTTCAAACTCTGTCTGAACTAAAAGGACACTGCAGCTCATCGAATTGGTCTGAATACAGTGTCCCTTTTGCACCTAGTACTGCAATGTTAAACATTGCAGTTCCAGAGAAACTTTACATTGCAGCACTAAGTCAGCCTCTAGTGGCTGTCTATCAGACTATAGGGCTTCCTGTATTGAAATGGACCTTTGGTCTGGTATCTGACACTGGATGTCCTCACGTTCTGCATGAGAACACCCAATGTCAGATTTTCACCCAAAGGAAATCATGGATTCAATGCTTTCCTATGGAGAGGTATAATGTGCGCGCTGCGCAGGATGTTGGGACATTGGTGCTGGGATCAGGTCAGTAAATAAAGGGTTTTTAAACCTTTATTTACCTGGCTGGGAGGGGCATGAGGGAGGCAGAGGGAGCAATAGAAACAGGTATACAGCTTTGTATTCCCGGCACTATAGTATCCCTTAAGGTGTATGGCTGAATGATCCTGTCATATACTAAAGGTAGAGATGAGTGTTTCTAATTAAAACAAAATACTTTATGCGAAGATTATTAGATTAAAACATGTTTTGTTTTTTCTTGGCACCTAAAATAAAGGGTTATTACATTTAAAAAGACACTATCGGTACCAAGCCAACATAAGCTGAATGGAGCAGTTTGGGTGTATAGATCATGCCCCTGCATTCTTACTGCTAAATTTGCCTCCATTTATGAGTTAAATTACTTTGTTAATACAGCCCAAGTCACACATCCCTGCATGTGACTTGCACAGCCTCCCTAAACACATCCTGTTAAGAGAGATCTAATATTTAAAGGGACACTCCACTGCCCAAAAATAGTAGATATTTCCCACTTGACAACATATATGCATTAAAGTATGGATTATTTATTTGGTTTATCTCTAAATACATTTTGGAAAACCTGCACTTTTCTTGTCTGCAGCTTTTGCAAGTCCTCTTCTTCTAACTATACCCACACTTTCTGTGGCTGTCCAATCACAGACTTCCCAATGCAGCTCAATGAGAAGTCTTTGCAAAGCAGGGCATCTGGGTAATTTATGCCTCTTGAGTTTAGTTCCAATGAGCTAACCAAACCAGGAAGTAACATAACCTGTTGTCTGCTTGAAAGCCAGGGGGGTGTAACCAGGTTAAGTTATAAAACAGTCAATATCTATTGAAATATGCACTTTTTGTCAAATGAAAAAAGAGGACAAACTCTTCACACTTAAAGATTTTCAGCAGGCTAAAGTGCCTTAGAAGTCTGTAGTGTCTCTTTATTGCACATTGTGTTTAATTGAGTATTTCTTATCTCCTGCTCTGTTAATAGCCTGCTACACCCTTCAGGATCTTCATTTGTGTGATTAATGTTCAATTTACAGAGCAGGAGAAAAAATCTTTCTAACCCTTTAATGTTTGTGCAGGACATCCTTAATATTCTACAATCTTGGTGAAACATGTTATAATACGATTAATCATATTGCATTATCCAGTGGACAGATAAAGTAACAACTTAAGCAAAAAATTAGTATGTCATACTATTTATTGTCTTGACATTTTAACCTTAATCCTAGGATCATATAGGGAAGCTAGCATTAGTTCAAGGCAATTCACTATGTGTTCATTTAGACAAGCATCATGTAGATTTTTAAGCTTTATGACCACTGCTGCTATAGCGGTGGGGAGTATGCCACCTGTAACGGAGCTCCAGTACTCTGACTGACAAGCTCACTCACTAGTAGACAGACACACACACACAAACTCACTCACTAGCAGACACACACACGAACACACAAGCAAGCTCACTCACTAGCAGTCACACACACACGCTCACTGAACAATGCTAAGCAATTCGGCACCGCATGCCAACCCTTGTAATGAAGCCCCGCCTCCAGAATACAAGCTCCACCTCCCATGAGTAAGCCCCACCCCCACAGGCAAGCTGCTGACCTCCCTGGAAGGAAGAGGTCAGAGAATGACAAATTCACCTACCAGTGCCAGGTAAGCTTCAGCCATGACATTGATTGTGTGTGTGTGTGTCTGCTAGTAAGTGAGCTTGTGTGTGTGCATCTGCTAGTGAGTGAGCTTGTGTGTGTGTTTCTGCTAGTTAGTGAGCTTGTGTGTGCCTTCTAGTGAGAGAGCTTGTGTGTGTGACTGCTAGTGAGTGAGCTTGGGTGTGCCTGCTAGTGAGAGAGCATCTGTGTGTGCAGGGCCAGATTAAGAGCCCAGTGGGCCTGGTGCTGACAATTATGACGGGCCTAATTACAGAATCATATCGACCAAAAACAGTAAAACACACCCAAGTGTCATGTATCTGATGGAGATGGTGCTGGAGAGAAGGAAAACAGCAGCTATAAGAAAACACAAACCCTAGGCTAATCTCTCTCTAATTTATGTTTTCATCTTTCAAGTAAATCCATAACCCCTAACAGCAGCGTGCAGTCAAGCAGGAAGTCAATGGGCATGGTAACCTGCCAAAAGGGGTGAACATGCCCAAAAAGAGGACATGTCTGCCCAAAGAATTAGAAGGCCAGTCTGGCATGAATGCATGTCAGGCTGCCTGCCAATCATGCAGCTGGCCAACTAAGGGCATATTATGCATACAGCACCCTGAGCTTGGCATAAATGCATCTAATGATGCGCTCACTCAACGCTTTCTAAGGACTGTTCCCTAGCACTCGCTGGTCCACTTGTCTCCTTACCTTCTTTCCAGCAGGCAGAAGCTCCTGGTATATAGTCTGTGAAGGAGAAAAGCTGTATGTAGTGAAGAAAGGGAACATGCCACAGTGTTAGAGAGACCAAAGTCAGCATTACCTTAAAGGATCACTATAGGGTCAGGAACACAAACATGAATTCATGACCCTATAGTGTTAACACCACCATCTAGCCCCCCTGGGCCCCTCATGTCTCCATAAATATAGCAAAAAAGAGGCAGATCAGGGTCAGAGCCATCATGATTCAAACACAGCCCTGGCTAATCAGCATCTCCTTATAGAGATGAATTGAATGAATGAATCTCTATGAGGAAAGTTCAGTTTCTGCATGCAGAGGGAGGAGACACTGAATGTTTGGATGCATTTTAGGTAGCCATGACCCAGGAAGGATCTCTAACAGCCATCTAAGGAGTGGCCAGTGAAGTTATCACTAGGCTGTAATGTAAAGACTGCATTTTCTCTGAAAAGACAGTGTTTACAGCAAAAAGCCTGACGGTAATGATTCTACTCACCAGAACAAATTCAATAAGTTGTAGTTGTTCTGGTGACTATAGTGTCCCTTTAACTATATTCATCGTCAGCCAGTCCACACCAGTTTTGTTCCCATACATCCCTCTTAAGTTTCCATACTTAAGTAAGAGTATGTGAAAAGTAGTTAGGGTTGCCACATTTCTTTGAAAAACATAACAGCCTTACTAATTTGCATAATTAAATATGTATGGGTGACATCACATGATGTAAATCACAAGGAGTGACATAAGAGAAAATCACCAAGAAACTACTTAGTTTGATTCTGCTGTATAGATGGATTCCTCCGAGTGCCCTCATGACTCAGTGCCCCATGTGTCGATTACTCCAAGTCTCAGTGTACCTATGTATCAGTGTCTCAGTGCCCCATGTCTCCCAGTGTCCCCTAGTGTCATGTCCCCAGGTCTCCCAGTGATCCTATGTATCACAGTGTCTCAATGCCCCATGTCTCCCTGTGTCCACATGTATCCCAGGGTCCCCATGTCACTAGGACACTAGGAAGACGGGGAGACCTGGGGACACGGGGAGACCTAGGGACATGGAGACACCAGTGACACTGGGAAACTAGGGGACTCTGGCTGGGACACATTGGGACAATGGGAAAATAGGGGACACTTGAAGACATGGGGACACAGACACCAGGGACACAGACACTAGAGACACTGGCTGGTGGACATGGGGACATTGAGACATGGGGGCACTGGGAGACATGGGGACACTGAGACACCAGGGCCACAGACACTAGGGACACTAGCTTGGAGACATGTGTGTGTATCTGCTAGTCAGTGAGCTTGTGTGTGTCTGCTAGTGAGTGAGCTTGTGTGTGTGTGTATATGCTAGTGAGTGAGTTTGTGTGCCTTCCAGTGAGAGAGCTTGTGTGTATGTGTGTCTGCTAGTGAGTGAGTCTGTGTATGCCTTCAAGTGAGAGAGCTTGTGGGTGTGTGTCTGCTAGTAAGTGAGCTTGTGTGTGTGTGTCTGCTAGTGAGTAAGCTTGCGTGGGCCTTCTAGTGAGAGAGCTTGTGTGTATGTGTGATAAATAACAAATAAGAGAGCGCAAAGATATGGTGAATTATAGGAACACAATTGAAGATATGAATTCTCTATAACAAAGCAGCCAGATACTTTAAATACCTCTCAAGTATAAAAAATAGTTTTTTTTAAGAATAAACAATATTAATATCAGCGCTTAGCAGACAATCCCTTAGTTAGCAGATATACGGACAGAGGTTATTATTCTCTTAGTCTGATGATAGATTATACTTGTTCAATATCCAAAAGTAAGTGTCAGAATAGAGGTATATCCAAGAAACAGTCTTAGTTAAGGATATCTCCACACTGTGTGGGGAGTTCTGCTGGTAAAAGAATAATATGAGTCCTCTTTGACTGTATTTCATTTTGTCTGCTGGGTTATTGTATCCAACCTTGAAAAAAGGATACTAACATAGCGTAAAAAATTAACAATTTATTTCCCCAGCAAAATAAACACCCCTACATAAAAACTCTTACTTATTGCTAAGTATCACAAATAAAACATTGGTACAATGCGGTGTACTCGCCGGTTGAAGATAGTGAACTGCTCCGTTAATCAGTCCTGTGCACCTGGACCGATCCTGTTACAGAGATGCCGGCTATCAAGTCCTACCACATTGGTTCTCATAAATTAAAAAAAAACAATCTCACCAGATTCATCTACGCGTTTCACCCGTTGTAACCGGGCTTTCTCAAGATGACTAATCTGGGGGATTGGGATTGCTTATATACACCCTTTCATCCCCAGTCCATAATATGGGTGCATATTATAGGAGATATCCAATATTGGTAACTCTCCAATACATTGCATCGATTATATAAAATTATAAGCAAAATTTATCATCATATATATAAAAAATTGATTCTTGTCTGTCATATGGGAGCATATTTTAAAATATATCTAATTATAGTGTTATAAATGCATTATCATGGAGGGAGTTATTCTTTCAATTACATAAAATTATAAAGAAAATCGATCTTAACCATATCTAAAATAAAAAAATATAAAATGCCAAGTATCTCTTTTAAAATTAGGGATACTTTCCCTAAATGTTATTAATTAAACTTAAACATAAAAAATAAGTAAAAACTAACAATAAAAATTAGTAACAAAATACTGTTATAAAAAATACTTATGATATATGGGAAATCAGATATGACTACCCAATTTGCATATAGTGCAAAAAAATTAAAAATACTTAATAATACGTCCTATCATAAAATGTTGGAAATTTCGTATTCAGCATTTAACCCTAATGGGGCCAATGTCTTTATGCTGTATATCCAATAAGTTTCTCTATATATAAGATTCTTAATAAGATTCCTCCCCCCTTCATGGGACCTTAATCTGTTGTATCCCACAATAACTTAAGGAGGATGGGTCATTATCATGATGGGTTTTAAAATGATAAGATAAAGTGTGTTTTTCAATATTTCTATTTATATTATATACGTGTTCTCCCAACCTAGCATTCTTTGTGTCTGTCCTACATATTGTAGACCACATGTAATAAATTATTTGTTTTGAGTTGCATGTTATGCACTCCTTTATTTTATACTTCTTTTTAGTTATAGTGGAATGGAATTCTGTAGTCTTTACAAAAGGTAGACCCACTGTTTTACAAATTTTACGTTCCACACTAAAAAAAACCTTGGGTAGTCATATCTAAATTCTAATATATCAAAAGTATTTTGTAAAACAGTAATTTTTTACTAATTTTTATTGTTAGTTATTACTTATTTTTTAAGTTTAAATTCAATTAATAACATTTAGGGAAATTATCCCTAATTTTAAGAGAGATACTTGGCATTTTATATTTTTTATTTAAGACCGGCAAATAATAAGTTAAGAATCCTTTCCACCAACACATTTGCTGCTATAACTACAAACTCGTAGTGGGTATTATAATGTTAATCTAAAAGCCATAATGTTAGCAGAAAGAGGTGTAGCTCCATTCAGATTATGCCCAATAATCGCAACATGAAAAATCGATCATGGGGCTAACTTCTTGTCAGTTAACTTGTTATTTTCACTATAGGTGTGGTAAGTTATACTCAGGGATAATATATATATATATATATATATACAGTTTTTGAGGTACTAGAGAGACAATTGATCTATAATATTGGAATTGGAATCGGGTCAACGTGTCGATTTTCTTTATGATTTTATGTAATTGAAAGAAGAATAACTCCCTCCATAATAATGCATTTATTACACTATAATTAGAGATATGTTAAAATATGCTCCCATATGACAGACAAGAATCCGTTTTCTATATATATGACAATACATTTTGCTTATAATTTTATATAATCGATGCAATGTATTGGAGAGTTACCAATATTGGATATCTCCTACAATATGCACCCATATTATGGACTTGGAATGAAAGACACCCTGTTTCGCCGTTTAGTAAAGCTTCCTGTCACGCCAAAAGCATGAGTTGGTGTTTGATGTGTGTTTATATATGTTAAGAGTTGTTTTTTTGTAAACCTTGGGATGACATTTATTGTGGTCTTTGATCTTGCAGCAGGCCTAGACCATAAAACATCTAGATAGCCATCACCAGAGCTGGACACAAGGAATTTCATAGAGTGGGCAATAGACTGCCAGGCCAACCCCCTCTGATCCCCCCCAGGGGTCTGCCCACTGAGAAACAACTAGTTTAGATATATGAGGGTGTTGGACTATCCAGGGAGGTCAGTTATTTTTTTTTCTTTTGTCAGTAACTTCTAGGAGACCTATACCATACCATTCCCACAAGAATTCTATATGGGGTAAATATATGTAAGGAATTTCTTGTGTTTTCTCCTATTTTATTTTATGTACTGTTTTGCAATTTGTTATCTGTATGTCATTTATTTCTGTATTTTGTACTCAGCACTGTGAATCCTTTTTGTCAGATTAAATGTTTACTTAATCAGCCTGTGTCTCTGTTCTCTATGAGCTTCACTCTCCAGAGGAAAGCTCAGGTAAACACGTTACCAAAAAGGGTTAACTATATATGTTTTATCAGTAAAAGTAGAACTGTGATACTATAATTCTCCTGTGTGTGGGGTAACCTAAGACGCCCGGGTTTAAAAGTCTTGGTGGTGGCAGTAGTAAAGTGTACTAAGGGGGTTAGTGTAGAAGGGATTGCAGGGGTTAATTGAGTGGTTGCTGGGACTAGCAACAGGTAACCAGGGGTCTGGTGTCATTAACCCTGTCACTTCCACACTCTCCCCACTGTCTCGGCTGGGCCTATAGCCCACGCACGTGACACTTCCCCTTTCGCAATAATGCAAACTCCATTCGTATAGACTCCAAATGTACGAACTGCAATCAAGGGACTGCTCCAGCCTCCCGAACAGGACCTGTATGGGTGCTCCAACTCCTGATCGGTAAACCCACGAATCGCTGCTAACAGCCAAATCAATATATTTTCCAAGCGGCTTACACTTCCATCAATCAGTCGCTATCCGTGTGTAGTAAATCCCCCCAATAACGAGACCAAGCTCCGCATTGAGGGTAAAACAAGAACTGGGTTTACTGTGGGCTACCCGCCCGTATTTATGAAGGTCTCCCACTTGGTGGACACTCCTATAGGGGACCAAATGGGAGACTGTAATGGCAGACAGACACATATCACTTTAGGACATACAGGCACAGAATATTCACACAATGCATCCTGGTTTCCTCCCCTTTGCCCTGGAGATAATTGAGAAGTAATTCAATTATCTCCAGGACAGAGGCAAATTGTCATTTTAAATAATACAGGCAAAACACATAAAAATGAATAATCACACAACTACCGAACATATTGTATTCATGCAACACATCCCCAGATAGCTTGGATCTGAGTGCATATTCTTAGCGAATAGCGCTCAGATCCCGTACGCACAGTTCAATCGCCATGGAGTCAAAGTCTTTTACAGTCTTTCAGTATGCGATTGACTCCATGGGAAGGCTATCTGGGTTCAGTTCATCGTATAATTCAAACTCCCGAACGGCTGGTGTTCGCATGCCTTGTCGACTGAGAAGGGCGGTCTGCGGTTTCAGCGTTGTTTGGCAGAAAAAGTGTCTGTTTTTAGTTCCATAGAATCTGTGCCGAACACCGCTGGTCTTTTGCATGGTTTAAAACACGTAGATGAATCTGGCGGGATTTTTTAATTTTTTTATTTATGAGAACCAATGCGGTAGGACTTGGCAGCCGGCATCTCTGCAACAGGATTGGTCCAGGTGCACAGGACTGATCAACGGAGCAGTTCACTATCTTCAACCGGCAAAAACACCGCATTGTACCAATATTTTATTTGTGATACTTAGCAATAAGTTTCACCATATTTTCCTGTAAGAGTTTTTATGTAGGGGGGTATTTTGCTGGGGAAATAAATTGTTACTTTTTTACTCTATGTTAGTATCCTTTTTTCAAGGTTGGATACAATAACCCAGCAGACGAAATGAAACACAGACAAAGAGGACTCATATTATTCTTTTACCAGCAGAACTCCCCACACAGCGTGGAGATATCCTTAACTAAGACTGTTTCTTGGATATACATCTATTCTGAAACTTACTTTTGGATATTGAACAAGTATAATTTATCATCAGACTAAGAGAATAATATCCTCTGTCCCTATATCTGCTAACTAAGGGATTGTCTGCTAAGCGCTGATACTAATATTGTTTATTCTTGTGTGTACTGTATGTGTGTCTGCTAGTGATTGAGCTTGTGTGTGTGTGTGTATGTATGTGTGTGTCAGCTAGTGAGTAAGCTTGTGTGCCTTCTAGTGAGAGAGCTTGTGTGTGTGTGTGTGTGTGTGTCTGCTAGTGAGTGATCTTGTATGTGTGTGTGTGTGTGTGTGTGTGTGTCTGCTAGTGAGAGAGCTTTTGTGTGTGTGTGTGTGTGTGTGTGTGCATGCTAGTGAGAGAGCATGTGTGTGTGTTTTCTAGAGAGTGAGCTTGTGTGTGTGTGCCTGCTAGTGAGTGAGCTTGTGTGTGTGTGTGTGTGTGTGTGTGTGTCTTCTAGTGAGTGAGTGTGTGTGTGTGTGTGTGTGCTGGTGAGTGAGCATGTGTGTGCTAGTGAGTGAGCTTGTGTGTGTCTGCTAGTGAGAGAGATTGTGTGTGTGTGTGTGTGTGTGTCTGCTAGTAAGTGAGCTTGTGTGTTTGTCTGCTAGGGAGTGAGCTTGTGTGTGTGTGTCTGCTAGTGAGTGAACCTGTGTGTGTGTGTGTGTGTGCCTGCTAGTGAGTGAGCTTGTGTGTGTGTGTATGTCTGCTAGTGGGCTTGTGTGGGTGTGTGTCTGCTGGTGAGTGAGCTTGTGCGTGTGTGTCTGCTAGTGAGTGAGCTTGTGTGCGTGTGTACTAGTGAGAGAGCTTGTGTGTTTGTCTGCTAGTGAGTGATCGTGTTTCTGTGTGTCTGCTAGTGAGTGAGCTTGTATGTGCCTTCTAGAAAGAGAGCTTATGTGTGTGTGTCTTCTAGTGAATGAGCTTGTGTGTGTGTGCCTGCTAGTGAGTGAGCTTGTATGTGTGTGTCTGCTAGTGAGTAAGCTTGTGTGTGTGCCTGCTAGTGAGAGCTTGTTTGTGTGTGTATGTGTGTGTGTCTGCTAGAGAGTGAGCTTGTGTGTGTGTATGTCTGCCTGCTAGTGAGTGAGCTTGTGTCTGTCTGCTAGTGAGCTTGTGTGTGTGTCTGCTAGTGAGTGAGCTTGTGTGTGTGTGTGTGTGTCTGCTAGTGAGAGAGCTTGTGTGTATGTGTCTGCTAGTGAGTGAGCTTGTGTGTGTGTCTGCCAGTGAGTGAGCTTGTGTGTGTGTCTGCCAGTGAGTGAGCTTGTGTGTGTTTTCTAGTGAGAGAGTCTGTGTGTCTGTGTGTGTATGGACTCAGCAGTCTCTGTGTGTGTAAGGACTCATCAATCTGTGTGTGTGTGTATGGACTGTATCAAGGGAAATGTTTTTGTTTTTTAATATTCCTTGGTGGAAAATAATGAATTCTCCACCAGGGATTATAAAAAAAAAAAAACACATTATGGCGGGGGCGGGGCTTAACATGTGGCAGGAGCGGGGTCAAACTGCGGTGAGGCCGGGGTTAAATCCCCCCCCCACCTACTTCTGTCCCTGGCCCACCATGTGCCCCCCTAAAAATGAATCCTAGAGATGCCACTGCCTGCGTGGGAAAATTGATTGATGTAAAGCTTCTAATAAAGACGGATTTAAACCAAAAATTGGATCCTCAGCTATTGCAAAACTATAACTACCACAATGCTAATGTTGTTTGTTAAGAAAACCTTCAATATGGAAAGCAGTAAATTAGTAAACTTTTATTATCACCTCTATTATTTGTTTATGTGCATGCAGAAAAGTGAAGTTTTGAATCTATGCAAATTAAATGTTAAATCATGTAAATCGTCACTATTAAATACACATTACTGAAGTCAAGATCAGTTGTTGACAGGCCATTAACATTATGTCTCTTTATGTTTGAAAAACAAAGGAAGATCTGTTTGATACATTTAAAACATTTTTAGATGTGTTTATCGTTAGGCTGTAAGATTTGAAAACTTGTAACATATAGTAGTTAGTGATGTACCGAACGGTTCGCCGGCGAACGGTTCCTGGCGAACATAGCATGTTCGCGTTCGCCACGGCGGGCGAACATATGCGCGGTTCGACCCGCCCCCTATTCGTCATCATTGAGTAAACTTTGACCCTGTACCTCACAGTCAGCAGACACATTCCAGCCAATTAGCAGCACAGCCTCCCTAGCAGACCTCCCACCTACTGGACAGCATCCATTTTAGATTCATTCTCAAGCTGCATGCTTAGTAAGAGGAGGGAAAGTGTAGCTGCTGTTCATAAGATAGGGAAAAGCATAGCTAGGTTAGGGATAAGGGTATGCTTTTTTTTATTTTTTTTTTCTATCTAATGTAAATGCACTTAGTTGTTCGTCACTTCGCCGCTTCTGGGTGTCAGGCTCACAGTGCATACCAGCCCCATTTCCCCAGTCAGTGCCACCAATTACATCTGGTGTCACAATAGCTTGGATTTAAAAACAAAAAACTTTTTCACTGTTATAGATTGAATAGCAGTCAGTGTCCTTAAAGCGGGTGTGTTACGCTAACAGTGGATACGCTGACCAGTGCCACTAATTAGATCTGGTGTCACAATAGCTTGGATTTAAAAAAACAAAACACTTTTTCCACTGTTATAGATTGAATAGCAGTCAGTGTCCTTAAAGCGGGTGTGTTACGCTAACAGTGGATACGGTGACCAGTGCCACCAATTAGATCTGGTGTCACAATAGCTTGGATTTAAAAAAAACGCACTTTTTTCACTGTTATAGATTGAATAGCAGTCAGTGTCCTTAAAGCGGGTGTGTTACGCTAACAGTGGATACGCTGACCAGTGCCACTAATTAGATCTGGTGTCACAATAGCTTGGATTTAAAAAAACAAAACACTTTTTCACTGTTATAGATTGAATAGCAGTCAGTGTCCTTAAAGCGGGTGTGTTACGCTAACAGTGGATACGCTGACCAGTGCCACCAATTAGATCTGGTGTCACAATAGCTTGGATTTTTAAAAAAAACCACTTTTTTCACTGTTATAGATTGAATAGCAGTTAGTGTCCTTAAAGCGGGTGTGTTAAGCTATCAGTGGATACGGTGACCATTGCCACCACTTAGATCTGGTGACACAAAGCTTGGATTTAAAAACAAAAAACACTTTTTTCACTGTTATAGATTGAATAGCAGTCAGTGTCCTTAAAGCGGGTGTGTTACGCT
>OW240916.1:189283131-189364238 GCA_933207985.1 Pelobates cultripes | reverse complement strand
GTGTCCCCAACAAGTCTGAGGACACGGCCTTAAAGGGGCAGTGTCCCAATCTTCCTGATGTCCCAAAAAAGGTGTTTAAAGGGCCAGCACCAGTCACATAAAGAGTCCATAAGCCCCAATATGCCCACCGACAGTCTTAAAGGGCCATACACACCAAATAAAAGTGCATTCATTTTCACAATCTCCCAGGGGCCATAGTCATGCGGGAGGAGGCTGGCAAATAGGCTTCTCCACAACCCAGGGAAGCAGGGCAATTTGCCATTTAAAGGGCCCATTACAAATAGCAGTTTGTAACAAGGTGTCAATCCATATCTGCCAAGTGACCCGATGTAGGGGGACCAGTCCCTATTCTGCTCTGTGTCAGTGTGTATCAGGGAACCTTAGGACAGGTGTCAATCCATATCTGCCAAGTGACCCTATGCAGGGGGAACAGTCCCTATTCTGCTCTGTGTCAGTGTGTATCAGGGATCCTTAGGACAGGTGTCAATCCATATCTGCCAAGTGACCCTATGTAGGGGGACCAGTCTCTATTCTGCTCTGTGTCCGTGTGCATCAGGGGCTCTGAGGACAGGTGTCAATCCATATGTCAAGGTGTCAATATGTCATATGTCAGGTGTCAATCCATATTCATTGTGATTTAGGAATGTTAGGTGATTTCTGCCCTTTATGGATTAAAACCAGACTCTGTATCAACTGTGTAATTTTCCATGGGAGTTTTGCCATGGATCCCCCTCCGGCATGCCACAGTCCAGGTGTTAGTCCCCTTGAAACAACTTTTCCATCCCTATTGTGGCCAGAAAGAGTCCCTGTGTGTTTTAAAATTCGCCTCCCCATTGAAGTCAATGGCGTTTCGGGGGCGGTTCGCCAGTTCGCGAACATTTGCGGAAGTTCGCGTTCGCCGTTCGAACCGAAAATTTCGGGTTCGCGACATCACTAATAGTAGTATAATCATAAAGCAATGTATCTTTCCTCATTAACCTTAAAAGTATCCTATGTTAACAGATATACCATGGATTGTGCTTTTTCAGTGCTTTAAAATCAAGACATATATCATACATTTTAGAGCCCTCTGCCTTGGTTCCAGTCATAATTTTCCAGACACAGATATATACATATAAATTCACAAAAACACACATTTACAAACATACACACATATTCCAAGACCAATTAAGGTCTTTCAGCCTTTTAGTAGATAACTCCCTAATATTGTGGGAATTAGGGAGTTATCTACTTATTCATTCCTGTCATTACATGGCTGGCCAAGTAACTTACATTTTATGTGAATGTATGTTACTTGATTGTTGTAAGTGTTGCAAATGCTTACTGCTGAATCCTGGCTATGTTTGTATACTTTTTATTTGAAATTGTATACAATGTAACATTCTTCTTCTTCCACTGAGTGAGTATATTAGTACTTAGGCAATACTGTGCTTCGGAACTTCGGAACTTCAGCACTTTGACACCTCGGAACTTCTGCAACTTCGGAACTTCGGCACTTCAGCAATTCGCCACTTCGGGACTTCGGCAATTCGTCAATTCGGCACTTCGGAAATTCAGCTATTCGGACATTCAGAGGCACCCGAATGTCCGAATTACCCGATATTCGGCCGAATTATAATTCGGACCGAAATGAATTGCACATGTCTAGAACGCTGCACATGCTGAGATATTTGCAATTGTGTGCTGTGGGCTAGTTGCACTCCCAGTACATATGACATTGAGAGCCCAGAACTCGGGCTGTCTAATGTCATTTCTGTGCATAAATTATGTTTGTTGTCAGTGTGCACTGCACTGGCAACAGACATAGAAATCTGAATTTCTGCAAAGGGAAGCTAGCTCTCCAATTACTCCCTCCTCTCCCCGCCGTGTGCTCTACATCACACTCCATTTGTTTTTGTTTATTTATTTTTTTTATAAAATCCCTTCCTCCCTACACCCTCCCCGTGTTCCTTTAAGTTCACAACATTTTATCTATCTATTATGCTGCACAAAGTGCTATCAAATATTAAATATTATTCTCAAATTCAGGGTTATTCGATAAATAAAATAAAATAAATATTTAAATCCAAAGGCGAAATTTAGTTACATTTGAATCCTTACATCCAATCCTGTGACAAAACAGCAGTTCAACTAGACATAAATCAAAATGTCTCCCTACAAATTATTTAGTATGCTTTTGACCTATATTAATATTCCCTAGAACAATCATTTACTGTGAACATGTACACTGATCCACCACAACATTAAAACCACTAAAAACTACCAACAGATGAGGTGAATAACTTTAATGATATTGTTCTAATGGTACCTGTCAAGGGTTAGGATATATTAGGAAACTGGACAATCAGTTCTTGAAATTCATTCATGTGGATTTTGCTTCAACACATACCATCCTCCCAGAGATTGCTGCAGATCATGTACATCCCATTATGGCAATGATGTTTCCTGATGGCAGTGGCCTCTTTCGTCAGGATAATGTACCCTTCCACAGTGAAAAGAATGATCAGGAATAGTTTGAGGAACAAAGAGTTTAAGGTGTTGCCTTGGCCTTCAAATCTTACAGATCTCAATCTGACTGAGCATCTGTTGGATGTTCTGGAACAACAAATTCATTCCATAAAGAACTTAACTTGCAACTTGCAGGACTTAAAGGATATGATGCTAATGCTTTGATGCCAGGTACCACAGGACACATTCAGAGATCTTGTTGAGTCCATGCCTAGGTGCATGACAGCCGTTTTTGCAGCACAATATTAGGCAAATGATTTTATTGTTGTGACTGATCAGTTGCAACAGCATATGTTGCTGTCTAATGCTTTTAACACATGAGACTTGTCAATCCAATGTAGGTGATTTACACAGGACACGTTCACAAGTCTTATTGAGTCCATGCCTCAATGCATCAGAACTGTTTTGGCATCACAAGGAGGTTCTACACAATATTAGGCAAGTAGGCAATATTAGGAACCTACATGAAACAATGGTTCATTGAATCAAAGGATTGTCTAATGTCTTTTGAAAACTCTTTCTGTGCTACCATTTACTGGGGAACTTCTCTACTACATAGTGAAGGATGAATTGGCATGTCCACTATTATGGTATTTAGAGTCCAGAAACAGGTTTAGCTTTCCTTAACAATGTGTTTATTGCTGCATGAATTTCTTGATTCCTAAGACTGTATACAATTGGGTTTAACAGAGGAGTCACTACTGTATATAACAAAGATAAAGCTTTACCTACATTAAAAATTTGTTCCTGAGAGGGTATGACATACATTGTTATAAGAGTCCCGTAATAGGTGGCTACAACAGCAAGGTGAGAACTACAAGTTGAGAAAGCTTTTTTTCTTCCGTTAGCCGAGGGAATCTTGTAAATAGTATGGATAATAATGATATATGTCACAATAATAAAAACAAATGGGAACACTGTGACTACAGAGGCAAATAAAAAAGATTCAATTTCTACCAAGAATGTGTCTGAGCATGAAAGTTTGATTAGAGGCGTAAGGTCACAAAAGAAACTATCTATCACATTTGGTCCACAATAGTGTGAATTACATAGCAAAATCAGAGTTATCATTGATATAGTAAAGCCAGCTAACCATGCCCATAAAACTAGTTGGACACAGAGTTTAATGTCCATTAAAGATTTGTAGTGTAAAGGATTGCATATTGCCAAATATCGATCAAAAGACATAATTGCAAACAGCATGCATTCAGTTGTAGCTGTTGAACTGAAAAAATAATATTGTGTTAAACATCCAGGTAATGATATTGCAACACGTCCTGAAAACAAGCTCTGTAACATATTAGGAACAATATTTGTAGTGAATGCAACTTCAGATAATGATAGATTGCTGAGAAAAAAGTACATTGGAGAATGAAGTCGACTGCATAATGACACTAGAACAATGATTAGGGTATTTCCAGACACTGTTAAAATGTAAGTGATTAAAAATATAACTGCAATTACTGTCTTAAAATGTTTAAGGCTTTTAAACCCAGCAAGCAGAAATTCTGTGACCGCAGTTTCATTTTTCTCAAGACTTTTCTGCAAATTTAAAGATAAAAAAAAAAAACACATGATAAATACTTTGCTTCAACATTGTCTCTAAAAGAATATGAAAAACAACATACTGTAATAGTTTCTGTTATATTGTGTGGCTATGCTTGTGAGCATACAAGGGAAGGACATATTAGCTAAAGATCGATACTTAAACTCTATCTAAATTAAGGGTGAAAATTAAATCTTGAAATGTAGTGTGATATTTTTCATAGTTTTTTGTATGTTCACAAGCATTTGACAATGGCAACAACTCCCAAAATATTGAAGAATAAAAACAAAAATGGGAAAGAATTATAATGTTAAATAATTTATTTAAATTTTAAATGTGGAAATTATTATTTGAAAATGGCATTCAAGCAAGATATAGTAATAATAGAATTTATCAGAACAAAAATAAAGTGTTTTAAAAATGTGTAAAGAAAATAATGCTGCAGAAAAGAAAGAAAAATCTATTTTTATCAAACTCACCACATCTCTCAAATACATATTTATTTCTTACAATGTGTCATATTTCATATTCAAAATATTCTGACATTTTTTTTTTCTTCTAATTATATCCTTTCAACTCTATTTTTCCCAATATTGTAAAGAGGAAGTGCAATGTAGTATCACAAATCATTTGACTTAAAAATTAAAGCACAATGTTCACTTTTTGGTAATTAATCTGTTTGCTATCTTTTCTTCTTTTACTTTACTGGTGCATGTATGCTATCTAAATAAAACCTTCAAAAGTGTCAACAGGGAATAATGAATATATTTTGTTATACAACCAATTAAACAAATTAATTGTGCAGGGAAAACATTTTATTCTCTTAAAATGATCAATGATGGCTAAAATAAAATGTAACTCTAAAATCACAAATAACATTTATTTTAACATGTGAGCTTTTTGAGTTTGATGTTTTAACCCTCAATGTTCTTATGTAATCTATTTGTATTTGTAATTTACCTGTATTTTCACATCATGTCACTGATAGTCTCTTTGACCTATGATACATCCTTTAAAACTGTTGCCAGAGGGATTATGTGTGTATTGAAAAAAAGAGTCCAATAATCTCTTTATCAGTTCCAACAAGTCCAGCACTGGCAATCCCATCAATAGTTTTTTATTGAATATTGTGACGAGACCAATCTCGCCACATTGCATTGGAGGAGCCTGGTTGCCCGCCTGCTGCCTTTTCCCCTGCGAAGACACGAAAGCCGGGTCATTCGGTGCGTCCCCTGTTTGAGCGGTGATACCCCAGATAGCTATGCCATGGAGCCCATTCGTATAATGAAAGACTATGGGAAAGAATTTGGCTCCATGGCAATTGAACTGTATGTGTGTGCTCTGAGCGCCATTCAGTAATAATGTGCACTCAGATCTGAGCTATCTGGGGATATGTTGAATGTACCTGTTTTGTGCAATGGCTGTACAGTTATAGATTTTTATGTGTTTTATTGTCTTTTGCTGCCATGTGTTCAATGGAGTTTTGCCTCTGTCCTTGGAGATAATTGGATTACGTCCCAATTATCTCCAGGATAGAAGGCTCTGTGGAACTGGTTTTGGGCAGAAAAGCCATGCTCCCTTTGGTCACAAATAGTGATGTCCCGAACGGTTCGCTGGCGAATAGTTCCCGGTAAACATAGCGTGTTCGCGTTCGCCACGGACGGCAAACATATGCGATGTTCGGTCCGCCCCTATTAATTTACTAATACTAAGTAAAAATTACTTAGTATTAGTAAATTGTGCCCCTACTCGCAATACCGCGAGTAGGGGCATGTCTATTAAAAAGTGAGCAGCCTGTGGCTGTAAAAAAAAAAAAGTGTCACCTATAGTCCCCCCCCCGGCCCCCACCCCTGAGCGGTGGGTGGGGGACCCAAAATCAACAATAAGGGGGGGACCTATTGTCCCCCCCCAGCCCCCACCCCTGAGCGGTGGGTGGGGGCCCTAAAATGAACAATAAGGGGGGGTCCCCACCCCTGCGCAGTGGGTGGGGGCCATATTGATAATGAGGGGGGACCTACTGCCCCCCCCGGCCCCCACCCCTGCACGGCGGGTGGGGGCCATATTGATAATGAGGAGGGGGACCTACTGCCCCCCCGGCCCCCACCCCTGCGCGGCGGGTGGGGGCCATATTGATAATGAGGGGGGGGACCTACTGTCCACCCCCCCTCCAGCCCCCACCTCTGGGCTGTGGGTGGGGGCCCTAAGTAAATCCCCCCCCAAGGTGACTAGGGGTCCCCAACCCCCTAGTCACCCACCCCCCCAAATAAAAAGTCCCTACCTACCCCCCTCACCCTAAAAAATAGTGACGGGGTAATAAAATAACTAACCTGTAAAATAAAATTAAACTTACCATTCCATGTCTTCTTTTTTCTCAAATCTTCGTTTTTCAGCCCCAAAAAAGGCCAAATAAAAAAGCATCAGAACCGTCGAACTAAAAAAAAAAAAAAAATCCCAAGCGCAAAAAAAAAACCAGACGAAAAAGAAAAAAAGCCTAATTGCAGGGCGTGGAAAGGCTTTATAAGCCTTCCCCCGCCCTGTAGAGCTCAGTCTGCATGGAGCCCTCAATGGGTGAAGATGGATTTTTTTTTGCGCTCAGGTTTTTTCTTTTTCGTCTGTTTTTTTTTTTTGCGCTCAGGATTTATTTTTTTTTGTTCGACGGTTATGATGGTTTTTTATTTGGCCTTTTTTGGGGCTGAAAAATGAAGATTTGAGAAAAAAGATGGTAAGTTTAATTTTATTTTACAGGTTAGTTATTTTATTTTATTTTTATTTGGGGGGGTGGGTGACTAGGGGCTTGGGGACCCCTAGTCACATTGGGGGGGGGAAATTTACTTAGGGCCCCCACCCGCAGCCCAGGGGTGGGTGCCGGGGGGGAGGACAGTAGGTCCCCCCTCATTATCTTTATGGCCCCCACCCCGCCCCCAGGGGTGGGGCCGGAGGGGGGGTGGACAGTAGGTCCCCCCCCTCATTATCAATATGGCCCCCACCAGCTGCGCAGGGCTTGGTGGCCGGGGGGGCAGTAGGTCTCCTCCACCCCCCCTCAACCAGAAAGAGTCCCTGTGGGTTTTAAAATTCGCCTGCCTATTGAAGTCTATGGCGGTTCGCCTGGTTTGCGAACATTTGCGGAAGTTCGCGTTTGCGGTTCGCGAACCGAAAATTTCATGTTCGCGACATCACTAGTCACAAAGGACTACGATCTATCTTTTGAACCACTGGACCAATTTGTATGATTTTGACGTATATGTTTGTATTTGGAGTATGCTGATTCTGAAAATGTAAGTTTTATGTGAACGTGATGCATACATTTCAAGTTATGAATAATGTGGAAAAATTGTATTTCTCTGCTTGTTATAATTACATTACCCATTGTGTAAGGTAATTGTATCACAGGCAGAGGGGAGGATTTTGTGTGGGAGTGTCTGAGTGTATTGTATGTGTTTATTGGTTGTGTTCCAAAATCCTGTGGGTGGTACTAATGTGTATATAAGGACAATAAACCCACAGCTCTGTCTGTTCACAGCTTGACCCTCAACACGGAGCTTTGTCTCGTTCTTGGGGGGATTTATTGTATGCTGTTCCAGTTTGACTGCTAGGAGTGTAAACCTATTCGTATGGTTTTTCCTATTCGGCTGTTTACGGCATTCATATGGTTTCCTGTTCAGCGGATTGGTGTTCTGCAGTAGCTGTGCCTGTGTTTCTGGAAGGGAAGATCTCCTAAACGGCGGTTTAACCCTTTTATGCTGAGGGTGCCGTTACAAATATTATTAAAAGAACTCCATACATGATACAGGGACATTCCAATATTAGAAATAAATGTATTTATGTATTAAGTTTAGATTAAAAAAAGAAAAGCTGGAGGGCTCAGGCGGAGTTAGAATAGGACCAGAAAATGATCTTTTTTCAGCTCTATCCACCAGGAACCACATCAGTACAGTACACCTACTCATGTGCATGGAATAACTTGTTTATGCAGGTCCCAGTAACATCACGTTGCGGTATGTATGACGTCATTACGCGATCGTATGAAATTCAAGATTACGGAAGAACTCACCACTGTGCCGACAGCCTGAGGACCGCTAGCTGTGTTGCTAGCAGCGAGCAGCTAGCCGCGAGTCGCATACACGGTGTATGAACTTCGTCAGGGAAAAGAGCTGTTATCATTCATATGTGATTTTTAATTATTGTGAAAATAAAGAATTTCTTCACATCCAGTTGCCCTCCTGGTTACCTGTCACGCTTTGGTCCTGACCTAAGGATTTGAGCTATCAACGTTAGAGCAGACATTTACTGCTCTCTCCTTGTGAGTTTTTAGATTCACTTATTTAAAATTATATTGTATGCCACAGTTACACCATATATTGTTTCCTTATATGTTTTTTTTTTTTTTTTATGTATTATGCTCTACCATGTACTTTTGGGAGAATATTAAGAAGTTCATTTTTTTAGTGTACTTCAGAGTAAGTGTTTACTATATTTTACCTCTTAGTGCACTTTAATTGTTTGCACAATCATTTTGCAAAGTTATATGTATTTTTGCACTTTTATTAGCACCTTATAGTGCACTGTGAATTGCAATTTTAATGTACTGTGTTGCACTTTGTGCATGTATATATATATATATATATATATATATATATATATAAATATATATACAAAAATACCGTCACTCTAAGTAAAGTATTGCACTGATACAAGCTTTATATAGGACAAAGATCTTAACTTAACTCTTAAGCAGCATCTCAATCACCTGTATGTCTGGCATGTCCCGGGCAACCCAGAAGTCCCGCCCCCATCAACAGTGAGGGTCTCATCCAATGAACCTAAGGAGCATCGTAGCGAAACTATGGGAACTAGAAATGCCAATCGGCTATTGGTTCCTCCCTCATGTACGGATGCCCTATAGAGGCAAAACTCTTCTAGGAAAGGAGAGACACACACATCTGCTGACATCAGCCTCAGTGTGTTTCCATGGTGACCGGGACACGCCGGAAAACTTATGGGGGTTTAGTTACAGTAAATGAAAGTCAAAGAGTGAGATCACTGAGTGCTGAGGTGCATGATGCGTAAAAGTCACCAACTCTGCACTGATTCCATAGCCAAAAAGTTCAAATTCTGCACTATATATATATAAATAATTAAATAAAAAAATAATTTAAAAAATGGACAAAAGTATTTAGGACAAATGTCTTAAATATTGAATTCAGGTGTTTTAATCAGACACATTGCTCATTACAGGTGTATAAAATTCTTGTATGTGTATAAAAGTACCTTGCCATGCAGCTATGCCTGCATTTACAAAAAATTTTGAAAGCCAAGAAAAAAAGGGTAATTTTGAAGAGCTCAGTGAATTCAAGTGTGTACTGTGATAGGATGCCACCATTGCTATAAGTCAGTTTTTGAAATATCATCCCTGCTGGATATTCCACGGTCAACTGTAAGTGGTATTATTGGAATGTGGAACTAAACTCAGCCATGAAGTGGAAAACCACATAAAGTTAAAGATTGGGATCACCGAGTGCTGAGGTGCATGGTGCATAAAAGTTACCAACTCTGCACTGATTCCATAGCCGAAGAGTTCCAAACTTCTACTGGCATTAATATCTGCACACAAACTGGACAGTGAGAGCTTCATGGAATGGGGTTCTATAGATGAGCAGCTGCATGCAAGGCTCCACTGGACTCCACTGGAGCAGTACTAATGTATTTTGTGAAGTGATGCTTTTCTGTTTGTCAGTCTGATGGGCGAGTCTGGATTTGGCAGACTCCAGGATAACGTAACCTGTCTGACTGCATTATAACAACTGTAAAGTTTGGTGGAGGAGGGATAATGATATGGGGCTGTTTTTTAGGAGTTGAGCTAGGTCTCTTACTTCCAGTGAAGGTAAGTCTTACTGCTTCAGCATTCCAATACATATTGGGCAATCCTATGCATCTGACTTTGTGCGAACAGTTTGGGAAAGCTCTTTTTTTTATTCCAGCATGACTGTGTTCCAGTGTGCAATACAAGTTCCATAAAGACATGATTGGATGAGCTTGATGTGGAAGAACTTGACTGTCCCACAAAGAGCCTTGACCTCAACCCAATGGAATACTGAAATGGAAGGCCTTCTCATCCAACATCTGTGCCTGACCTCAGAAATGCTCTACCTGATGAACGGGCAAACAATTTCACAGAAGCACTCCAAAATCTTGTGAAAATCCTTCCAAGAAGAGTGGAAGCTGTCATTGATGCAAAAGCGGGAACAGCTACTTATTAATGTTTATGTATTTTGAATGCAATGTCATAAAAATCCCTGTTAGTACACTGGCCAGGTGTACCAATACCTTTGTCCATATAGTGTGTATATAGTGTGTGTAAGAATTCTTTCCATTTATACATGACAATACCTTACTGGCCTTAGCAACTGCCGAATAACATTTCATATAGTTGCTTAGTTTGTTGTCTATGACAACTCCCAAATTTTTCTCATGTGTTGTTATCCCTAATTCACTACCATTTAGGGTATAAGTTGCTTGTGCATTCTTTAGCCTGAAGTGCATAACATTATATGCATTTTTCTACAGTCAGTTTCATCTGCCATTTGAGTGCCCAGTCCCCCATCTCTCTAAATCCCTCTGCAGCAAAGTAATATCCCTTGCTCACATTGTATTTTATATTATATATATATATATATACACACACACACACACATATGAAACAAAGGGGGGTTGGCTGCACTCACCTAAACATGCATAAATGGGGGTGCTGCTGGGGGCCAAATAATGCAAAACACAAGATCCAGCGCACTCGCCTATCCACTAAACAGCAACTTCAATGTTGAAAGATTTTATTAGTTTTTTTAAAAACACCTAATCTAGGCAAAAATAATGGGGGTTTAGCTACATTATATGATCATACATTGCATAAGCCTGCCACAACGTCAATGTACCCCATCTTTGGCAGGTCCTACACTAACAGCCTAATGTCTGCTCTTATGAGATTAACCACTTACTTGAGGAAAAAAATTCCATCTGGGGCTCTCTGCAGTACAAGGCTAAATAGGGCCCTGGGATGAGGCACCTGTGACAGGGAGGGGTGCAAAACCAAAGGAGTTGGCTAGACTCCCAAATATATACATATGAAACAAGGGGGGGTTGGCTGCACTCACCTAAACATGCATAAATGGGGGTGCTGCTGGGGGCCAAATAATACAAAACACAAGATCCAGCGCACTCGCCTATCCACTAAACAGCAACTTCAATACTGAAAGATTTTATTAGTTTTTTTTAAAAACACCTAATCTAGGCAAAAATAATGGGGGTTTAGTTACATTATATGATCATACATTGCATAAGCCTGCCACAACGTCAATGTACCCCATCTTTGGCAGGTCCTACACTAACAGCCTAATGTCTGCTCTTATGAGATTAACCACTTACTTGAGGAAAAAAATTCCATCTGGGGCTGTCTGCAGTACAAGGCTAAATAGGGCCCTGGGATGAGGCACCTGTGACAGGGAGGGGTGCAAAACCAAAGGAGTTGGCTAGACTCCCAAATATATACATATGAAACAAGGGGGGGTTGGCTGCACTCACCTAAACATGCATAAATGGGGGTGCTGCTGGGGGCCAAATAATACAAAACACAAGATCCAGTGCACTCTCCGATCCACTAAACAGCAACTTCAATGTTGAAAGATTTTATTAGTTTTTTTAAAAACACCTAATCTAGGCAAAAATAATGGGGGTTTAGTTACATTATATGATCATACATTGCATAAGCCTGCCACAACGTCAATGTACTCCATCTTTGGCAGGTCCTACACTGCAATGTATGATCATATAATGTAACTAAACCCCCATTGGGTATAGCTCCTCCCCTTCTCAATTGGACAGGAACACCTCCTAAATAAAAGAGACTCCCCCCTATACCCCCTCAGTCTTTTTTTCCTGTCCACTTCTCAGGGACAGTGGAGTTTGCATCTCCTAAAAATTTTCTTTTGTGACTTATTTGGGTCTAATTGTACCCCTGGCCTATGGGGAGTTCAGTCTCTCTCCCCATGGAAGCCTCAGGACACGGCGCCTCACCAAGGGCGACCCCCTGGAGGATTCTCCCCTTAGCGACTGGGGAGCTATGCTGCAGTAACCCTATAGGTAGCAGCTGGATGTGCCAGACCCAGAGAGGTGGTAATTCCCACAGAAGGGTTCACCTACTTGCTGCAATAAACTTGGGCTTCTTGGCTTTCCCAATAAAGATGGCCTGCCCTATCCTCAGGATGTAAGTGGCAGAGATATAAGAATTTACCTGACTGGGGGTGGGCTCCTGCTTCCTTGTAGCTGATCCATTCCGGTCGTGGAACGCACGCCGATATTTTCGGCACTTCCGGTTTCGGCACTTCCGGTTTCGGCACTTCCGGTTTTCGGTACTTCCGTTTTTTTTTTTGGCCTATCTTTTCCCTCTCTCCAGCAGTGGAACGCAGGTGGAACGCATGCCAGAGGAAGGCCAGCAGCAGGGGGATGTACTTCCTGTTTGGCATCTTATATTTAAAGGGTAAGCACCTCTATTCTGTCTCTATGCTGTTTGATGTAATTCTGCATAACTGGATTAAACTCCTGTCTTCTGGCTGCAGGTAAGTGACATTTCTTGTCCTTTTATTGTAATTTCTCTATTCCCCACTCCTTTTCAAAGCAATAATTGGTTGCTGGAAATTCTAATTTATTTAATTTTTAGCTGCCCATACTATGGATTCCCCCGGTCAGGCTTCGAGAAATAGGTCGCAATCTAGAGGTTCTGAGTAAGTCACTACAAAATTTTTAAAGACAAAAAAAAAAAAAGAGTGCATTTCAGACTTCTGACTGGGGGATTTTCAGTTCTACCCATAGGTCCTCATACAAGAAAAAGAAGCATAAGACCCCCTTATGTGAAGCTTGTGATGACAAGGTGCTTCCTGGGAAAAGGCTCTGCTTTGAGTGTCTTAAAGCAGCGGCAGGCCATGCTGAACCGGACCCAGATGTTCTCTCTTACATCCGTCAAGCAGTTTCAGAGGGTCTTCGACAGTCTGAGAGGGCTAAGAAAAGACGTAGATCTTTTAGCCCAGAGGAATATGCTGACTTAAGCTCTGATGAATATGTACCCCTGGTATTTGAGCAAGACGAGTTGTCATCTCAAGATGAGGAATATGGGGCCTCTCCTGTCTTTATAGACAGTGTGAAAATAGAAGCTTTAATCAAGGCAGTTCGTGATACCTTGGAGCTTAATGATAAGAGAGAGGAGGAACCAGCTTCTAGTAAGCATTTTGCTGACCTGAGAAGGCGTAATCCTACCTTCCCATTACATGAGACCATTGGGGACCTCATTAAGCAAGAATGGAAGAAGGCTGAAAAAAGAATCTCTATTCAGGGTCGTTTTTCTAAACTATACCCTTTTAAGGCTACGGACAGTAACCATTGGGACCTTGCCCCCAAAGTAAATGCAGCTATTGTCCGATTAGCTAAAAAGACCACCCTTCCATTGGATGATGCCGGTACTTTAAGAGATCCAATGGATAAACGTATGGACTCAAATTTGTCCAAAGCCTATATAGCCTCTGGCTCTGGGCTTCGTCCTGCTGTAGCCCTGACATCTGTCTCTAGGGCCTTGAAGCAGTGGATGGATGACCTTGAAGAGGACATATCAAGCGGAGTCAGTAGATCCAGGCTGCTGGAATCCTTAAGGAAAATTAAGCTGGCTATTGATTTTTCATCAGAAGCTTCCATAGATTTGGTTAAAACTATCTTCAGAAGCATGGTCCTTACTGTAGCATCAAGACGGGCTCTTTGGCTACGTAATTGGGTGGCAGATAATTCTTCATAAAATAGCCTGTGTTCCCTCCCCTTTCAAGGAGAGATGCTCTTTGGCAAATACTTGGACGAATGTATCAAAAAGGCAGTAGAAGGACGTAAGGCCTTTCTTCCTCAAGATAGACGTCCTAAAAGATCCTTTCCGCAGGACAGACGTTCCTTTCGGGACAAGGAATTTAGACAATACAGACCTGGTAGGGAGTTTTCCAGATTCCAATCCTGGAAAAGTGGTCTCTCCTCTTCCAAAACCACCCGAGGACGTGGTGGCAATGGTAAACCTTCAAAGCAATTCTGATGGGACGCCAGTCCAGCCCTTGGGAGTGGGAGCAAGACTTCTTCACTTCTACGAGGTGTGGGCTCCAGCAATTCAGGACAAGTGGGTTTTAAAGACCCTAAAATCCGGCTACTACCTGGAATTCTCAACAATCCCTTATCCCCAGTTCATGTCTACAAGCATGCCTATGGAAGCAGAGAAAGCAGTGGCCATTCGGTCTTTTGTTTCTTCCCTTTCAGCAGAAGGAGTTATATGTCCTGTTCCTGCAAAAGAAAGAGGATTGGGAGTTTATTCCAGACTTTTTCTCACTCCAAAAGCATCAGGGGAGTGGAGACCAATTTTGGACCTTCACGAATTAAACGAAAATCTGTATGTGAGAAAATTCAAAATGGAATCCGTAAGTTCCATTATAAAAGTCATCTCCCCAGGCGACTGGTTAATCTCCATAGACCTTCGAGATGCTTATTTTCATGTTCCTATTGCTCCACCACACCAGAAGTTCCTGAGATTTGCGATTCACCGTCAGCATTTTCAGTTTCAAGCCCTTCCCTTTGGCCTGAGCACAGCTCCCAGGACTTTCTCAAAGATCCTGGTTGCCTTAATAGCACATATCCGTCTGGAAGGCATCTCAATATTCCATTATCTCGACGTCATCTTGATTCTCTCACACAGTAGAGATATTCTCCTTCTTCATCGAGATCGGTTCTTTCAATTCTTCAAAAATTTGGATGGTTGGTAAACCTCAAGAAAAGCCAGCTTTCCCCCTCTCAAGTTATGATATACTTAGGGGCAAGATTCAACACAATCCAGTCACAGGTCTCCCTATCCTTGGACAGGGGGCTTCGTATTCAATCAAAGATCTTACTGCAGAGAGCCCCAGATGGAATGTTTTTCCTCAAGTAAGTGGTTAATCTCATAAGAGCAGACATTAGGCTGTTAGTGTAGGACCTGCCAAAGATGGGGTACATTGACGTTGTGGCAGGCTTATGCAATGTATGATCATATAATGTAACTAAACCCCCATTATTTTTGCCTAGATTAGGTGTTTTTAAAAAAACTAATAAAATCTTTCAACATTGAAGTTGCTGTTTAGTGGATAGGCGAGTGCGCTGGATCTTGTGTTTTATTTATATATATATATATATATATAGTGTTCAAGTAGAGATTGTAGCTATATTAGATGTAGATGTAAAAAACAGATAAAATTTGTATATTGTAATACCTTTATTATTGGACTAACAGAATTTTTTAATGACAAGCTTTCGGAAGAACCTCCCTTTCTCAAGTCTAAAGCATTCCTGAGCAAGACGACACATGGAATTCAAAGTTGAGTTGTGATACAGGGGTTAAAGCAACATGAGTGCAGGTAAGACACAGGTTTGATAGAAAATAGACAACATTCTTGCATAGGGGTGTAAATATCTTCTGTAAAGATTACAGAGTGAGGGTGGATAGAGAGAAAAAAAAACAAGCAAACAGTGCAGAAGATGGTGCTTGAAAGGGTTTAATTACTCATATCAATATTAAGAATGCATGAATTCCCATCCAAGAGTTACAGGATGTGCATGAAGGCCTATATCCAGCATACACAGACACATGCACATACTCACACTAATGTACATATGCATATACACAAGTAGTGTTTATGTACAAGTATACACAAGTACATACAACAATATAAATATAAATACAACCAAATGCCCAAAGATATGTACATGCACACCTACATATACATCCTCACACATGTATGTATGTATACCTATTTAAGGGAATAGATGCACCCATTCACACACACACACACACAAACAAACTGATGTTCATTATCATACACTCACTGACACAAACATACACAGTGATCCATATAGTTACACTGACCTCTATAATAACCCAAAACCACACTGACCATACACACAAACATTCACTGGCACACACATAGACCGACCCATACAGACACTCTAAGAAAAAGGTCCAAATTAACTTATGTGAGAATTATTGCATCTTTACTCTGTTTTATGTTGAGGGTTTTTGTTTTTTTTAACGTTACCATGAAAACTTTAGTAAGCAAATTTCCTCTAAATTGACAACTGTGATTGTGTGGGTATAACATTATTTATATTATTTATGCAGCGGAAAAAATAAATACATTCATAATTTTGGATGGGTAATGTCACCATTCAATTTCATAGGGATTACTGTTGACATCAGAATTAAGTAGCTTATGTATCATTCTTATTGTTTCCTTATAAAAATATTTAACATTTTTTCAAGAGTTTTTTTAATTGCTATTTTCACATTTTTATTGCGCAGAGTAAATATGAAGGGACTGATGACAGGAGTGACAAATATATTGAGAACTGCAACTGATTTATTTTTATCTAAAGCATACCTTTGATTAGGCACAACATAGATGAATATGGTTCCTCCATAGGCCAGAGCTACAAGCATAAGGTGAGAGACACAGGTAGAAAATGACTTCTGCCTTCCAGTAACTGATGACATCCTAACTATCGTTACAATAATGTGAATATATGTGAACAGGACTGTCATAAGGGAGCTCAAAACTATTACAGTAGAAATCACAAAATTTATGGTTGCAATAATACTTGAGTCTGTACAAGACAACCTCAGTAGTGGCTTACTGTCACAAAAGAAATGGTTAATAATGTTACTATTACAGAATTTCATTTGAAACATCAGTATTGCAGGTAAAAGAATTAAGATGAATCCAGTACACCAACAGCTTATCCCCAAGCATGCACACATATAGTGATTCATTATTGTAGAATATTGCAAAGGTTTGCATATAGCTATATAGCGATCTATTGACATAATGGCCATAATCAGAAGTTCTGTTGATCCAAAGGAAAAATAAAAAAAAGACTGTAGCAAGCATCCTAAATAAGAAATGGCTTTGTAAGTAGTACATATGCTTACTAGGATCTTTGGGATGACACTAGATGTAAGAAGAACTTCCAGAGAAGAAAAATTTGCAATGAAAAAGTACATAGGAGAATGAAGAGTTGAATTACTGCAGATAACAGCCAGAATGAGAAAATTACCAACCAGTGTTGATGCATATAGCAAGAGAAATAGTATAAACAGCACGACATCCACTTCTGGTTTCTCTTGGAATCCAAGAAGAATAAATTCAAATATTATGCTTTGATTTTGCCTCATTATCTTTGGTCTCAATTTTCCTGTAAAAAAACCATAGTGATATATATTTTAAAAAAAACTGCATTTATAGAATCAGTATAGGGCATATATTGATTGCTGCCACTTCTATTGTTCCAAGACATTGGAAATCTTCAACTATTCCTTTAATAAAGTTAACATTATCTACCATCTTAGAGAGTAAACAGTACGTATTAGCTATTAGACAACCGTCTTCATTTAAAGATAGCCTTAAATATTATTGGCATATATAGGAGGAAGAGATTGTTAAAAGATATTCTCTGTAAAATGTACCCTTTGAGAAATAATTACTAATTTTAAAACCATTTCGGAGATATTATAACTACACTTGATTAACTTTGTTTGATATTTCCTGTGCCACATGCATTATTGTTTTGTATTAATGCTTACTAGACAATTTAAATATGACTATATTAATCTAGATGGACAATTTTCCTTCCATTTCCCCCCCCTTTTTTTCCCTTTTCTTTTTCCTTAATTTTTTCTTTTCTTTTGATTTTTTAAATATTATGTTCTATTATTGTTATTGTAAAATCTTTGAAAATGATTAAATAAAAAAAATATGTGTGTGTGTGTATGTGTGTGTGTGTGTGTGTGTGTGTGTGTGTGTATATATATATATATATATATATATATATATATATATATATATATATATATATATATATATATATATATATATAAAATTTTATATATACAAAAACTCTGGTGAGTGAAAATTTAGCACTGGCAAGCAGAAAATCACTCCTGAGTATGTTATAGCTTCAGTGATGAGTAACTTTAAAGGCCTGGCAGCATATGACTTCAAATATGTGTGTGTGTATGTGTGTATATATAGAGAGATGTAAAAAACAGATACAATTGGTATTTTGTAATACCTTTTTTATTGGACTAACAGAATTTTTTTAATGACAAGCTTTCGGGAGAATCTCTTTCTCAAGTTTGAAACATTTTTGAGCAAAACGACACATAGAATTCAAAGTTGAGTTGTGATATAGGGTTTAAAGGGACATGAGTGTAGCTAAGACACAGGTTTGTTAGAAAATAGACACCATCTTAGCAGAGGGTCATAAATATCTTGTTGAAGAGCAGAGTGAGAGGGGAGAGAGGGAAAAGAAAAACAAACAAACAGACAGTGCACAGGATGGTACACTTTATACATACACACACATAAATATGTATATGTGAACGCATAAACACATGTACATACATGCACATGAACTCATATACACAAATATAAATCCACAGTAATATATATAAGCATTCATGCATACGAGTATGGGAAAGCATAGGTCTACACATAGTACTTTGTATATAGATAGAATAAACATATAGGAATGCATTTTAAAGTCTTGGTACATATGACAGAATAGTGAGATAATGCTGGGAGAGTGTTCATGTAAAGTGTTGGTAGTGGGACAGGAATCCCAAATCAATATTTAGTCCTCTATTTTTGCTGTTAAACCATTTAATCATTCTGGCTTCAAAGGCTTTTCTTTCCTGGGTATTTTTAAAAAACCCTTTCAGTATTTTGATTTTTAGGTCCTTCAGTGAGTGGCCAGGCTGGGTAAAGTGGTGTCCCACAGGAGTGCAGCAGGATTCTTCTTTGTGGTGTTTAATTCTGGTTTATTGAGGGCTACCTGCCCTATTTATGCAGGTCTCCCACCTGGTGGACACTCCCCTAGGGGACCAGATGGAAGACTGGGACAAATGAGGTACAGTAGCCAATCACAGTGGCTCAGGTATAAACACTCCCCTTAGTACAGGTAAACCCCTCCTCTCTATCCTGGAGATAATTGGGAAGAAATCCAATTATCTCCAGGGACAGAGGCAAACCGCCATTTTACATGGTATAATAAAAACACATAAAAATCCATAAATGTAAAACTACCGAATGCATTTAATTTGTATGTGTCACCAGATAGCCTAGATCTGAGCGCACATTACTACCAAATAGTGCTCAGACCCAATGCACACAGTTCAATCGCCATGGAGTCAAAGTCTTTCACACAGTTCTTTCGGTATACGAATGACTCCATGGGATGGCTATCTGGGTTAAGTCCATTCGTACAATAAAAAGTCCCGAACGGACCAGGCTTCGTATGCCTGATGATAAGAAGGGCGGTCGGCGGTTTCAGTGGTGTTCAGTAGAAAAAGTGTCCGGTTTGAGTTCCATAAGTTCATCGTCGAACACCGCTGCTCATTTGTGTGGCCGACGCCTCATGGTTGACATACGAACGACGACCACCCAGCATATGGTTCCAATTAAGAGGTGTCTGCGGTTAACCACAACATTCTTATTGAGGCCAACAGGTTAACCAGCAGCAGACTTCTCTTCTGGGTGGCCAGCCGTTCGGTAGTTTTATTCGTATAAACTGAAATAAACAAACAGGGACGTACGGGCAGGTAATTCCACGACTGTATAGCAAAATAGACAAACCAGCAGATAGTACTTAGACAGATGAATCTGTCACATGGCTCCCTCCTTGTGGGACACTCCGGCAGACCCGGCTTGACCCTTTGGCGGGTCAACTTGGGGATGACTGGACTAGGAGGTGGTAGGGAGGTCAGTTTGCTGGGACAATTCATCAGCATTTCCGTTCTGCTTACCGGGTCGGTAGCTGATGGTGAAGTTATAAGGTTGGAGGGCTAAACTCCACCACAGCAATCTACCATTGTCTCCTGAGACCCGGTTAAGCCAGACAAGGGGATTGTGGTCCGTTATAAGGGAGAATTCCTGCCCATATAAATAAGGGCTCAACTTCTTCAGTGCCCAGACCAGGGCTAAACACTCCTACACTGCCTCATAGCTCACTTCCCGAGGTAGTAACTTTCTGCTGAGATATTCGACAGGGTGTGCTCCTCCATCCTCCCCGACTTGGCTTAGCACAACCCCCAGTCCATACATGGAAGCATCTGTGTGAACGAGAAAGCGTTTGTTAGGGACTGGGGCAGCCAAGATGGAGCATTCACAAGAGCCTGCTTCAGGGCTTGAAACGCGGCTTCACAAACTGGAGACCATAGGACCTGCTTAGGTAAATTCTTCTTAGTCAGGTCAGTCAGGAGCTTGGCGATAGTACTGTAGTCAGGGACAAAACGTCGGTATTCCACAAGAAGGCTAACACCTGGGTCTTAGTGATAGGTGTGGACAAGTTAGCCACGGCCCACTCTGTGACCCAGGTACTGTACTTCAGCCATAACTAGATGGCACTTGTCTGGTTTCAAGGTCATGCCAGTGGCCCTAATCTTGTCCAGAACCACTCCTACATGGACCAGGTGTTCCTTCCAGGACTCACTGTAGACCGCAATGTCGTCCAGGTATGCACAAGCAAATTCCTGGAAGCCATTGAGGAGTCTATCCACCATACGCTGGAAGGTAGCCGGAGCATTCTTCATCTCGAATGGCATGACCTTAAACTGGTACAGGCCAAATGGAGTGATGAATGCTGACTTGGGGATAGCATCCTCGGCCAGGGGAATCTGCCAATAGCCCTTACGCAGGTCTATGGTGGTCAGATAGCGTCCCCTGGCAATACGGTCTAATAATTCGTCTACCTGGGGCATCGGGTAGGCATCACTGGTGGTCGTCTCGTTGAACCACCTGTAGTTCACACAGAATTGGGTGGTCTCATCTTTCTTAGGCACTAGGACTACAGGCGAGGCCCAAGGACTGCCAGAGTGTTTCGATGACTCCAAGCCGAGTCATCTCCTGTATCTCCTTCCACATTCCTTCTCGCACTGCTTCAGGGATACGGTAGGGGGGCTGTCGCAGGGGGTTCTGTCCAGGGGTCTCTACCTTATGTACAGCTAGGGTAGTGTAGCCGGGCTCTTGGGAGAACGTTGCCTGCTTCTCCCACAGAAGCTGCCTTGCCTGTAACTTCTCTGTGGGGCTTAACCGGTCCCCTAGCTGCACAAGACTAGTGAGGTCAGTTTGGGGTCCTTCTCTAATAAATCGGACAGGGGTAATGTAGCGGAATGCCAATATTAAATCCACGAATTCCGCTGGTCCAGAAACGAATCCACAGTCAAGCGCTGAAAACACCAAGGCAATATCCCCAACCTCCCAATAACCGGACGAGACACAGTTTTGGGAGTCAACTGACAATCCTTTAATCGGCACGACAATTTATACAAGTCCCCATGCAAGGGGTTTCCTGAGTCCCTCCCCAGGGGCACTCCCAGAGGGGACTACATGGGGGACTTACAGTATAACATATTTCTCCCATCAGGCACCGCTGCACGAGAGGGATCATCCTCCCAGAATGCACCGTTAAGGGGATTATCCCCTCGTGCAGCAGAACCGGCAATCCATATAAAAATACATAACTTTTAAAATACACAGTGGATTTACACGAATGGACGTTCGGTAGATAGCTGGGGTCTGGGCGCATCATTCGTGAGATTGCCGCTCAGATCCCAGCTAAAATAACCGAACGCCGCACAGAAAACACATTTCTTTCAAAACACACGAAAAGAACCGATTGCTTTTAGTGAACCTGGTCCTGAAACTCCCGAACGTCCTGGAGGCTCAGCGGTGTTCGTGCCGTCGAATAACTATTGGTAATGCTATGCGTTCGACGACACGGCCCCGCCGAAGAACAAGGGATCCAAGATGGCCGACCGCCGCATGGTCGGTAGTCGAACGACGGCCACCCAGGAGAGCCTCTAATAACCGATTGCAACAATGTTGCAATCGGTTAACTAGCGCCACACGCCTCTAAGTGTGTGGGCTATTAGGGGGTATCGCGTTCGGTTCACGAACGGCTTTCTAAAGTGCCGTTCGTGAAACGAAAGAGAATCCCCATACAAAACCGCCATTTGCATTCGGCGGAAACAGCATTGCAGGCAATACGGAAAATACATTAACATCTACATAAGTGTAAAGCGCATATCTCGCCCGACCTATTGGCAACCCTTAAAGGCACAGTCTCTAGTTATTGTCCAAGTGGCTAGGTTTGCCACAGGTAAATTGTCTGGGTCGTCTGCAGTAGGGGCACACACTGGGTTCATTAGGGAACCCTACCCTAGTAAAAATCTTAACCAGGGCATCAGCAACCATCTCTGCCTCTATATTAGACAGTGCTATGGCCTCTGGATAACGAGTGGCGTAGTCCACCATGGTGAGAATATACTTTTTACTAGATGGACTAGCCCTGGCCAGTGGACCCACAATGTCAACAGCTATGCGGGAAAAGGTTTCCCCAATGATAGGCATAGACATAAGCCTAGCCTTTGGGTGATCCGCCCCCGCTTACCTACCCGTTGACAGGTGTCACAAGTACTACAATAAACCCGCACATCTCGGTTAAAATTGGGCCAGAAGACATTTTGGGTGATTCTATGAGCTGTTCAGCAGGACCCTAGATGTCCAGCTAATGGTACATCATGCCCAATCCGCAGAATCTCTTGCCAGTATTTCGCAGGTGTAATGGCACCCTCAGCATAAAATAGACAAACCACCGTTTAGCGAATCCTCCCCTCTCACCATAACGCAGGCTTCATTTGTATCATCTGCAACTATACGAATTGCAAGCAGGGGAACGCTCCAATCTCCCGAACGGGACCCATACGGGTACTTCACTTCCCGAATTCCAAACTCACGAATCGCCACTAGTAGCCGAACGCATATATCTCCCAAGCGGCTAATAATCCCATCCGGCAGTCTCTATTCGTCGGTAATAAATCCCCCAATAACGAGACCAAGCTCCGGATTGAGGGTCAAACATGAACTGGGTTTACTGTGGGCTACCCGCCCGTATTTATGCAGGTCTCCTACTTGGTGGACACTCCCCTAGGGGACAAAATGGGAAACTGTAATGGCAGATGGACATACGGCATTTCAGGACATACAGGCACATAATATTCCCAGCATGCATCATGGTTTCCTCCCCTCTGCCCTGGAGATAATTGAGAAGTAATTCAATTATCTCCCAGGACAGAGGCAAATCACCATTTTAAATACAACACAAAAAACACATAAAAATACATAACTGTACAATTGCCGAACATTTCTCATTCGTGTAACACATCCCCAGATAGCCTGGATCTGAGGGCATATTATTGGCGAATAGCGCTCTAGCGCATTCTAATTGGGATCAAGAGGTTAACCAACTCTTCTTCTCTTCTGGGTGGCCGTCCGTTCGGTAGTTTAGTTCGGCGGAAAAGTCAATTAAACGAACAGGGGCATACGAACGGGTAATTCCACGAAAAGGCAAAACAGACGAACCAGCAATCCAAGTCTATACAGATGGATCTGTCACAGCAGGTACCACCAGCTGCCAATTCTGCGGAGGGGTAGCCCCTTTCTGGGAAGGTTTAGGGATCCTATACAGCCTATCCCCCACCCACTCATAACTTTACCCATCTACCCCCTCTTCCCCAGTGCCTGCCCTAGCCCTATACTTTTGAAGGGTCGGATCCTCCCGGCTTTCCCTCCCTTACTCCTATGGGGTATCCCAGCCTAAGGGGGCCTGATCTAGGGTACAAGTCGGGGTCTTACCTGGTTCTCAGCAGCAGGTGGGCCGGTCTCAGCGGCATGGGTCTGGGCACGGGTCGTCACCGGGTTGACTTCAGCGGGACCCATTGGGGCACCCGACATGCCCACTCAACGTATGTATCTCCGGCTAGTTTGGCTGTGTCTCTAAACCGCCTCCGGTATGCCTCTGGTGTAACTGCATACCTGGAGAGTTGCGCTTCTTTTACGGCATTATAATCCCCGATCTCCTCATCAGGAATGGCCCGAAAAGCCTCACTGGCCCGGCCGGATAATTTTCAGAACAATATAGTGACCAAGTCCTCTGCGGGTACCTTGTGTAGAGCACATTGCCTCTCAAAATCAGCAAGGTACCATCAATCTCTCCTTCTGTCTCAATGAAGGGTTCAAACGCTGCAAACTGCACCTTTTTCTTTTCCACCAGGGTTACTGTGACTTGGGCTGCTGCAGCGCCGCTTTGGCGAAGTATGCTGGCCTTCACAGCTGCTATGACCCGGTCGATGATTTCTGTAGTCGGGTTGGGACCATAATGTGTCAGGCTTATTTTAACCGCCCGGTCAAAGCTTGCCTCTTCTGTCTGGTATGCTGGGCCCATTGGTTCCTTCAGCCCCTGATACTCCATCCATTTCTGTCAATATGGCAATAATCTCCCTCTTCCTGAGGTTACTGGCTTGTCGGCCCCGTTGTTCAAGCAGGTCTTTAAGGGTAGCTTTTTTCAGCCTTTCGTACGGTACTTCCATCAGTTCCAGATGTGTAGTTGACCCCCTGGGCGATGAGAATCATCCCACCACTGCCACCAGTTGTTACGGTATAACCCGGGTATCGTGGGTTAATACCGAATAGGGAGTTCACCTTATTACGGGAATAGCAACTCACGAACGATTCAATTCACCGAACTGGATAATTATATGAAAGACCTCTCTCCTTGATATCCTCGAGCTACTCAAGCTCAGCCATGATATCCCGCTAGCAGGAAAACTATGAACTGGTTAACCCAGACCTTCTTTTGACCAGGGATTACACAGGACCTTAAGATTTACTGCAGAACATGTGACACCTGCCAAAAGACCGGGAGAAGGGGTGATCACCAGAAGGCCAAATCACACCCTTTACCCATTATTGAGGAACCCGTCCACGGAGTAGCGGTAGATCTGATAGGCCCCCTCAGTGAGCCCAGCACCTCAGGGAAGAGCTACATTCTCATGGTGGTAGACTATGCGACTAGATGCCCGGAGGCTGTAGCTCTTTCTAATATAGAGGTGGAGACTGTGGCCGAGGCTCTGGTAAAATTTTACTAGGACAGGGTTTCCCAGGGAGATTTTGTCTGATCAGGGGACTTAATTTACTGCAACTGTGACCCAACAGTTAGAGCAGAGTTGCTGAGTGAAACCCCTGTTCATCTCTCCTTCTCATCCCCAGATGAACGGACCTATGAACGTTTTAATGGCACGCTCAAGTAGATGCTTAAGATGTTCACAGCTTCCTGTCGGCACTGGAAAATATTTCTTCCCCACCTCCTGTTTGCCTACCATGAGCACTTCACGGTATCTGGGAGTTTGGAAAACTAAGGACCGGTTAACCCAGACCTTCTTTTGACCAGGGATTACACAGGACTTTAAGAATTACTGCAGGACATGTGACACCTGCCAAAAGACCATGCGTCTACCCGGTTCTCTCCCTTCGAAGTCCGGGGACCCCTAGACCTCATATGGAAACACTGGGAGGATAACACAGGAGATGGAGGAATACCTATTATACCATATGTTCTGAAATGTAGGGACTGCTTACATACGCTCACGAGTGCGTCTGGGAGAATCTGCAGGTGGCCCAGCGGCGCCAGAAGAGATGGTGTGACAGAGGTGCCCAAGATAGGATTCTAGAAATAGGACAGAAAGTATTAGCGCTGAAGCCGTCTAAGAAAGACAAGCCTCAGGCTGCCTGACAGGGACCTTTCCGGGTAGTGGAGCATATAAGTGACACTACCTACATAGTAGGGAAAGGATACGAAGAGCAGTATGTGCCCCTTCATACGAGGAAAGCAAGGGCCTTCCCCTACCAGATTTTCTTGCATCAACCTCTAGTACGATCGACCAAGTCAGACTAGGCAAAAAGTTGAATCCGTTAGAGAAGACTGAAGCCTCTCAGCTGCTTCAGGGATACCGGGAGATGTTCTCCGCGAATACTGGGTACACCTCTGCTGCGGTTCACTGTGTTGAGACCCACGGAGAAACCCCGCTAAGGCAACAACCATCCCAGATCCGTGAGGCAGTTAGAGAGAATATGTTAGCAGAGATCTAGGAAATGCTAGGGAGTCATTGAACCCTCTCTTGGGCTTCGCCGGTAGTGCTGGTACCCAAGCGAGACAGCATGATTTGCTTCTGTATCGACTACCAGAAGCTTAACAACAGGACAGTAACCGACGTCTACCCTATGCCCAGGATAGATGAGTTACTAGATCGTATAGCTGGGGGGGGGGGGAATTACTTCACTACTCTAGATTTGTGCAAAGGATATTGGCAAATCCCCCTGGAGCCAGTGGCCATTCCTAAGTCAGCATTCGTTACCCCATTCGGGCTATACCGGCTTAAGGTTATGCCCTTTGGGATGAAGAATGCTCCGGCTACCTTTCAGAGGATGGATGATAGGCTCCTGGAGGGATTTCAGGACTACGGCATCTACAGCCGCACATTGGAGCACGTATATAGGGTATTGAAGGGAATCCAGGCAGCGGGGCTCACTCTGAAGCCTGATAAGTGTCGGTATGGCCGAGGTACAGTATCTCGGCCATAGGGTAGGTTCAGGCAAACAGCGGCCTGAACCTGCCAAGGTAGAAGCTGTTGCTAACTGGCCACAACCCCGCACCAAGACCCCGTACTAGCATTCCTAGGGACATCGGGCTACTACTGCAAGTTTGTGTCAGGAATAGCTGCTGCCCAACACACAGAACTTAAGTAGATATGAAGAAAATTCCTAAGACGTATTACCGGGCCTTAGAATGGCCGGATTTAACGTATAAAGGAAAAATCGGCAAGACAGGATAAAAACAAGAAGTAGAAATAATGGAAACAATGAACAAGCCACGAGTCAAGGAATGGAGAATTCAGAATTGTCAGGAGCCAAGCCAAAGGTCAAGGAATACAGAGCTCGTATAGTCAAAAGGGAAGCCAAGGTCAAAAACACTAGAATCAATACCAGGAATGTGCTCTCGGATAACCACAATGGATACCATGACAGGGCACAGAGAAATGGACAAAACAGGTTTAAATAGTCTAAGGCACTCCCTGATTGGCTGCAAGGAAGCATGTGTTTGTGGGCGTGTGTGTGTGACACACTCACAGATCAATCATGATATGGTACTTTAAGGGTTAACTGAAAAACCCTTAAGTCTAACAAAGCTGCAGCGGCCGGCGTCTCAAATGTTTACAACCCGGCCGCTGTGGAGTAGGAGGAGCCATCACCAGGGTAAGAGACCGGCGGCATTCCCCTTAGCGTTTGGGAATGCCGCCGCAATGATGCGTGACAGTTTGTCCCTGAGTACAGTGCCCTGGCCAAACCTCTCACCAACCTGACCAAACAGCCCTTCCCAGACCGGTAGCCTGGTCCCCGGAGTGCGCGCTCACTTTTTTTTAGCAACTTTTTTAGCACTAAGCTAGGCACCTGTGTTGGCCACCCCAAATCCTACTAAACAGTTTCTTGTACACACAGATGCCTTCATGTTTGGGCTGGGAGCCGTGTTAAGCCAAGTGGGGGACGACGTGATGGAGCCCTCGGTGGCATATCTCAGCTGGAAACTATTACCCACAGAGGTCAGCTATGCCACCATGGAGAAGGAATGCCTAGCTCTTGTGTGGGCATTAAAGAAATTGCAGCCATTCCTGTACGGCCGTTCTTTTACACTCATGACTGATCATAACCCCTTATTTGGTTAAACCGAGTTGCTGGAGATCCCTGACCCGATCTGGGTGATAGCCCTTGTAACGGAACCGCTGGCACCCCGACCGGGTACCTTCCGCTGACGGATGCTCCTAGTGCTTTCCGAGGACTCCAAGCACTCTGCCTGACACCATAACCACTGCAGACCCCACAAACCGCTGCAGCTTGGTTGGGATCTCGCCGTCTCCACCCACTCTGGACCCAGGACCAGGGTCCAGCTTCCAGCAGGTCGACCTCTCTCCGAATTCCAGAGAGCAGGAACAGGAACAAGCTCTTAGCAGAGCTTAGTGATTATACCCTAGGGAGTATAGTGATTATAGCAATCCCCAGAGTGTAGTTTCTCCAATCCCCCAAACATGAGCCGAAACTTCATGAAGGTACAAGATGATCTGACTCCAATGAGCGTTTATTACTCCTTATATACAAGTTTTCAGGTCAGAGGCACACCCCCTGGACCTGGTGGTAAACTGTGACAAAAGGGACACAAACCAATGGGAACACTAATTAACATGATAACACTCTCACATACACAATGAAATCCCTCCTCTCCATCCTGGAGATAATTGGCTTAAGGCACTGCAGTAAACTCAATTATCTCCAGGTACAGAAAATATCTACATTTAACACTAACAGCAAAATACGTAAAAGTACATAAAAATACATAATTCTTATTTTATTACACAGAACCCCCACATTTAACCTATCCCCAGATAGCTCGGATCTGAGCGCCCAATCTAGGTGAACAGCGCTCAGATCCCATGAACAGAGTAGATTTTCCATGGGGTAAAGCATAGCAAGGGCTGTTGAGAAACCAAGGAGGGACAAAAGCAGTCAGTTCCAACTGGTTTGGCAGTGTGCCTGGGACAACGCCCTGCTGGAGAACAATAGACAGGAAACGGGGGAGGGGAAGAAACACACCTTCCCATGGATTCAAATGGGAAGAAACTGTCTTTAGAAGCCAATAAGCCCCAAATAGTCTTTTTAAATGGCAATACACCCCAGGGCCATAGTCATGAGGAAGGAGGCTGGCAATCAGGCTCCTCCAAAAGCCGGGGGCAAAGGGCAGCTTGTCACCTAACAATCCAGGGACAAAAGGCATTTCGTCACACATCTCCCCTTTGGGGGGGAGACTAACCAGGTACCTGACCTGTCGGTCAGTGCCTGAGTTAGTCGATAAACCCACCCACAGTGAACAAGTACATGAGTAGCCCACCCACAAATAACAAGTGGCAAAGTAGCCCCCCCACAATAAACAGTACTGGCCGGTAGGTTCCAGGTTGTAGGATAAAAATGCAGCATCCTCGGCCTTCCTGGTGCAGCTGGGAACATAGTCCGGCTCAGTAGCCAGGGGAACATGGGAGTCAGTGGGGGTTAACATCTCCTCTGTTAACCCTGGGGCCAAGTTAGGAGTTAGCTGGGGAGGGGAATTCGTACTTACCCCCTCCTCCTGTTGTCCCTGTGAGGGTAGTTGGGGATCTGGACAGGCTGTCCAGCATCCCTGTAGATCGGGCACGGAGACCACGGTCCCCTCTGCGCCATCTGGGGTAAGCTGCCGCTGGGGAGACAGGGTGCTGTGCTCCTCTCCCTGAAACACAGTCTGCCGCTGGAGAGGGAGACCGCCTGTCTCCACTCCCATAACATTGTCCTGCTGCTGGAGAGAGAGACCAACTGTCTCTGCTCCCAGTAGGACACACTGCTGCTGGGGGGGAAGGACGACACCTTCGGCCCTCTGGAATTCACACTGCCGCTGGGGAGGAAGGGCGACACCTTCGGCTCCCTGTAATTCACACTGCTGCTGGGGAGGAAGGACGACACCTTCGGCACCCTGTAATTCACACTGCCGCTGGGGAGGAAGGACGACACCTTCAGCTCCCTGTAACTTGCACTGCCACTGGGGAGAGAGACTGGTTGTCTCTTCTCCCTTGTCAACACACTGCCGCTGGGGAGTCAGACCGACTGTCTCGACTCCCAGTGATGATGGTTGCTGCAGGGACGAGGGACCGACAATCTCCTCTCCCTGGGATGCTGTCTGCCGCTGGGGAGAGAGACCGGTTGTCTCCTCTCCCTTGACAACCCACTGCCGCTGGGGAGTCAGAGCCACTGTCTCAACTCCCAGTGATGATGGTTGCTGCAGGGATGAGGGACCGACAATCTCCTCTCCCTGGGATGCTGTCTGCCGCTGGGGAGAGAGACCGGTTGTCTCTTCTCCCTTGTCAACACACTGCCGCTGGGGAGTCAGACCGACTGTCTCGACTCCCAGTGATGATGGCTGTTGCAGGGACGAGGGACTGACAATCTCCTCACCCTGGGATGCTGTCTGCCGCTGGGGAGAGAGATCAATTGGCCACAGCCCCAATCTCCGCAATCGGAGCTCAAATTCCCATGCCGCTCGATTCTCCTCATCCAACTTGCGCATGGTTGCCAAAATCGCCTCTGTCGAAAGATTCGGGCCATATCTGGTTAACCGCCTCTTGACCTCCTCCCTGTAAGCGTCGCCCTCAAAGCGATAGGTCATGTTTGCTGTGAACAGGGGCGCTGTACGAATACTAGCGTTGCCCTCAAACTGTAATTCCAAATGTTACCGGTGCCTCTGCGCTGCTTCTCCTCGCACTAGGACGCCATCCCACCGCTGCCACCAATGTAACGGAACCGCTGGCACCCCGACCGGGTACCTTCCGCCGACGGATGCTCCTAGTGCTTTCTGAGGACTCCAAACACTCTGCCTGACACCATAACCACTGCAGACCCCACGAACCGCTGCAGCTTGGTTGGGATCTCGCCGTCTCCACCCACTCTGGACCCAGGACCAGGGTCCAGCTTCCAGCAGGTCGACCTCTCTCCGAATTCCAGAGAGCAGGAACAGGAACAAGCTCTTAGCAGAGCTTAGTGATTATACCCTGGGGAGTATAGTGATTATAGCAATCCCCAGAGTGTAGTTTCTCCAATCCCCCAAACATGAGCCGAAACTTCATGAAGGTACAAGATGATCTGACTCCAATGAGCGTTTATTACTCCTTATATACAAGTTTTCAGGTCAGAGGCACACCCCCTGGACCTGGTGGTAAACTGTGACAAAAGGGACACAAACCAATGGGAACACTAATTAACATGATAACACTCTCACATACACAATGAAATCCCTCTTCTCCATCCTGGAGATAATTGGCTTAAGGCACTGCAGTAAACTCAATTATCTCCAGGTACAGAAAATATCTACATTTAACACTAACAGCAAAATACGTAAAAGTACATAAAAATACATAATTCTTATTTTATTACACAGAACCCCCACATTTAACCTATCCCCAGATAGCTCGGATCTGAGCGCCCAATCTAGGTGAACAGCGCTCAGATCCCATGAACAGAGTAGATTTTCCATGGGGTAAAGCATAGCAAGGGCTGTTGAGAAACCAAGGAGGGACAAAAGCAGTCAGTTCCAACTGGTTTGGCAGTGTGCCTGCTGGAGAACAATAGACAGGAAACGGGGGAGGGGAAGAAACACACCTTCCCATGGATTCAAATGGGAAGAAACTGTCTTTAGAAGCCAATAAGCCCCAAATAGTCTTTTTAAATGGCAATACACCCCAGGGCCATAGTCATGAGGAAGGAGGCTGGCAATCAGGCTCCTCCAAAAGCCGGGGGCAAAGGGCAGCTTGTCACCTAACAATCCAGGGACAAAAGGCATTTCGTCACAGCCCTGATCTGTGGGACCAACATATTAAACTATCAGGGGACATCACTTTTGTGGGGTTTCTAGGGAGTTTGGGGTACTTTCTGAGTTTTGTGAAAATGTGTGCTTTTTGGGTTTGGAGATAATTGAGTTTAGTATAGTGCTTGATTCAATTATCTCCCAAGTACAGGGGAAGAATTATATGACTGTTGTAGGAGTGTCCTGGACCTGACAGCCAATGAGACTGTAGAATGTAACTTGTCACTGTCCCCTCTCAGGTACAGTGGGGAATGCCCCTGGAATATGTCAATGAAAAACCCTGTATGTTTGTAACTGTATAAAAGCCAGGCGGTTAGCCTGAAAAAAGCATTCCTGTCATACCCTTCATCTAGTTTAGGATGATGTTTGGGTACCTGTCTACTTTGCTGGGAGAATATACTTGGATGCTGTAATTTAACTGGATAAATGTTCGAATCAACACCTGAACTGCGAGCTATAATCACTTAGGCTCTAGCAGTTTAGGAGAAAATAGGCGAACGGGTACCTACAATACCAGCGTTCGTTACAATGCCCTTTTCTTATATTTTATCTCTTGATTTATTTTTCCACTAAGCCAAATTGGTTTCTATATGTTTCTTTTTGTTGTCAATCTCTCTTTTATTGAGGCAGTAGAAAGAACATTACAGAATAAAGCGTAGGGAGGTATAGCAGATAAACACATGTCATATATGTGATAAGAATGTGCTATTACATAAATCCAGCAAAAATCTGCCTCTTTGTGCAGGCACACAACATAAAGCTGAATGGCTGCATAAGCAGGTAGGAAAGTCAACTATTAGTTGACACCACTGGAAAATGCATGGGACCTGCAGGGTCTTTGGAGGAGATGGTTTAACATGAGCAAGGTGAGTCGGGTCCTTCACCCTAGGCCTGAACATAGGCCAGCATCCTCAAGCCACAGACTTGGGAACTCCATAAGGCCGAGTTCATCACAAGTTTGGAATAGCAGAAGTCTTTGGTGTTTACAATCCTCCACCTGTGTGGACGATGCTTCAGGTTATAAACTCTTGTGGCCTGCAGCCTAGGAGGGTGATCATAAGTAGTACGAAACACCTATGGAATCAGTGAGCCTGGAGTCCATGCTTTTCACCCCTGTGATTATCCTCTCAAGGCTGTCAATGAGGTGATGTTATTTTGGTTTCCAATGTTGCCCAGAAGCAAGCAAATATTGCCTTTAGCTTCAGTACTGTGCTTTTAATAGAGTCATGCTGGGTCCATGTCAGGCTTTGCACGCAATTAATTGCGTCCGCAATCTTGGCTAGTTCTGCCATACAGAAGAGGCAGGTAGGAGTGGTAGATGATCAATGGAGGAGGTAAGTATAGTTGTCCAGTAGGGACCAGGATGACCACCAGGGGTGAGGGGTGAGGGGTGAGGGGGAATGGGGCAGCAAGAGTACTCTGCAAGGAGGCTGTGTTGTGTAAATCAGGAGAGCGCCTGCAGTTGCCTGAAGAAAACTGGTAGCTGGCACTTCTGGAACCCGAGCTAGGGCACACCACATTGTGGAAGCTAGATGAGTGTGCCAGGAGATGACCTTTTGCAAAATACAATGAGTTAGCGGAGAAGTACTCAAAAGTTGATGGTTAGCCTTTGTTTCCTCAATTTGTTTAATGTATATTTATTACCCAATGGTACATAAGCAATGTACCTTTCTAATATTTATTTGAAGATATCCCATTTATCCTCAGTGTTTTTTTCACTAAAGAGTTTATGCCAGTCAATATGTTGTAAAGCTACCCTTATCTTATTGAAATTGGCCTTTTTAAAATTATTTGTTTTAGTATACCCCAGGTGCTTTTTTTGTTTTTGTTTTTTTTCAAAACACACCATATTGCGATCATTATTTCCTAACTGCTCCTCTAATTGTATGTTGCTCAAAAGATCAACATTGTTTGTTATAACCAGGTCCAGACAAGCATCCTTTCTAGTTGGTGCTTGTACCAGTTGTGACATAAAGGTGTAATTTAACATCTTCAAAAGCTTTATTTCCCTTGCTGAACTAATAGTCCATCTATCCCAATTGATGCCTGGTTAAATACAATCTTCTTTTAAGATTGGGGAAGTGCCAAAGGACAAGATTTGATTACAGCGTCTTGCATTTTAGCCAAAGCAGAGGAAGCAGCTTGTTGGAAATATTTCTGTATAGACTCATCTAGCATAGCATTAATTTATTCTCAATTATTTTTTATAATTGTGCAGAAGAAGCATGTTAAGGTTCTTTTAGTCACATTAAAGTACTGAAATGAAAAATCAATAAAGAAAAAAAAATCACTTAAAGGTAAAAATAAATATCTGAGAAATAATACATACAGTAAAAGATTCTGCATAAGTAGAGTGCAAAAAAAACCCCTATATGGTTATGTAGAAAAACGCAGAGAACAAACTTGAACAGGACAAAAAACGTGCAGCTAAATTTCACCTCAGAGAAGCAGCATTACACACAGCTGTTAAGAAAAACAGCTAAAAGGAGTTCTAGCAATACTAGCAAGGGGAGGAGAAGAAGTCACATGCACAATAGATAATGATTTATAGTGATAGATCGTGGATGACTGCAAAAATCACAACAAAATGGCTGTGGTTTCCATTCCCAACCAAGAAATGGAGAGAGGAAATAAACCAGAGGACATAGAAAAACAAATACAGCTAAACCCAGGACTGGATTAACATAGGGGCTGATGGAGCTGCAGCTCCAGGCCCATGCTCATGAAATAGGCCCATTTATTTAAAAAAATTAATTAAAAAAAATAATATATATATATATATATATATATATTATTTTTACACCACTCTTTACATACTCTTGCTATATACCAGGAGCTTCTACCTGCTAGTATTATTAGGTAAGGAGACAAGTGGACATGTGAGTGCTAGGGGTCAGTCCTTAGAAAGTGTGAAGCGTGCGCATCAAAATAGACACATCTATGCCATTCTGATGGTGCAGTATGCCCTTAGTTGGCCAGTCTGCATGATTGGCAGGCAGCCTGACATGCATTCATGCCCAGTTGGTATTCCAATTCTTTGAGAAGACATGCCCCCTTTTTGGGCATGTTCGCCCCTTTTGGCAGTTTTGGTTACGTGATGCACTTTAGTGCAAACCCTTTTACCCCGCCCATTGACCTTTTGCATCACTGGTCACTGCTGTTAGGGGGTATGGATTTACTTGAAAGATTAAAGCATAATTTAGAGAGCGATTAGCATAGGGTGTTTTCTTATAGCTGCATCCTATGAATTTCCCTACAGAACCATCTCCATCACATACATGACACTTGGGAGGTATGACTGTTTTAGTGTTTTTGGTTGATAAGATTCTGTAATTAAGCCCGTCATAATTGTCAGCACCAGGTCCACTGGGCTCTTAATCTGGCCCTGGCTAAAGCTACAATAAAGAAAACTCAACAGAATGCAGACACATACAAAAGAGGAAAGATAGAAATATGTATAATTAGTTGTAAAAAGTATATAAAAGAACAGATAGCTGCAAAGTAATTAAACCAATAAAGGAGCACAGAAAATCAAAGAGTGGTGAAAGTAAAATAATGAAAAAAATTGAAAAATAGTGACAGAAACAAGAGAAATTATAGAAAAGGAAAAAATGAAAATGGAAAATAAGTAGAAGGAAATTAAATACACTTCTATGCGTCACTAAATGAAACAAAATTTAAGAAACATTAGAAAATATAACAATATCACATTGATAAGTATAGACCAATAAACCGTTATAGACCGTTATAGACTAGTTTTAGACTAAAAATGCCAATTATAAGTTGTTGTCAAGGTTACAAAGATTAACAAGTCTATGAAGTTCATCTTTGAAACTCATTCTCTTGCAGTTGATCCAAAAGACGGCAAAATATTCTGTTTATGCAAAAAAGCAACCAAGCCAAGATTCCTCTCCTGCGACTGTCATCAAAACAACACCTAGTGAATACTAATTTAGCAACATACTTTTCTACCATACCCTTACCTTTTGTGTCACTATACCCTACTCCCTCTAGCATGTAAGTTCATTGACATGGTCCTCAATTCCTCTGTTCCTGTGTGTCCAACTCGTCTGATTACAAATGCGTTTGTAACTCCCATTGTACAGTGCTGCGAAACTTGTTGATGCTCTACACATATTATTAATAATAATAATAAAATTAAGACAACCTCTTTAGGTAGAGAATTGTGACAGACCCACTGGCACTCCGACTGAGTACCCCCGCCAATTGATGCTCCTAGTGCTTGCCGAGGACTCCAAGCACTCCAATCGACACCATCAGCACTGCAGACTTATCCCATCCCCCAAGCATGAGCCAAGGCTTCAAGAAAGGGTCAAGCAGGTCTGTTTAATGAGCACACAAAAGCAACAGCATTCATGCAGCAAAACAACTCCTCCTCAGAGGAAAACAAAACCAAAAGGTCAGACAGAGTTTGAATGTAACAAGGTATTAAGGGTTTAACTGGTGCTCTATCAAGGGGGAGGGGGGCAATAAAAAAGGGGTTATCTTCACAATTTAAAGCTGCAGTCTGCTCCAATATAATTTAAAGGGGCGACAGAGTACAATAAAATCCAATATGCCCAAATAACGTTTCGAAAGGGCAAAATCTTCCAGGGGCCGTAGTCCCAGGGCAGGAGGCTGGCAATTAGTCCTCTCCAGGAACAAGTGGTGAAGGGCACTTTGTCACACATCTTCCCTCTGGGGGGAGACTAAGCAGATACCTGACCTTCTGTCGGTCAGTACCTGAGTTAGTCGAGTAGCCCACCCACAACAAACAGTTAACAGATTAGCCCACCCTCAATACACCATTACTGCACCTGGTGATTCCTGGTCTCCGGCTCTGACCTGTATGTCCCAGGTTGTTGAGGGGAACTAGTGGACAGAGACCAGCAACGCTCTGCCCGGATGCCAGCTCTTCTGCTGGGTTGGGCGGTGGGTATTCAGGTTTTGAACAAGAGGGCAAGGGAGTGCAGAGGCCGACCACGCTCTGCCTTGATGCCAGCTCTTCTGCTGGAAGCGGGTCAGAGGGTATTGCAGACTCATCCACTGCCCCCAGGACTCGGTTGAGAATTAGCTGGGGAGAGGAGGGCTCGCTTACCTCCTCCTGGTATCCCTGCAGGAATGGTTAGGGATCTGGACCGGCCATCCAGCATCCCTGTAGGACTGGCACAGAGACCACGGTCCCATCTGCGCCAGTTGGGTTAGGGTTGCTTTCCCCCTATGGTTGAGCTATGGAATTCCCCTGTAGTTGAGCAGGTGTCCTCTCTCTCAGTATCTCCGGCTGCTGTTGGGGTTTGAGGCCGGTTGCCTCCACTCCACAGTGCGCTGGTTGCTGTGAGGTAGAGAGACTGAGCATCTCCTCCTCCTGGAACTCAGGCCGCCGCTGGGGAGGGAGACCAGTTGTCTCCTCTCCCTGTGAGATGCACTGCCGCTGGGGTTCCTGGGCCGGTTGCCCTGCATCACTGTAGGGCCAGTAGAGAGACCTCGGTCCTATCTCCACCTGCCATTTGAGGTTACTCCAAGTGCCAGTCTATGAGATGCCCCAGGACTTGGGAATAAGTACCACTTGCCTCCTCTCTCTGTAGCTCTGGCTGCAACTGGGGATCTGGGCCAGCTGCCCAGCATCCCTGTAGGGCCAGTAGAGAGACCTCGGTCCCATCTGCACCTGCCATTTGAGGTTCCTCCCAGTGCCAGTCTATGAGATCCCCCAGGACTTGGGAATAAGGACCACCTGCCTCCTCTCTCTGTAGCTCTGGCTGCAACTGGGGATCTGGGCCAGCTGCCCAGCATCCCTGTAGGGCTGGTAGAGAGACCTCGGTCCCATCTCCACCTGCCTGTTGTGGGTCCTCCCAGAACCAGTCTATGGGATCTGCTACCTCGGCTACCTCTGGCTGCTGTTGGAGGGAGAGGCCGGTTGCCTCCACTCCCCAGGAAGCTGGTTGCTGTAAGGTGGAGGGATCAACCATCACCTCCTTCTGGAACTCAGGCCACCGCTGGGGGGAGAGACCAGTTGTCTGCAGCCTGTGCTGCTTGGTTCCCTTCATCCAACTCAATGCATGATTCGGACGATCACCTCTTCCGAAGGATCTGGGCCATACCCGGCTAGCTGCCTCTTTACCTCCGCAATGTAAGCGTCGCCCTCATAGCAATACGTCATGTTCGCTCGGCTCCCACTCTGGGCCACTAGCGCTCTCATCTGCGCCTTTTCGGATTCTCTGTAGACAGGGGTGCTGCACGAGTGCTAGAGTCGCCCTCAATTATAGCTCTGTAACTTTACCAGTGTCTCTGAGCTGCTTCTCCTCGCACTACGATGCCATCCCACCACTTGCCACTAAATGCGACAGACCCGCTGGCACTTGGACCGAGTACCTCCGCCGAACGATGCTCCTAGTGCTTGCCGAGCACTCCAAGCACTCCAACTGACACCAGTAGCACTGCAGACTTATCCCATCCCCCAAGCATGAGCCAAGGCTTCAAGAAAGGGTTAAGCAAGTCTGTTTAATGAGCACCCAAAAGCAACAGCATTCATGCAGCAAAACAACTTCTCCTCAGAGGGAAACAAAATGACAGTTAAGGTCAGACAGAGTTGTTGTTATTATTATTATTATGATGTTATTTATATAGCGCCATCAAATTCTGCAGCACTTTACAATGGGTGGACAAACAGAGTTTGAATGTAACAAGGTATTAAGGGTTTTTTAACTGGTGTTCTAGGAGGGTGGAGGGAGGGAATAAGACAGGGATTTTCTTCACAATTTAAAGCTGCAGGCTGCTCCAATATAATTTAAAGGGACAGACAGAGTACAATAAAATCCAATATGCCCAAATAACGTTTTTAAAGGGCAAAATCTTCCAGAGGCCATAGTCGCAGGGCAGGAGGCTGGCAATTATTGATCTTTTGTCTTTTTTACATTTCAGCTAATTAATAGGTTAGCACATATCAATTTGTACTGACCCTGTATATATTTCTATAGTGGTATCATATCCCCTCATATGTAGGGGTTGTTGTGTAATGTTAGTGTGTGTGTATATGTAAATGCAGAGGTGTGTGCATTGAGAGTTGGTATATGCATGTTAAGAAATGTGTGCCAAGGCATACAACGGATGTTTAATACCTGTCACAAACTCTAAAACAGAGACTTGCACACAATTACACTCTCAAACACACAAACAATTACATCCTAAAAAAACACAAACACCATTACACAACCAGAATTACTTAAATACAAGTACATCCTCAGAAATGCAAGAATATGAACACAATCACATCCTGAAACACAGATAATATAAAAGTATTATATAGGTACCACTGAGCCCACCTTGTGGCTGGGCTGGAATAGAGAGCAGTCTTGTGAATGAGGTAATGACACTTGCTTGGTGCTTGATAGTGGTGTAATGGTGTGGCTAGGTTTGGGGCAGGGGGTGCCTTTTGTGCAAGGTGTGTAGCATATCCAGGTTATCTCCTCTATACTTCTGGCCCCCTCATTTGCAGCAGGTCCAGGTCCTCCTCACTTTTTCTGCTGGCTTCTACTGGTGTTGCAGGTCCTGTTTCCCCTCTTTTCTATTATGACCCCCTCAAGTGCAGCAGGTCCTGTTCCTCCTCTCTTCTTTTCTTTACCCTTCCTCTGTCTCCCTTACATGTATCAGGTCATGTAGGAATTGTGACATCATAGCAAACTCTTCTCTTCTCCAATTTGCCCAGTAGCTTTGAGCTTGTGAAGCTCTGCCACTGAATTGCAGCCCACTGAGAATGTAAAAAATGAATGAAAAAAACCCTTTCATGACAGATATAGATTTGCCCTTTTATAACCATTTGACTTGAATTACGTGTTTGTTTCTTTAATACTTTTGAAAGCTATATTTTAATGTATTTCAATTTCCCCTGTCTCCAGCTGAATCATCAATCATGTTAGTGGGAGTTACACTTGCTGTAAAACACACCTCTCCTGCATACCCTCAGTTGGGAAGCGTTGACTTGCTTCCCATAATAGGTTTAAAGTCCACAACAAATAATGATGAATTGGTAGTATGTATGTGTTCTCTTTTTTACATTCTGCAATAAATCAATCTGGTTCCTTCTTTGGGCTGTTCTCATACAGAACCAATGCTAAATTCACGGATGAGGGATTTCTAAAAGAGGGTTTCCCTGATAACTGACATACAGAGCACAACCTTCTTATCTCTGTGGTGAACTGACTGAGAAGAGGGGGAAAGGGCTGTTTTTTAACCAATGCTTTTAGAGAAATCTAGATATTTGCTGGTAATTCTGCAAATACAATGTATAGATTACATTTGATTCTCTTGCATCTCGTGTATTTGCTCACCCTAAGTTAAAAGGGTAATCCAGACATGGACTCCTTGCTCACGGTGCCTAGAGGGCTATCAGCTATATCCCATTGACGAGGCCTAACTAGGCTAAAAAATCATCTAGGGTTGCTGTATCTCTGCTGCAGAGAGAGCCCTTTTGGGTAGGATCAGTCTGATATGCAAATAGCCCTGGTTCTTTTTGTAATGGCACAAGATGAGCTAAAACCAGCTTGAGATCTGAGCAGGGACCTACCGAAGGAAAGCTATTTGAGCTGTTGTCCATTCTCACTACTCTTTTGCACCTTGTTTTTTGCTCTCTCTAAGTTAACAGGGTAATTCAGACGTGGACCCCTTGCTCACGGTACCTAGAGAGGTATTAGCTATAACTCATTGACAAGGCCTAACAAGGCCGAAAAAATAGTCTTTGGTCTGTTAGGCCTTGTTATTGAGCTATAACTCATTGACAAGGCCTAACAAGGCTGAAACAATTGTGCAGGGAGAACTGATCAGCATTTTGGTTCTGGACCACCTTTTTATGTGGAATTAGTCTGGTATGCTAATGGCCCTGGTTCTTTTTGTGATGGCACAAGATAAGCTAAAACCAGCTTGAGATCTAAGCAGAGACTCACTGAAGGGCGACTATTTGAGCTGTTGTCCGTTCTGAGTACTCTCTTGCACCTTGTTTGTTGCACTACATTTGATTCTATATCATCTAAGATTAAGATCTATTTGTCATGACAGTTGCCATTTAAATTAATATTTAAATTTTGCTTGTAAATTAAAAAAAGTCATGTTTTTCCCTTTGTTTTCATTAATTCTGATGACATTTTAACTATGATATAAAAAATTAAAATCTACAGGTATCATTGGACAAAAGCAAATAATCTATGAAGGAACAGTCCTAGTGCTATAACCATTATAGCGTTCTGTAGTGATTATGGTGTCATAGTTGCCAAAGCAACTTTTCATTTTAAGGGGTCATATTGTTTTCAAGCTTGAAACCTATTGTCCACCAGGTGTCTCTCCGCGCCTATACTGCAATCGATCGAGAGATGGAAGTAGGAATTTAAATTAGCTCATTGGGTGTTTTCAGCACTCTCAATCAATGACATAATCCCTGTGCTGAAGGAGGTAGAGCTAACAGAAGTTCCTACTTAGAAACATCTGGCTCTCACTAGCGGAGATGGAGAGTAGATGTCAAACTGTTTGAAAATTATTTGACTCCTTGCAGTGAGGTTCATCAGGGCATTCTTGGCACCATTTCAAATACTGTAGCGGTTATGTTGCTTGGAGTGTTCTTTTAAAGGGAAAGCAATATATGGTACAGATATATTGTTAGTTTCCTTGATATTTACGAATAAGATCCTATATGAATACCCACTGTCATTGCATAATGCAGATTATTTTATTGTTGTAATATACAGTCCATAAATATTTTGACACTGACACAATTTTCATAATTTTTGCTTTGTACACCACCACAATGGATTTGAAATAAAACAATTCATATGATACTTTTCTTTAACCCCTTGAATTAAAGCTGCAAGTCTGCACTTCAAATGTAAACACATTTGAAGTGCAGACTTGCAGCTTTAATTCAAGGAGTTAAAGAAAAGTATCATATGAATTGTTTAGGAATTTTAATACACAGTCCCTTTATTTCAGGGACTCAAGTGTAATTTTACAAATCAACACAATCATAAATAAAATGTTAATTTGTAATGCTTTCTCGAGAATCCTTTGCAAGCACTAACGGATTGTGGTCTGGAATGCATGGACATAACCAAACCCTGGGTTTTCTCCTGTGATGAATTGCCAGGCATTTACTGCAGCTGTATTCAGTTGTTGTTTGTTCGTGGGTTATTCTGCCTTAAATTATGTCTTCAGGAAGTGAAATGCATGCTCAATCAGGTTGAGATTAAGTGATTGACTTGGCCATAGCAGAATATTGCACTTCTTTGCCTTAAAAAACTCCTGGATTGCTATATTACTTTACACTTTAGAATTTATCTGGCTGCTTCTGTCACATCATCAATAATACAGAAAATTTTATCATACTTACCGTAATTTTCTTTTCCTGGCTATTATTCATGGCAGCATCACTTATGGGTTAGCTCCTCCCCAATCAGGTATAGGACAGGAAAAATCAATTAATCTGGACCTAACTGGGGTATAAAAGGTCCCTCCTCCTTCCAACCCACAGTCGAGTTCCAAAGCTTCATAAATACTTAAGAGAGGGTTGCTGATGCTGCCATGAATAATAGCCAGGAAAAGAAAATTACGGTAAGTATGATAAAATTTTCTGTATTTCTGGCTAATCATGGCAGCATCACTTATGGGTAATACCCAAGCTTCACCATAGGAAGGGGGAAAAAAATTACTCTAAACCAGATAATGCTGAAATAAGTTTAATTAGATTGATTCAACAGAGGATAGAACACCTCTACCAAAAGCCGTAGAGGATGATGCCAAATCCAGTTTGTAGTGCTTTATGAACGTAAGCGGTGAAGACCAGGTAGCTGCCTTACAGATTTCGTCCGCTGGAACCTCTGCCAATTTGCCCAAGATGTTGCCAAAGCCCTTGTAGAGTGAGACTTTATCTTACTAGGAGGAGTAAGGTCTTTTAATTGATAAGCCTTGATTATAGTATTGGAGATCCAGTGTCTCAAGGTGGAGGTAGATGCTGCTTCCCCTCTCCTGGGACCTATCGGCAGAACAAATAGCTGATGAGACTTTCGAAATTGATTTGAAACTTCGACGTATTTGAGTAGACACTGTCTGACGTCCAACTGATGAAGTTTCACTTCTTCTGGAGAAGAAGGAGATGGATAAAAGGAAGGGATAACAACTTCCTGCAGAATGTGGAAATTCAAGACTACTTTAGGCAAAAATTCTTGTTTAGGTCTTAAAACCACTCTGTCGTGGAATACTTGGAAATGGTTTTCATCACAAGAGAATGCATGGATTTCTGACATGCGTTTGGTTGTAGTTATAGCCACCAAAAACAAGGTCTTATATGTTAGTAAGACAATACCCAGCTCATCTAAAGGAGCAAAGGGGTTTTCAGACAGAACCTCTAATACCATAGGTAAATTCCAAGGCGGAGAATAATTCCTTTTCGGAGGTCTTATGCGAATTGTAGCTTTAAAGAATCTGGCAATAATAGGATCAGATGCCCATGACTTGTTGCAGAGGGCAGATAAAGCTGATGATTGGACTTTCAGAGTACTAAGGCTCAGTCCTTTTTCCAGACCTGTATGAAGAAAATTTAGAATATTGATGTTAGAGGGCTGCAGGAAATCAACGTTGTTAGCTAGAGACCAGGAACAAAACACCTCCCATATCTTATGGAAGCAAGAAGAAGTCGACCCTTTTCTGGATTTGAGGAGGGTATTAACCACAGGCTCAGAAATGCCTTGAGCTAGAAGTCTCTCCTTTTCAAGAGCCATGCCCCCAATTTCAGCTGGTTGGGGTTCGGATGAACAGCCGGTCCCTGGGTCAAGATGTCTGGTCTGTGAGGAAGAGGCCAAGGAGGTTCCAGGCTCATCTTGTTCAGGAGAGGAAACCAAGGTCTGCGAGGCCAAATTGGAATGATGGCAATTACCTTCAGACCTTCTTTCCATATCTTTCTTAGTAGTCTGTAAATCATAGGTAGGGGAGGGAATGCGTACCTCAGGTCGAATTTCCATGTAAGGGACAGAGCATCCTGTCCTGCTGCTCGAGGATCCGCATGTAGAGAGTAAAACTTTTCTACCTGGGTATTGTTGTATGATGCCATAAGATCGATCTGGGGTACTCCCCACCTCAGGGTAATCAACTGAAATACGTCCGGATGTAACTACCACTCTCCCTGGAGAATCCTTGTTCTGCTGAGGTAATCTGCTAATAAATTTTCTGGCCCTGGAAGGTAAACAGCTTTCAACCCTTGTGGCGTTGCGCAAACTTCAATATAGGAGATAGTTCCATCAGAAGAGAATAGCTTTGGGTGCCTCCCTGATGATTTATATAAGATGCGACCGCTTTGTTGTCTGTATGTATTCTCACCCAAGCATTCCTCAGGAGATGACGGAACCCCTTTAGCGCCCTGAGAACCGCTCTCATTTCTCTTAAATTCGAATGAAGTTTTGACTCCTTCCATGACCATGTTCCTTGAATCCACGCGTTGTTCAAGTGTGCTCCCCATCCCAGGAGACTGGCATCTGTTGTTATGGTTATCCAAACTGGTTCTTCCAGGAGAAACCCTTGACATAGGTTTTCTTCTTTTGTCCACCAATACAGATCTGTTGAAATCCTCGGGAGGAAACTAATCTTCTGATCCCAATTCCCTTTTTTTTGTCTCGAAGTGCATGAGAAATTGCCTCTGAATAGGTCGCATCTTCCATTGGGCCCATTTCACTAGACCTATCATGGAAGTAAGAGACCCCAATAGGCTCATGAATTCTCTTGCTGTGATGTAGGATTCCTGACGCAGTCGTCTGATTTTCTTCACGATTCACTCCTTTCTTTCTGTAGATAGGGATACCAGGCCTTTCTCCGAATCTATATTTGCTCCCAGAAATATCATCCTCTGTGAAGGAACCAAAGAACTCTTTCTGGGATTTATCAACCAACCATGCTCTTGAAGGTATGAGATGGTAATTCTGGTGTGGAGATTCACAATATGTCTGGATGGGCCTATTATTAAAAAATCGTCGAGATATTGATAAAGCTCGATGTTTTTTGTTCTTATAAAGGCTACCAGGGAAATAAGGATCTTTGAAAACGTTCTGGGGGCCAAACTTAATCCGAAGGGAAGTCCCTTGAACTGGTAGTGATTCCCCGAAATCCAGAACCTCAGGAACCGGCGATGACTGTCGTGAATAGGTATTTGATAATAGGCATCTTTGAGATCGATAGATGTCATCCAGTTCCCTGGCTTTATATTGGGCAGGATAGTGGTAATAGACTCCATCTTGAATGTTCTTGTCATCAATTTTGTATTCAGACCCTTTAGATCCAGAATTAGACTCCATTTTCCCTGGGGTTTTGGGGCCAGAAATATAGTGGAATAATGGCCGCTGAAACGCTCTCTGTAAGGAACTTTTTCTATAACCTGGTTCTGCAGCAGCTGGGAAATTATGTTGTTCAGAGCGATTTCTTTTCTTCCTTTTGAATGAATGAAAGTGTTTTGATAAGGGAATTCCTTGAATTCTATCTTGTATCCTTCCATTAGAATAGACAGAACCCAAGAATCTTGAATATTCTTGGCCCAAACTGGATAAAAGAAGCGAAGTCTGCGTCCTATAACATCTGGCTGGGCCAGCAAACGTTCAGAAGTCTTTGGTGGGTGGTCGATATCCTCTTCCTCTAACAGGTTTAGATGTAGAGGACTGATAGCTTTTCCAGTTAGAATTTCTGTATTCTTTTCCGGATCTATATGCTCTGCTATCTCGAAAGGATCGGTCTCTGAATTTTTTATCCTTCCAGTAAGATGCATTAAATCTTCTTTTCCCTTGTGGAAGAAAAGCTTTTCTCCCATCCGCTGCTTTATGAATTGCATCTTCTAAGACTTTACCAAAAAGGAGGTCACCTTGAAAGGGGAGCGCACATAGGGAAGCCTTAGAAGCGTAATCTGCCCCCCAGGAGTGAAGCCATAATGCTCTTCTGGATGCTACTGACAGTGCCATACTTTTTGCTACCATCTTAGTAACATCCAGTGAAGCTTCAGAACTAAATTCTGTGGCTAATTTGAAATCCTTAAGTCCCTCCATCAGGTGATCTCTACGGACTCCTCTATTAATATCTTCTTCTAAATTATCTACCCAAATTTTGAGAGCTCTGGACAAGGTGGTTAGGGCAATAGCGGGATGTAATGCTGATCCCAAAGCCAGGTATGCCTTGATAAGGTTAGCGTCCAATCGCTTTTCCATAGGTTCTCTTAAGTATGCCATGGAGTCTATGGGAAGAGTCGTTCTTTTTGCCATATGGATCACTGCCGCATCAATTTTTGGAACAGAAATCCATGATTTGCAGTCTTCTAGAGCATACGGATATAGTCTGGGAGTTTTAGTTTTTAATGTAACCTTTCTCTCTGGTCTATTCCATTCTTCCTGGATGACCTCCTTAATAGCAGTGTGGACCGGAAAGGAGGGCCTGTTGGACTTCAGATCTTCGAAATATCTGTCGGATTCCTTCTTTTCTGTACTTTCTTCAGGGATTCTTAAGGTTTCTCTGATAAGATAAACCAATTTATCCACAGCCCTGGAATCCAGGGATCTTGGACAACTATCTTCCTCTTCTTCCTCTGAAAATTCTTCCATTAAGTCAGAATCTTCTTCTGATTCTACATAACTCTCCACTCTAGGACGCTTAGAGGTAATCATTTTATTTGACGATTTGAAGCCTTCTGCTATAGCTTCTGATATCCATTTTTTTAAATCAGCCTGTGGGGAACTTTTCTTTTCCCATTCATTAGCTGCTTCCGCCAGGCAAGCTTTGCACAAATTATTCCCAGGAGGAGCCACTTGGTTACAGTTCGCACATCTATTAGACTTTTCTCTATATTTTCTGGGAGAATTCTCTTGAGACCTTTCTGGGCTGAAATAGAGGCCAATATATAATATATTACAGGCCTATTTTGGCACTCTTTTCCCCCCTTAAAATTTTTTATTAATAATTTTATTTAGGCTCACCTGTGTCTTCTAGAGCGAGATCTTGAGGCAGAGGGAGAAGCCATCTACAAAGAATAAATACTACTTAATACTGTATTAAGGAAGAACAAAGAAAAAATTTTCAACTGGAAAATTATTAAAAAAAAAACAGATTTTACCTTTAAAAGAGAATCTGGATGTAAGAGGCAGCTTTCCTAGTTACCAGATGACCAGGGAGGTTGTTAACAGCAAAACCGCTCAATTTTAAAACTTTTTATTTTTTGGCGCGATATACCTTTAAGCGCGAAATTAATGCGCGCATGCGCAGAGCGCCCGCCGGACGCCGCCGGTACTGCGCTTGCTCCAGAAACCGAGCACAGAAGAGCCCAGGCTCGGGTGAAGAGAACTTCTGCAGTCTGAGCCTCCCACAAACATTATGCAGCTCAGATAAGATGAAATAAGAGAATCTAAAGCCTAATAAGAAAAACAAATGAAGACTTACAGTTTAGATGATTACTGGCTTCTCCACAATACTCTGCCTTCTGATCAGGGGGGTTTTGATGTTTAGCAGAGGGATTTTTAAAGCTACAGCTGACCCCACATCAATTATTATATATATATATATATATAATTTCTCCAACTCCATGGTACAGATAATAATCTGTACCTAACTCAGTTAGTCCTGCCTGTGCAGGCTGTTTACTGAGTTCTTCAGATGAAGAGAGGCTGAACTTCATCTGGAGGCCCATGGTACACATGGGAAGGTGGCCCAAAAAAAAAATTATCCTGTTTGTCCTGAAAGGACAGGAAAAAATACTGTGGGTTGGAAGGAGGAGGGACCTTTTATACCCCAGTTGGGTCCAGATTAATTGATTTTTCCTGTCCTGTACCTGATTGGGGAGGAGCTAACCCATAAGTGATGCTGCCATGATTAGCCAGGAAACACAATTGAATCTGTGCCATTGGAAGCCATGTATGATTATGACATCACACTGCCTCCACTGTATTTTAGAGATGATGTGGTATGTTTCAGATTATGAGTTGTACCAAGCCTACTCCATAGTTTTCTCTTACCATCTTTATGGTACAGGTTGATCCAAAGTATGCTGTTCAGAACTCAGCTGACTTTTTTTATATGTTTTTTGGCAAAGTCTAATCTGGCCTTTCTATTCTTGAGACTTTGATTGATTTGCACTGTGTGGTGAACCCTCTGTATTTACTCTTGTGATGTCTTAATATAAATTGTAAAGAATAAAATGTAAACACACAAAAATAAAAAGGTGAACAGCACACTATAAACAGATTTTGGTTTGTGACAGTGTGCCACAAATAGTGATATATATCATATAAAAATGTGTATATTTTAGAGATTCCTTGGTGGTCACTAAAAAGATAAAACACATAATCTCATAGGGCAATACAGCAGATAAAATGAATATATGGTAAGGTAAAAAAGCACTAGAAGGTATCACACTCACATTTTCTAGAGCCTGTATGTAACACTGTCTCAGGTATATGCACTTGAGTGAGATATGTAGGGTCTTCAACCAGAATTTATTGATAGCAGCATTAATCCTCAGAAGTAAAAAGTTGGAGAGAAGCACCAAATGTAAGATAAAGTTTCACATTTTATTTATACAACAAACTTAAAAATCTTACATCTCAATTTGCTTGAAAAGTCCACAGTCTTAGCACAATGTGTTTCAACGCAGTCTGCGTATTCCTCAGGTACTGTATACTTGATGCTGCAGGTATCCCCCTTTTTAAATTGGGGCCAAAATCAGCAGTTCTGTCATCCATGATGTCACTTAAGGTTACGGCGGCAGGACGGAGTCACCATCTTGGTATACCTGAAGGTGCACCTCATTATATCTGGTTTCTGTGGGAACAATAATTCCCTTAAAAGTTATTTCTGGTTCAGCCTACTGGATACTGTGGCCATATTGGTACACCAGAAGGTGTAATTTCTGGTTTTGACCAGAATAGCTGAATCAGCCATGTTGTGGCTGTTAAGCTTACCTTGTCACTGCCTCTCTAATCATCCGTAGCTTCCACCAGGAATGCAGCAGTCGCCATATTGGTCCTCCTTTCGGCTTCTTATTTTATATATCTCAATTGAAGCAACCATATTTGGACTCCAGAAGCAACTTCCAAATTGACATAGTACAATATTAAAAGAAGATATACTCCATATCTCTATAGTATGTGTAGAGGGAAAAAGGGGGGGAAGCAAAGGATAAACAATTAGAGGGAAAAGAAGAAATCACAATGTGTGTGTGTATATATATATATATATATATATATATATATTCACACACACACACAAAATATATATAATTCTATTTGAGTGGTTTTTAAAGTTTTTTCATATTTTTAAATTGTGTACACACATATATATATATATATATATATATATATATATATATATATATATATAATTTGAAAACATGAAAACACTTTAAAAAACACTCAAATAGAGTGAAGTCTACATTTAAATCTTCTGGAAAGAGGGTTTCCAATTTGAAAATCCACTTAATTTCTATCTTGTTCAATAATTTCATATGGTACCCCCCTCTCCAGGGTTTATCTCCTTTTTTAATACCCATAAAATGCGAGTGAATACCCATTAACATGAGCTAAAATCACCATTATGAAAGAATGGAGGAAGAGAAAGAAGAATGAGGGAAAACTAGCAGAGGTCAAAGTTATAGAAGTTGAACCTATAAAAACTTTTAATCAAAAAGTTTTGACCAACATAAAGTTTTAGAAAAAGGTTTTAAATTCACCCCAAACTGTGGATTAAACTAATTTGAGACATTTATTGAACTTAATCATTGTGAGAAAACTGTGCCTTAAAAAATACTTTTTAAACATAGTAGAAATAGATAAATATATATTTGTGAAGTAGTTGATTTTAAACATACCAATCTTTAAGCAAAATCCGATTTTTTTTCGTGCCATTTAAAAACTTTAAGTATGAATATATTTGAAAAAGCTTGCATTAGTGATATTTAAAAAAATCAAACCTTTATCCAAATTTCCCAACAACCTTTCCAATTAAGAAATAAAAGCCCTAAAATAATTGTCAGGTAAAAAACATGGTAGTCAAACCAGCTGATAAGGGTGAAGGAGTTGTTATTATGGATAAATCATTTTATATTAATAATTTTTTTAATCAAATATTGGATACGTAAACTATTGCAGACTAAAAAATAATCCAGAGAGAGAAATAATGAAAAAAACTTTAAAAAAGGTATTTTAAATGAAAAAGGATATATATATATATATATATATATATATATATATATAAATATATTTAAATTATAACAATCCTATAATACCAGTTAGATATCTTACCAAAGTTACACAAAAAGGTCAGGTAGACCGATTGTGGCAGGGGTTGATTCACTTTTATCCCCCTTGTCACAATTCATAGATCTTTTATTACAGCCATTAATAGTGAGGACTAGTTGCTATTTAAAAGATACTATGACTCTATAACAGATTTTATATGGTTTTGTTTTGTGTGAAGACTGCACATTAGTCACTTGTGGTGTGAGCAGTCTCTACACCATTATAGAGCACCACAAAAGCTGCGAAGCAGTTACATTTTTTTATGTACAATGCTAGAGATTTTAAAGAACACATGAATTTTATTATTGAAGGTATCTCCCTATTTTACAAAATATTTTATTTTGGTTTGAGGTAGATTTTTATCTACAGAAGCGAGGCATTGCAATGGGGACCAAGTTCGCACCCCATTATGCAAACTTATTTATGGCATATTAGGAAGAGTTGTATATTTATTCTGGACATGACTGGAGTGCTCTTGTTCCTCTATAGAATATTTATTGACAATATATTTTTTGTTTGGAAAGGTAGCCGTGCCTTGCTAGATTTATTTATAACTTGTAACTTCAGGGGGCATAAAATTAACTACTGACAGTACCCTGGAGGTTTTTTTTAGACCTTAGAATTTTTATTGAGACTGATGTTATCAAAACAAGCACTTTTAAAAAAGAAAAGGTTGATCGTAATAGTTACATAGATAAAAAAAACGTTGCTACTTTTCTCCTTGGTTAACAAATAATCCCAAATATCAATTCATTAGGTTGAAGAGAAATTGGAAGGATGAAGGTACATTCATAGAACAATCAGAGAAATTAAAGAAGCAATTTTATCAGAAAGGATATGAAAAGAGGAAGTGGAAAAACTATTTTCAGAAATCTATTCAAAACCAAGAGAAGAACTATTAAATTACAAAGAAAAACAAAACCTCGAAACAGATAAGCAAATCAGTTTTATTTCCAATTTCATTACACAAAGTTATGATCTTAAAAAAAAATTAATTAAATAGACATTGGCACATTCTCAAACAGAACAAAGACCTAGATGTTTTTAAAAGAAAGCTTAGGGGATAGGGATCTCACAGGCAAAGAGATAAAAGAGGTTTTTTTTATGTAACAATGGATAGTGCAAAGCCTGTCAGGTAACAAAATCCAGTAGCCAGACAATTTGCCTCTAATACTAATAATATATAATTTAATATTACCGGTAAATCTTTTTTTATGTGCAATGCAAGTCATGTCATACCTTTTAACGTGTAAATGTGGGTTACAGTATGTGGGTAGGACCACAAGGACCACTAAAACAAGAATTAATGAGCATATAAGGAATATAAAACACAATATTTTAACAAATACTGTTTCAGCTCATTTTAATTAAGTTAATAATGGTGAGTTTGACTCTTTACATTTTATTAGTATAAAACATAGACAACCCCTGGTGAGGGAGGGGTCATTTAAAATTATTGAACAAGACAGAAATGAAGTGGATTTTCAAATTGTAAACCCTCTCTCCAGAAGGTTTAAATATAGACTTCAAAATATATAATTATATTTGAGTATTTTTTTTTAAAATTTTGTAATATTTTTAAATATTGTATATACACACACACAATTTGATCTCTTCTTTTCCCTCTAATTGTTTATCCTTTGTTTTTACCCCCCTTTTTTCCCCTCTACACATACTATAGAGATATGGAGTATATTTTCTTGTAATATTGTACAATGTCAATTTGAAGTTTCTTCTGGAGTCCTAAAATGATTGCTTCAATTGAGATATATAAAATAAGAAGCCAAAACGAGGACAGAGATGGCCACCACGGCATTACCAGCAAAAGCTACAGATGCCAAGAGAGGCAGTAACGAGGTAAACTTATCAGCCACAACATGGCTGATTCAGCTATTCTGGTCGAAACTGGAAATGACACCTTTCGGTTGTACCAATATGACCATAGTGTCCAGTAGGCAGAACCATTATTCCTGCGGAAACCAGATATGATTAGGTGCACCTTCAGATGTACCAAGATGGTGACTCTGTCCATCCACTGAAGCCGGAAGTAACATCATGGATGATAGAACTGCCAATTTTGGTGCCAATTTCAGCAATTTGAAAAGTGGGATACCTGCAGCATCAAGTACCCAGCACCTGAGGAACACACAGACTGAGTTAAAACGCATTTTGATAAGACTGTGGAATTTTATGACATTAAGCAAATTGAGATGTAAGGTTTTTAGGTTTGTTGTATAAATACAATTTGATAATTTATCTTACATTTGGTGCTTCTCTCCAACTTTTTGCTTTTGAGAATTAAAGCTGCGATCAATAAATTGTGGTGGAAGACCCTGCATATCACACTCAAATGCATAAACCTGAGCCAGTGTTATATACAGGCTCTAGAAAATGTGAGTGTGATACCTTCAAGTACTTTTTTACCTTACCATATACAGGGAGTGCAGAATTATTAGGCAAATGAGTATTTTGACCACATCATCCTCTTTATGCATGTTGTCTTACTCCAAGCTGTATAGGCTCGAAAGCCTACTACCAATTAAGCATATTAGGTGATGTGCATCTCTGTAATGAGAAGGGGTGTGGTCTAATGACATCAACACCCTATATCAGGTGTGCATAATTATTAGGCAACTTCCTTTCCTTTGGCAAAATGGGTCAAAAGAAGGACTTGACAGGCTCAGAAAAGTCAAAAATAGTGAGATATCTTGCAGAGGGATGCAGCACTCTTAAAATTGCAAAGCTTCTGAAGCGTGATCATCGAACAATCAAGCGTTTCATTCAAAATAGTCAACAGGGTCGCAAGAAGCGTGTGGAAAAACCAAGGCGCAAAATAACTGCCCATGAACTGAGAAAAGTCAAGCGTGCAGCTGCCACGATGCCACTTGCCACCAGTTTGGCCATATTTCAGAGCTGCAACATCACTGGAGTGCCCAAAAGCACAAGGTGTGCAATACTCAGAGACATGGCCAAGGTAAGAAAGGCTGAAAGACGACCACCACTGAACAAGACACACAAGTTGAAACGTCAAGACTGGGCCAAGAAATATCTCAAGACTGATTTTTCTAAGGTTTTATGGACTGATGAAATGAGAGTGAGTCTTGATGGGCCAGATGGATGGGCCCGTGGCTGGATTGGTAAAGGGCAGAGAGCTCCAGTCCGACTCAGACGCCAGCAAGGTGGAGGTGGAGTACTGGTTTGGGCTGGTATCATCAAAGATGAGCTTGTGGGGCCTTTTCGGGTTGAGGATGGAGTCAAGCTCAACTCCCAGTCCTACTGCCAGTTCCTGGAAGACACCTTCTTCAAGCAGTGGTACAGGAAGAAGTCTGCATCCTTCAAGAAAAACATGATTTTCATGCAGGACAATGCTCCATCACACGCGTCCAAGTACTCCACAGCGTGGCTGGCAAGAAAGGGTATAAAAGAAGAAAATCTAATGACATGGCCTCCTTGTTCACCTGATCTGAACCCCATTGAGAACCTGTGGTCCATCATCAAATGTGAGATTTACAAGGAGGGAAAACAGTACACCTCTCTGAACAGTGTCTGGGAGGCTGTGGTTGCTGCTGCACGCAATGTTGATGGTGAACAGATCAAAACACTGACAGAAACCATGGATGGCAGGCTTTTGAGTGTCCTTGCAAAGAAAGGTGTCTATATTGGTCACTGATTAGTTTTTGTTTTGTTTTTGAATGTCAGAAATGTATATTTGTGAATGTTGAGATGTTATATTGGTTTCACTGGTAATAATAAATAATTGAAATGGGTATATATTTGTTTTTTGTTAAGTTGCCTAATAATTATGCACAGTAATAGTCACCTGCACACACAGATATCCCCCTAACATAGCTATAACTAAAAACAAACTAAAAACTACTTCCAAAAATATTCAGCTTTGATATTAATGAGTTTTTTGGGTTCATTGAGAACATGGTTGTTGTTCAATAATAAAATTAATCCTCAAAAATACAACTTGCCTAATAATTCTGAACTCCCTGTATTCATTTTAACTGCTGTATTGCCCTATGAGATAGTGTGTTTTATCTTTTTAGTGACCACCAAGGAATCTCTAAATATATTTGATATATATCACTATTTGTGGTACACTGTCACAAACCAAAAATGTTTTAGTGTGCTGTTAACCTTTTTATTTTTGTTGGATAATGATATGCTTACCTCCTGAAGAGTGTTCTTCACTTGGCTGAATGTTGTGAAGGGGTTTTTCTTTACCATGGAAAGGATCCTACAATAACCACTGTTATTTTCCATGGGCATCCAAGTATTTTTGTTTTGAAAGGCTCATCAGTGCATTCTTTTTTTTGCTCACAATGTATAAAATTTGGGGAAAAAATTGGACATATGTAGCAAATGTATTAAACTGTTGATTTTGCCACTCCTTATGATCCTGTTATCTCTCTGATGGATTTTTTTGTCACTCACATTGAGAGCTCATTTGACCGCATGTTGTGGGTTCACAGCCAAAGCTCCCAATTGTGAATGCTACACCAGGAATCAAGTCCAGCTTTCACATGCTTAATTTACAAATAAAAATGGAATAGCCAACACCTGCCAATAAAAAAGCTTTTGGTCCGTTGAGAGATGTCTACATATCAAACAGCTGTAATTCCTAAAAGAAGATTTAAAGCTTACCCTGAAAGGTTAAGCTATACAGTCAAAATGAAAATTGATAAAGCCGGACCAGACTGACGAAACGTGTCTCGGATTCCACAGTAAGCATATACGTTCTACAGTTTATGCTTATATCTATTCATTTTGTTTGTTTAGTAAATTGCATCAAATCTGGAAACGTTGTCCTGTGGAGTATTGCTGCAGCCAAAGAAGGGTTGTATCTCCTTCAATGATACATATGCTGCTATACTAGGTGCCAGGTCTATGGCATATAAGGTGAGAGGCCACTGTGTGTTTTTATTCACTCTTGCATTTTAAGAGTTAATACACCAGGATTGCCTGTATTCCCCTTCCCTTCTCTTTTTTTGTCTCTTTATGTATGAGGATATTTATCCCCCTAAGAAGGAGCATCTTACCTTACCATCATACATCTAAGCCGATGTGATTGTCCATTATGTTCAATTTTCATCTTGACTTTATAGCTTAACCTTTCAGGGTAAGCTTTAAATTTTGTTTTAGAGCTCACTACTTGTCACTATTAGTTCTTATTAGAACAGATAGTCACTATTTTCTATGTATCATAATAGGGTGGAGAATACCTATATCGTGGTTCAGCTGCTTATAACAAAATATCCACTTTTGTTGCACTTTATTGTAAATGACTACTTTACACTTTGTTGCACTTTATTGTATTTATAAGCGCCTTGAGCACAGAGCACTTTGTGTATTTTTTGTAATTCCTAAATGTTCCTCCAATTTGGATGTGAATTTCCTTAAAGGAACACTATAGTCACCAGAACAACTAGTGCTGATCGTATTTGTTCTGGTGAGTAGAATCATTCACTTCAGGCTTTTTGCAGTAAACACTGTCTTTTCAGAGAAAATGCAGAGTTTACATTACAGCCTAGTGACAACTCCACTGGCCAATCCCTGGATGGCTACTATATATGCTTCCTGGGGCAGTCATGCCTAGTGTGCAGAATTGCCATTCCGTGTCTCGACCCTCTGCATGCAGACATTGAACTTTCCTCAAAGAGATGCATTGATTCAATTCATATGTATGAGGAGATGCTGATTGTCCAAAGCTGTGTTTGACTTGTGCTGGCTCTGCCCTGATCTCCCTCCTTGACAGTCTCAGCCAATCCTATGGGGAAGCATTTTGATTGACTCAAACCACCACTGCTGATTGTGTCAGCAGACAGGGGCAGAGCCAGCAGCTGCAGACTTAAAAACATGTAAGATTTTACTCTATTTAGGGAGGCAAGGGGGACCAGGGGAGCAAGTGGGCTTCACACAATTATTATTATTATTGCCATTTATATAGCGCCAACAGATTCCGTAGCGCTTACATGTTTGTGTTCCTGACCCTATAGTGTGCCTTTAAATACAGCTTAGAGACTACTCTTTAAGCCCATATTCATTATTTAACTTTAATTTGAATTTATTTTGGTAAACAGTCAAAATAACAAAACTTGTGTCAGTGTCTAAATATTTCCATACCTAAATACTGTAAATATATCCTCTTCCTTAGACCATATACAGCAAAAAAAAAGTTGCCTAATCGACACTGGACGTCCTCACGCTCATAGGGCTTCAAAGAGATAATTTATCATAGAGAGGTGCAATTGCATATTACTATTGTTTCAGTCCGACTACCTTGACATATTAAGAAAAGTTTGGTAATGGGACTGAAATGGTGAAGGTATGCTGTTGCACAGCTGTAAAAAAACAAATTACGTTATCTTGTTGATTTTGAAGTCCTATTAGTGTGTTCTTTACTTTGAGATCATCAAACTTGCTATTGTGCATGTGTGACAAAAAGCTGCGCAGCCAATCAGCACCTCCTGAAGAGCATTCAGCGCCTCCATGCAGATCCAATCTAATACATTGCCTGCTCCCCCCATTCTAATACATGGCCCACAAATCCAACACATTGCCCCCACCCTCCCTCTACTCTAATACACGGCCCCCTTCACCCAATCTAATACAATGCCCCTTAATCTAATACACTGCCCCTCCCGACACCAATTTACCCCTCCCACAATTTTAACACACTGTCTCCTCCCACCACTCTAACACACTGTCCCCTGTGTCCACACTGTCCACTGTCTTCTCTGCTCAAGCAGGCCACACACTCCTCTGGCACAGTGAGCAGGAGTGCAGGGGGAGTGGCTGGCCTGCTTTACAGACAGCGAGCCACTCTTTACTCTTGCTGCCGCAGGAGCAGGTGATCTTTCCTGCCTTGTGGCTGGTCTCAGCCACAACACATAGTGGCCCCAGGGAAGGTGGGATGCAAATATATGCACTGCGGGCTGCAAGTTTGACATACTTGATATTTCAATAAAGAACTTTATATCCCTCTACAAGACCATGAGTGCAGCCCTATTTCACAGTTTCTACTTTGCATTAACATTGTTTTGAGGACTGGCACCCGGCCATAAGATATTCAGCCTGTGTGGAAGGACAATGACCAAGTATTATATATATTTACATAGCTGAAAAGAGACTTGCGTCCATCAAGTTCAGCTTCCTCACATTTGTTTTTTGCTGTTGATCCAAAAGAAGGCAAAAAAAAAACAGTTTGAAGACCAATTTTGCAACAAGCTAGGAAAAAAATTCCTTCTTGACCCCAGAATGGCAGTCAGATTTATCCTTGGATCAAGCAGTTATTACCCTACATGGAAAGATGATATCCTTGAATATTCTGTTTTTGCAAGTATGCATCTAGCAGCTGTTTGAACATCTATATGGACTCTGATAAAACCACTTCTTCAGGCAGAGAATTCCACATCCTGATTGTTCTTACAGTAAAAAAAACCTTTCCTTTGCCTTAGATGAAATCTTCTTTCTTCCAGTTTAAACGCATGTCCTATGTAAAGTCCGGTTTGTATTGGCCCCGAATATATTTGTGTGTATATATATATATATATATATATATATATATATATATATTTACACACACACACACACACACACACACACACACATATATATATATATATATATATATATTATTAATAAGAATGGAATATAGCAGAGAAATTGCATTCAATATTGAGTAAGGATTTATAAAAACTCAAGTATGATGAACATTACCATAGACATGTAATACTGGCAAAACAGAATTAATATTTTATTATATGCACGTGAAAGCTATGATATACTTGTTTTTGCATTCCTTTACTTTATTTTTGATTAACTATACCACTGACAATTCCAATTTACCATTGCCATTCCAAATTGGACATATGTAGCAAATTCTCACATCCTTATTAGCAAAGCCAAATGAGGGATTAGGCTTTAGGTGCTTGAAAGACTTTGTTTATGTTAAACTACTCAAATGGTTTGACACAGACTGTTTTCATGGTACTGAAAGATTTTTTGCACCACACTATAATACTCTATAAAAGGTTGTGATGCTTAGCGTTTCCCTTTAATTAATTTGCTGATATGTGAGTTTGTTGCTCATTCCACATCAGAAAATAAAGGAAGTGTAAATGTTTTCTTTATGTGATACTCCCTTTTCCTTCTACACCTTACAGGTGCACTGAAACCATTTTTTTTTTACATATCTGAATTCTACCTTGTAAGAAATTTTCAATCCTCACTCCAGTTATAAACCTTGATTCCTTATCACATTGAAATCATCAGTAATATACAACTTTCTCATTTGCCAACATCTGTAATAACTTTTTACTATGAACATCTTTGCCTCCCATATTCTTAGTGATCAACCATTTTCAATTAGCTTCTGCTCTTTGTCACAGTGTAATTTGTATCTTTAAATTGTAGGCTTATCAGCCATCCTACATAGTATTATAGAAATGTTCAATTAAAAGCCCACTGTCTTATCTCCTTATGACTTTTGTACCAAGTAGATCAAATTATGTATCACTCTCTGTAATACTGCCTATGCTTACCTGCTACATTTTGTAATCTTTATAAGAATTGTTAACTAAAAATAATTTATTCATTATACATTAGTTTAAAAATAGTACTACAAAAAATAAATAAAACCATTTAAAAAGTTTTTAGTATCTTTACACCTTATAATGTCTCCATAGAATCAGAAAATCAGAAATAACAAAATAATGTTCTCACAGTTCATTTTCTATTCTTGAATTGTGCTTTGCTATACATATCAAATTTATACATTTTATTATTTATGTTAATTTTTTTAAGTTGATATTAGTGTCACTGCCACATGTATTTAAAACGACCACTGTTCTGAAGAAAATAGTGTACAAGATGAAAACATTACTTTTTAAATTGTACCAGAAGTATTATTGCTCAAAAACAGATATACATGCAGACCATTATACAAAGCAATGAATTACAGTTTACCTATTATTTTAAATGTTTTATTGTGGTTTTCTAAATTATTGCACTCTTTTTATTCATTTATTTATTCTTGCTACTAAACTGCTATATTATATATAGCAGTGCAGTTTTCCCTTTTTAAGACTGGGATATGTTAGTTATTTATTTCAATATTCAAAAAGTTGCAAATTTTAAAGAAATTAAAAGTGCAAATTTTAAATTCATTCATTTATTAGAGCACTGTTACATTTACAAATGTTTGTGATTTCAAACATGTTTCTGATAGTTAGATATATTTCTATTATTTTTTATTTTAATGATTTGTTATTCTGCAACCTTTAGCAACATTGATTAAATGTTTTGTCTTTTATGGAGTAATGTGAAAAAAGCTAAATTATTATGCTTATACTTATGTGAAAAAAATATAACAAAGGGAATGTAATCTATAGAAAATGTACAGTATACTTACAATTAATGCAATCTTGAAATTTACTTTTCTTAATGAATTCTATCCATCTATCTTAGAATGATTTTGTTATAAGTACTGGAAAATAAATTAGAACAAATGATGTAAGATGCAGAGTTGTGCATTCTCAAAATGGAACACTGGGGTTTTTATATATACATTGTATATACTTCTAAGATACAGTATTCACAGATGACTTATCCTCTATAGCTTGCATTTCCATAGAGTATACAATGAAAATAAATTTGTACACCTATTGCAAATATATTTGTATATCATATAACTGGGAAATTGAAGATAATGTTTTTTTTTAAAATGAAAGCTGAATTTGTGTAATCTGCTTGAAATTGAATGTTTTTGATCAAATTTTAAATTTGAATGAGCTTTTATTCTTATTATTACATTGGCATTCGTGAGATTGATAACATTGCTATTACAATTTTTCTTTTAGAAATATATGGTTTAACTGTATTTACTGTAAATTATGTTATGCTGAAACGCAGACATTCTTTTCATTCTGTTACCATGTTTAGTTTAGCTTTTCTGCTTCCAGAAGTCTTACAAATACATATAAGCAGGCTTTTTAACCATTTTATTTATCTGTTTTTTTGTTCTACTGTATCTGACAAAAATAAAAATCCTTTTTGCTCTGATGCTAACATTTCAGACTTATAAACTAGTGCAAGATAAAGGACATTGTGTCTAACATTTTCCTTTTATTTTTATAAAAGACAAATGAATACATGAAAAACAAAAACAATTGCAAATCTACATATTGTAATAACGTTTACCAAAAGTCTAGTATTTTACTTGGAATACAAGTGTATTTAAAGATACAGTTCAGAAATATTTACTGTACTGCATTTAGGAAGCATCTTTAAATGTGAATCCTGAAAAGTGTTGAGTTTATGACATGAACATCTTTTTATCTTACTAAAATGCACCTTTTTAATTACAAATGTATTTGGAAAGCATCAGCATTTATCCCCCAAAACACCTTATGCTGACAAAGTATTTATTATTATTTGAAAAGGTCCAACAAATTCCGTAGCACTGTACTATGGGTACCAATATTTGTAACCAGATCAGTTGGATGCACAGGGACAGATTGATTTGAGAGCCCTGCTCAAAAGAGCTTACATTTTTGAGAAAGTGGGGTAAAGTAAAGTTTTATAATGTTTCCACATCAGAGATAATTGCAATTTACAGATATAATTTTCTACTTTATGTTTTAATATGCTGCCACTAGATGGCACTATAGTACTTTGTATTTATTTCTTCTGAGAATTCATTCATGAAAAAAAATGCACAGTAATTTAACTTTATGATGAATTAGTGAACTCTGGAATTTGTCCATATTTAAAAAAAATCTAGCAAAAATGGGTGAATACTGACCTGAATGGCAATTCTTGTATTTACTTAAACCAAATCTGGTATATCAAGTATATGATTTAGAAAATTCAGAAGCACCAGTTTTACCAAAATTCAGTATTGAAAGCATCAAGATGGTTGCACATTCACAAATTTTATCACATGACAGGAGGCCTCCTATTTTGCATAACTTTCTTTACTTTATGCCTCCAGCAGCACAAGTCAATCAATACATTTTTAACCCAATCAGTAACAGGTATCACATCCATATATAAAGCCCTGACAGACACATGACTTCCTCTTCCTTTGCTGCCATTGTCACTGTGTTTTGTGTTCTGGTGTGGTATTCATTCCCTCTTCCCCATCTACCCTTTACCCTCTTTTTTAAATCATGCCTCGTGCGGACAGCTTGTCATCAAAACATCACTGGAAGGGCTCCGCCATGGCCCCCCGGAAGGAGAAAGGGAAGGCCCTGCTTAAGCGAAGCCGTCACTCGGAATGCTCGGACCACTCATCACCTCAGTCTCCATCATCAGGGGATGAGGACTCCATCCCACCCCTTCTCTGGAGATCATGGACGAATGGAGAGCAGGTGAGTCTCCATCTGAGGAGGAAAAGTGGCAGGACCTCCCACAAGAAGAAGTGAGCTACAACCAGGGCAAAGCACGTACAAGTCGCCCTAACAAGAAAGGTCTTCGAGGGGCAACTAGTGATTCATACAAGGATGGAGTCTTCTTCGACACACTGGGCACACTCATGTTCGACCCATGCACCATCCAAGATCATCCGAATGGGGTTTACCGGATCACCTGATGCAATTTATTCACTTCTGGCTCAGGAGGCCTATGGAAAAGGAGGTTAGAGCCAAGCTCAGGGCGGAATGCCCACGCCCCATCTTACTGGACAAGATAGCACTCACACCTGAGTTCGACACCACGGTGGTGGTATTGATGTCGCGATCAGACCGGGACCCACGAAAAGGCGTAGAAAAAGGGCTCAAGAGGTCTCAGGATAAAATGTTGGCATTATCGGGCCCCTGGCAAAAATCTTGTATTTTGCGGACCTGGCCCTCAGCCAAGACTCACCTCTAGAAGCTCATGACGTTAGGGAATGGGCGAAAAGGGCAATATGCATGCTGGGAAACGCAAATGCAGCCATGTGCACGGAACGGTGCAAGGCAGCCCTATTAAAGATGGATTCCAAACTTCTGGAATTGGGGAAGAGAGCTGGGCCCCCATTTGGAGAGCCATTTATCACTGAACTCAAGAAGCACGTGGGTCTATATACCATCCTGAACAAGGCCTCCATAAGGAAGGTCTTCCGCAACACTACACCGAGGCGGAGGGTTTTCAGCAGGGCTGGTCAGCAGAGGGGTCTGGCCACCAGCCGCTTCTGGTCCTCTGGCCCCTGGCATCAACCCACATCTCAACCATTCTTCCCAGCCTCAAGAGCCACCTTCACAAGGGAATCCTTCCGCACAAGGGGAGCTAGAGGCAGAGGTCGTGGATGATTCAATTCAGGTGAGCATGCCTCTCCCACTACTTTGTCAGTCAGGTATAACCGCAGGCAGATTGTCTCTCTCTCCACATAACTGGGAAGCTAACTCCACGGACGCCTTGATCTTCCAAACGATAAAAGGGTACGTTATAGAATTCACCAGTACTCCAGTACAGGCCATATAACCATATGGGCAGTGAAGACCCACATAGCGCTCATAGACAAGAAGATTCAAACACTGTTCGCCAAAGGAGCAATGGAATTTGCTCTAGACGATCAGGGTTATTTTAGCAACATTTTTGTTGTAAGAAAGAAGATGAGAGACTATCGTCCAGTCATCAACCTGCACCAACTCAATGGTTTTATGGCGTACCGACACTTCAAGATGAAGGTATTCATCTCTTACGGGATCTACTCCTCAAAAACGACTGGTTCACATGATTGGATCTGATAGACTCATACCTATCGATTCCCATGGCGCACGTAAGTCGCTCATTTCTTCGCTTCACTTAAAAAGATCGACCTTGCCGGTTCACGTTTGGCCACATGGTGTTTCACTAAGCTTCCGAAGCCGGTCATGACGCACTTGAGAGCGCAGGGCATCTGCTGCCTCATATACCTGGACGACTTGCTGATTTTTGTGAATCCAATTCCAGACTGCAGTCACAGACGAGATTTATAATACAGGTTCTGGAATCGCTGGGATTCGTAGTGAACAGAGAGAAGTTGGCTCTATCCCCGTCCCGGGTGATTCAGTTCCACGGCTTCTAAATAGATTCCACCTCATGTGTCTTACGACTTCCCATATCGAAGATAGCGGCAATCCGGAAGGAAATTCGATGTTTACTCCGGAAAGAAACCATACCTCTTCGCAAGGATTGTCAGACTACTCTCATCCTCCATCCAAGCAATTTTCCCGGGTCCACTCCACTACCGGGCCATGCAACGGCTGAAAGCTCACTACCTGAGATCCGGACACACATACGACCATTGGGTGCTGGTTCCGGCAGAGGTACGGACGGAACTCTGTTGGTGGCTAATACACATGGAAGCCTGGTGTTACAAACTATTGGTTAATGTTATTGGATACAAAATATATAGCACAATGCAGTCAGTCTCCCTATGTCATAGGGACTAACCACATATCTGGAAATGTCTATAGCGATAGAGTGTTTGATGAAAAAATATATATAGCTAGAGACCCAAAAACAAAAAAGTCAAATGAAGTATATACAAATGTGACTCGAGTTCCATGCCAAATAAAGAGGGTATGCACGGGGATAAAGATCAGCCATCTAATATTATATCAAAACCCTAAATTATCAGCTTTATTATATTACACTATAAGGGTATGAGTAACAAATGGTTAAGTCCCGGGCTAAATACCCCACTTCGAAGTGTCAATAGTTAGTATAGCAAAATGCTCACAATAGAGCTAGTAAAGGTAAAATGGAGAGATGGAAAGTGAAAAACAGTTAGTATTCAGTCTAAAAACAGACTGATATTTACAATTAAGCAAAGCCTCACTCCCTGTAAATCTAACTAGACAGGCATAGGAAATAGGTAAAAATAAAGATAAGTGTTAGATATAGATCATGGTGCTACAATCACCAGTGCCCAGTGCTCATATAAAAGATATGAGAAGGAAATGCCCTTTTGACGTACGTTTCGGTGCTATAGAGGAGCACCTTCGTCAGGGGCCAACAGGAGACTAGTTAAGGGTCTCTTAAATACAGAGATTATCAAGAGGCATGAATGTCTTAGACCAATAGGGTCTGGGGGTGTGCATACCCAGCTGTGTATAATCTCCGATCTATGGTCATGCCCTAATGAGTCACGGAGTGCGTCTGGAGGCGGGGCTTAATGCCGGACACGTGACCCGGTATACTGTGGATCATGTGTTTTGGCCGACAGAACGGAAAGCCAGCTGGGTCACGTAGTAGGCGTGATTCGGTATGTAAATTATACGGCAAACCCCTATTGCAGCTATAGATTGCTCCGCCCCTCACAAGTAGGTGGGCGGGTGCGCATCGGACCGGAGGACACATTCAAAGACTTTGAGAATAATCAATTAAAATTACCAATAGTCAAATAATGGGAAGGAGTCAGGGATTTGTATAAAGACAAAAGTGTCTATAGTAAAGCATCCCAAAATACCCCTAATAGAACCTATCAATGTGCCCTCTCTAGGGTATAACACCCAGATCGCACAAAACGGAGAGTATCCAGATCGTGAAAATCTAAGGTTGTTGCTCAGATGCATCATCTACAAAGATTATAATAAGCATTATAGATCAAATATATACATGAAAGATGAATATGGTGATTCAACAGAATCTCCTGAAACTGTTAATCAAACCTAGATGTATATAATAATACAAACGAATAACAAATAAGAGGTGAGTATTCAGTTCCAATGATACATCTTATTGTAAAAGCCTCCCTATAGTATCAAATATGTGAATTCAAAATGAAAACTAACTATGTATGTGGGCTTCCATATTCTTAAAATGTCCAGATATCTAAATATAAGTGCTCCATAATGATCACCTGGAGTATGGACATGGAAGATACATAGAGAGAAGTATGCCCATCTACATATGTCACAAATATGCATTTTGAAACATTAAATTTATATGGTCATTAAAGTGACATCCATGTCTACAATAATAATCGAAACTGTAAAACAAATACTGAAAGAAAAATTAAGTGTATTTACATATATAAATTAAACACTACACACGCTATATTACAAAATTTACAAGTGTATCCGACATAGTCAGCTATTTTACGAAAGTGTAAATACATACATATCGTATGTGAGTCATTAGAAAGAGATGGGAGCGAGAAACAAAGCATATTCAGACCAAGGTACTTTAAACAGCAATGAAGGGTGTATAGGAAAAACCCTTGTTTAATCCATATGGTGCCAAGGTTTTGAGCTTATAAATCCAAAAGCTCTCTCTTTGAAGTAATTTTTTATCTAGATCTCCTCCTCTTGGACCAAGTGTAACCCTTTCGATGCCACAGAATCTAATCCAGATATGTGGTTAGTCCCTATGACATAGGGAGACTGACTGCATTGTGCTATATATTTTGTTTCTTGTTTTCTTGGGGTTAAGCCCCGTTTGGGATTTCTGGAGTCCCATATTGGTACACTGGTCTCTGTGTGGCATCTGTCACTACACCCTGGGTTTTGTCCCTGGGGGGAGTTCATACGGGTGTATACACAGAGACGCTGAACCTGTTCACTGTTCTCTAATGTTATTGGATCGCTACAACTCAGAAACGAATGTTATTCATTGTTACATTTTACCCAGAGTTTGACTACAGTACTGGGATTTGGTACCTAACTCCCGAACTACGGCCTGCTGTCTATTCGTTATACGAACGGCAGACCACCATGATCTTTGCGTGTGCCGCCACTTAACCTCGGTCACCTCTGGAACAACTGAACGGCCGACCACCCAATGAGCGGAGTGTGTCTCAACTTAATAGCCCAGAGAGTTGCGGTCTGCAGTTAACCGCAACCTAATTGACGGCAGCAGGAAATTCACGTTCGTGCCCCATCGCCCGATACTCTAACTACCAAACAAGGGCCACCTACAGCCTGGCGTGTGTCTCCAATTAGAATGTTGGTTTCTGCGGTTCACCGCAGGATAAGTACCCCCTCTCGGCGGTCTTCATTCGCCTCCCGAACAACGGAGACATCCAGCAACGGAGCGGGGATTCGTGCAGACTTCTAGCCGGTTCCTGTTCCACAAGTTTGAGAGTGAAGTCCCGCGGCCTATTAGTCTACCTCAAAACGTGGCCGCCATCACACGCTCAGAACCCAAAGACACAAACAGACTTTGTTTCGAGGAAATGAAGCGTACCATTCGTGGGTTCAGAGCCCTCTTCGATTAATTGTTTCGCCTCAACCGGGGCTATGTAATGAATGGTGGAAGACACGAATTATGTATAAAACAGTTTGAGTTATGTATTTTTATTCTGTTTTCTATGTGGCAAAAACACGTGGGATTTTGGGTGCTTGGAGATAATTGTATTGTCATAACCGTTGGATTCATTATCTCCAAGCTGGGCGGTGACGATTTCAAGCGATGCATAGCATTTCTATCGGTCCCCAACTTGTATTGTCCTTGTATCCCTTCAGGTCCAGAGGGGGCTGTCCCTGGACCTGAGATTTTGCATAAATACGGTCCCATGTGTGTCATTAAAGCCAGTTCTTGCTTGACCATCAAATCGCAGCCTCGACTCGTTTTTTGGAGAAAATGGTATCCTAGCTGTATGATAGCTAGTGGGATTGCTCTACATTTACATGATTCATATGGAATAACTACCGAAGTGACTCTCCTCCTTCTCTGCCTTTGGGATCCAAACCATCCAAGCGGTCCAGCTTCCAGCTAGTCTGGTGGTAACCGTAACACCTGGAATGGCAGGGTCATATTCGGAGCCCAATGCACACACGCCTCCATGGGAGGTCCATGGTCGAAGATGGAGTCGGGTCTCCATACAGGGCCGGACTGGCCCACCGGGATACCGGGAAATTTCCCGGTGGGCCGTCGGCACCTGGGGCCGGGCAGACAACTGGGTCTGCTGTCGGCCGCTGGCAGGGGCGGGCTGGGCCGGGGGGCAATTTAAATACTGCAGCCGCCTGAGCGCTCTGTTAAGAGCCTCAGGCGGCTGCAGCACATTTTCTCCCCTCACCTTCCCTCCCCTCCCCTGTAGCGTGGCCGAGCTGCACTCCAGTCCGCGGTGGCCGGCCAGAGTGATAGGAAGGTGCACACTGAGTGTGCACTTCCTGTCAGTCCGGCCAGTTACAGGAAACAGAAACTCCTGTTCCGCGCTGAGTTTCTGTTTCCTGTAACCGGCTGGACTGACAGGAAGTGTGCACTCAGTGTGCACCTTTCTATCACTCCGGCCGGCCACCGCGGACCGGAGTGCAGCCCGGCCACGCTACAGGGGAGGGGGTAAGAAGAGAGGGAGGAGGGGGGGTAAGAAGAGGGGAGGGGAATAGAGGGGAGGGGGGGAATAAAAAGAAGGGAGGGGGGATAAGAAGAGAGGGAGGAGGGGGAGAGAATAGAGGGAGGAGGGGGAGAGAATAGAGGGGAGGGGGGAATAAAAAGAGAAGAGGGGGGGAATAAAAAGAGGGGAGGAACAAGAAGAGGGGGGAATAAGAAGAGGGGGATAAAGAGGGAGGAGGGGGGAATAAAAAGAGAAGGGGAACAAAAGAGGGAGGGGCCAAGAAGAGGAGGAGGGGGAGAGAAATAGAGGGAGGAGGAAATTAAGAAGAGGGGGAACAAAAAGAGGGAGGGGGATGAAGAAGAGGGAGGACAAGAAGAGGGGAGGGAACAAGAAGAGGGGGGAACAAGAAGAGGGGGGGATAAAAAAGAGAGGAGGAGGGGGAGAATAGAGGGGGAGGAACAAAAGAGAAGGGGAATAAAAAAGAGGGGAGGATAAGAAGAGGGAGGGGGAATAAGAAGAGGGGAGGGAGGATAGGGGAACAAGAAGAGGGGAGGGAGGGGAAGAAGAGGGAGATAAGAAAAGAGGTAAGAAGAAGAAGGGGTGAGAGAAAAAGATGGGGGAGTAAGAAGAAGAAGAGGAGGGAGTAAGAAAAAGAGGGGGAGTAAGAAGAGGGAGAGGGGGAATAAGAAAAGGGGGAGGGCGGAGTAAGAAGGAGGGGAGATAAGAAAAAGAGGGGGGTAAGAAGAAGAAGAAGGGGTGAGTAAGAAAAAGAGTGGGGAGTAAGAAGAAGAAGAGGGGGGAGTAAGAAGAAGAAGAGGGGGGAGTAAGAAGAAGAAGAGGGGGGTAAGAAGAAGAAGGAGGAGGAAGAAGGGGGAGGAAGAAGAAGAAGGGGAGGAAGAAGAAGGGGGATAAGAAGAAGAAGGGGGAGGAAGAAGAAGGGGGGTAAGAAGAAGTAGGAGGGTTAAGAAGAAGAAGGGGGGAGTAAAAAGAAGAAGGGGGGTAAGAAGAACAGGTGGGGGAGTAAGATGACCAAGGAGGGAAGTAAGAAGAACACAGGGAGGAGGGGGGTAAGACGAACAGGTGGGGGAGTAAGACGACCAAGGAGGGAAGTAAGTAAGACGACGCAGCTCCCCCAGCGGCCGCCAGGACAAGTCCGCCAGCGGCCGCCAAAAGACCTCCCCAGCGGCCGACAGGACATGTCCCCCAGATGCCCCCCAGAAGACCTCCCCAGCGGTAAAAGTCCCCCAGCGGCCCCCAGAAGACCTCCCCCTGGCAGGTATAAGTAATGTGTCTGTCTGTGTCATGGTGTCTGTCTGTATGGTGTGTGTATGTGTGTCTGTCTGTCTGTGTCATGGTGTCTGTCTGTCTGTGTCATGGTGTCTGTCTGTATGGTGTGTGTGTATGTGTCTGTCTGTCTGTGTCATGGTGTCTGTCTGTATGGTGTGTGTGTATGTGTCTGTCTGTCTGTGTCATGGCGTCTGTCTATCTGTATGGTGTGTGTGTGTCTGTCTGTGTCATGGTGTCTGTCTGTCTGTCTGTATGGTGTGTGTGTGTCTGTCTGTCTGTGTCATGGTGTCTGTCTGTATGTATGGTGTGTGTGTGTCTGTCTGCCTGTGTCATTGTGTCTGTATGTCTGTATGGTGTGTGTGTGTCTGTCTGTGTCATGGTGTCTGTCTGTATGGTGTGTGTGTGTGTGTGTCTGTCTGTCCATCATGGGGTGTATGTGTGTGTCTGTCTGTCCGTCATGGGGTGTCTGTGTCTGTCTGTCCGTCATGGGGTGTGTGTGTGTCTGTCTGTCATTCATGGTGTGTGTGTGTGTGTCTGTCCATCATGATGTGTGTGTGTCTATCTGTCCGTCATGGTGTGTGTCTGTCTGTGTCATGGTCTGTCATGGTGTGTGTGTGTGTCTGTCATGGGGTGTGTATCTGTCATGGTATATGTGTGTTTCTGTGTCTGTCATGGTGTAAATGTGTGTTTAAAAATAGTGTTTTTGCTCGCCTTTTTTTTTTTCCCCATGCAGCGTGCTGGTCTCCCTCGACTGGCCCTGCCTCTATAGCTGAGATCATCAAGCTTGATGATCTCAGCCAATCCAATGCTTTGCCATAGGATTGGCTGCAAAACGCCACTCCAATTAGCATCTCCTCATAAAGATTCATTGAATCAATGTATCTCTATGGGGAACGTTCAGCACCTACAGAGTGTGGAGGCCCTGAATGTAGGTGCACTTACACAGGAAGCACCTCTAGTGACCGTTTGAGTGACTGTCACTAGCAGTGTCACTTTGAAGCAATGTAAACACTGCATTTTGTCTGAAAAGTCAGTATTTACGTTGAAAAGCCTGTAGGGACATGCTATAGACACCACATTAAGCTGTGTGTGTGCGTCTGCTAGTGAGTGAGCTTGCTTGCATGCGTGTGCCTGCTAGTGAGTGAGCTTGTGTTTTTATGTCAATGAGCTGATGTATATCAGTAAGATTGTTTGTCTATGAGGCTGTGTATCAATGAGCTTGTGTGTGTCACTGAAATGTCAGTGAAATTGCCTGTGTCTGCATGTGCGTATGCTTACTGTATAATTAAACGTTTTACCCTGAAAGGACCAATATTTTATATTAGAAAAAGCAATATATATATATATATATATATATATATATATATATATATATATTACTCAATCATCTGTCCTGGCAAGACATAATCTTACATATTACACGCGACAATATATGGCGCAGTGACTTATGGGGCTGGCACAATTTTTTTTTTCCAGGGCTGCTTTGTATCCCCAGTCCGGCCCTGTCTCCATATCAACTGCCTGGAACTGATTGCGGGCTCCTTTTGCGATCCGCAATCTGACCAAGAACATGTCCAATTGCTGCATTCTCCTATGCATGGACAACGTATCCGTGGTTCAATATATAAACCGCTTAGGAGGAGCCCAGTCATGTGCACTGACGGAAGCGACGAGGGACATTTACCGCTTTTGCCTTCCCCGCAACATTATGATCAAAGTGGAGTATTTACCGGGGGTTAAACAACTTTGCGGTGGACTGGTTCTCACGACACTGGCGGGATGGCAGCGACTGGCATCTGGATACAGCGATATTTTCCATGGTGAGAATGCACAGAGGCCCACTAATCATAGATCTTTTTGCCTTCCGGACGAACACACAACTGCCAAGATACTACAGCTGGCTCCCGGATCCACAGTGTGAAGCAGTGGATGAGTTCCTACAACCATGGCCCCAAAAGGGACGTATGCATTTCCTCCGTTCTCCATGGTGGTGAGGGTGCTACACCGGATCAGATTAATGAAAACATCGATCATACTAAACACCTCTATGGAGGAGCCAAGCATGGTTTCCAGACTTGTTGGCTCTGGCTCAGCATCACCCTCTGCTTCTTCCAGGGTTCCCCTTCCTTTTGATAGACCCGAAAGGGGAACCTCATCCGTTGATGATGCAGGAGCATCTGGAGTTAGTGGCTTGGAGTCTTTCAGGGGAGCCTGGAACGTCGAGGGACTATCGCAACCAACTAGAGATCTTTTATGGGACTCATGGGTACCAAGTACTCGACAGTATTACATATCCGCATGGAACACCTGGAGTTAATGGTGTATGGGAAAGGACTGCAATCCCTTTACTGCCCTTTTCTCCATGGTGCTGAATTTTTTATAACACCTTTTCGTTATGGGCAGATCGTAATGTTCCATTAACGCGATACGTTCCGCGATTCCGGCTGCACGTTCCAATGCAAGGCAATCCTTTGGTATGCCGCCTACTGCGGGGCATCAAACTATCCAGACCACCGGCGCCAAAGTATAACCATTTGTGGGACGTAGATTTGGTTCTGCATGGTGGCGAAGGTGCTACACCGTATCAGATTAATGAAAACCTCAATCATACTAATAACACCTCTATGGAGGAGCCAAGCGTGGTTTCCAGACTTGTTGGCTCTGGCTCAGCATCACCCTCTGCTCCTTCCAGGGTTTCCCTTCCTTCTGATAGACCCGAAAGGGGAACCTCATCCGTTGATGATGCAGGAGCATCTGGAGTTAGTGGCGATATATTCCTTCAGGACTGGCCAGTTAACGTGGAGCTATCCCTCCATCAACTGTCGGCCAAAGTCACGCTACTTTTATGTTTAGTGTCGTTTCGCTGGGTATCAGACGTACAGGCGTTCGACGTGGACGGTTTTTCGGTGTCACCAGAAGGAGTGACTTTAGCACTAACGTCCCGTAGCACTAAAACGGACTCCACGTCCGTATCATATCCCTTTTTTCCGGTGGTTCTCCGTCTTTGTGTAGTGAAATTGTTGCTCCGTTACGTGCAGATCACGATACCCCTTAGAACGTCACATTCAGGACAACTTCTGGTTTCTTATACCAAACCCTACAAACCAGTTACCACGACCACCCTGTCTAGATGGGTTCGCTGGTTACTATCTCTAGCGGAGGTGGAGACATGTTTCGGGGTGCATTCGGTACGAGGCGCATCCGCTTCTCGAGCCTTCACGGCGGGGGCCTCTCTATTGGATATTTTACATGCGACGGATTGGACACAGGGAGACACTTTCCGCGTGTTTTATTTTTGACAAACCACACATGCATCTTTCTCATTCGTACCACAGCGTTAAAAATGCAAAATAGGGAGCCTCCTGTCATGTGATAAAATTGTATATTATGCTAATGTAGTGTACCTATAATCTTCATTTTAATAATGACAGGAGGCAAGTATTTTCCCTCCCTGTTTCTCTCCCTATACTCTGGAAAGTTCTACTTTCCTCTGTCTGACATTTTCACAGTATATTGATAATTATTTTTCAATTTCAGAATATTTATGGGATGCTTTATCTGGTTGACGTAGATTAGATCTTTGTTAATTATTAAAGGATGTTAGAAGTTGTATAATGCATTTCAGTATACTAAATTGATATAGATATAGATAAATATTGTATTGGATTTAATGTGGACAATAGTTTGTTTCCGTCACCTTTCACTTATTTCTGTTCTTTTCAGCGTGATCATCGTGGATGGATTCGGCATGGTAAAGCTGGAATACATCAAGTTTCGATTCAAGTTTATGTTCTACATATTATTCAGGACTTTGTTTGAATTCCCTGACATTGTATTAGATTGTTTCGCAGAAAAAGGAAGTCATGTGTCTGTCAGGGCTTTATGTATGGATGTGATACCTGTTACTGATTGGTTTAAAAATGTATTGATTGACTTATGCTGCTGGAGGCATAAAGAAAAGAAAGTTATGCAAAATGTTAGCATAATCTACAATTATTTATCTGCAATCAAATAATTCTGATTTATTAAATCTCTGTCAAAGACCTACGTCTATCCTCTGTTCATATTTCCACATCAGATGCTCACCTTCAATACTTTTCAAGGGCTGCACCGTGCGGAACTCCGCTCCTTTCTCTCTTAGATTCTCATCCAGTCTCAATTTCTTCAATAAATTATTAAAAATGTACTTCTTCAGTATGGCATTTCCATTAAACTGTTAATAGCTTGCCCTCTCTGCACCTTCATGTCTGTCCTGCAACTTTCACGAAAAAATATATATATATACTTTGTCAAGAACCGAGATGTATTTGTTGTTTACACATGTTTTTGTAATTTTTTTATACTTATATCAATACATTTTATTTTATTTGGAATCCATCTTCTGCCTTGCTGCTTAAAGAAGGGTTGTAGCCCCCTTAAAGGCACATATACTATTACACCAGGAGCCAGGTATTGGGCTCCTCACCAGGTGAGAAGCCATTTTTCTTCCATTATATGTACTAAGTACTGAAATTTATTACACTAGTGCATTCTGCTTCCCCTGTTTTTCCTTTTCTTGTCTCATATGACTTTGTGACGATAGAAGGACCGATTGGGTACCGTGTCACCATAAGTACACGCAAGCCTTTGAGACCTGAGCCTATCCTATAGGGCTCTGATACATGTTTGTGAGACCATATAGATTATTCATGCACCGGATCTAGTACATACGTTACTTGCACTATTTGTATTTATATCTATTTCAGATACATTGTATTGCGATATGTTTACCATACATATGTATGCCAACCCATAAGGGTAAGCTTGTATACTTTTTAAGCGCTCCACAAATACACCACTGGTGGTCTCTACTATTATTGTATTTTCCTGCACTGTGTGTACACATGTTTTATCTTTCCAGAAATCTGTTTCTCATGTCCTGTAGTTGTCGCTGTCGATTGCCAGAATCGTGATTATACCGAAGTACTCGCAGGTATTGCAATATTGGTAGTGAATCTTTTCACTTTTTAGTGGGTGGTAACTAGTGGATTGTAACAGGGTATTTCTAGCCGTATCTTTTCGATGGAGTGTATATCCCAATCCACTCTCTTATCTGTAAATGGACACAGCTAAAAATTGTATTTCGGCTTCCCTGTATGTCATAGTAAGTTTAACAGGAAGAGATGAGCTATTGATTCCATTCACCATGTTTTCCAGTTCCATCTGTGTACCCGTCCAAATCAAAAATATGTCATCCACAAATTTATGGTATGTGCGGATGTGTTGTGTGTATGGTCTCAGTATGTGTTCTTCTTCAAAAATGAACATGTAGGCATTGGCATAGGAGGGTGCCATGGAAGTACCCATCGCAGTGCCCGCTATCTGGAGGAAAAAGTGCTCTTCAAATTTAAAGTAATTGCAGGTTAGTGTTAAATTTAAGCGATCAAGGAGGTACTCTATTAGGGGGCCTTTGTAAGTATCTGATGCACTCAGAATTTGTCTGAGGGCCTGTACACAATCCACATGAGGGATGATGGTGTACAGGCTTCTGACATCTAATGTCACCAGCCAGATTAGTTCATTTTCTGAAAATGTAATATCTTGGATTTTCCTAAGAAAGTCACTGGTATCACATAGGCAAGTATTATTAGTGGGATAGATTCCATTACCTCTAAATTTTCAGAATTTATAGACTTTTTTCTTCAAAAATATGCCCAAAAGGCTAATTCTTATTTAAAGGATTCAAAACACCTTATACAAGAACTGAAACAAATAGTATGGAAAGATAATTTTATGTGGGTCACTCTAGATGTGACCTCCTTGTACACTATCATTGAACACTCTAGAGGGGTAGAAGCGGTTAGGGTCAATTTAGAAAATGATGAAGAGATAGATTCTCATTTTAAAGATTTTTTAGTGTCAGTTAGAAATAGCAGAGAGGCAGTCAGAGACACTAGTCAAGAGGGATGGGGAGAGATCAGGAGAGGACAGGTAGATTTGCGTGTCATCTGCATAAAAATTATATTGGAAGCCAAAGGAGCTAATGAGTTTACCAAGGGAGGCAGTATAGATGGAGAACAGTAGGGTACCAAGGACTGAACCTTTGGGGACACAAACAGAGGAGTTGGGGAGAAGAAGCAGAGCCAGAGAAAGAAACACTGAAAGAGCGCTGGCAGGTAGGAGGAGCACCAGGAGAGAGCAATATCTTGTAGACCCTATATTGCAGAGGATGAGAAGAAGCTGTTGATGATCAATAATGTCAAAAACCGCAGACAGGTCAAGGAGAATTAGGATAGAGTAGTGACCATGAGATTTTGCAGCGAGTAGATCATTGGATACTTTGGTCAGTGCCGTTTCCACAGAGTGCTTAGCGTGGAAACCAGACTGAAGCGGGTCTAGCAGAGAGTTGGTCTTGAGGAAATCTGTCAATCTTGCATACACAACTCTTGGATGTGAAAGGCATTAGCGAGATAGGACAGTAGTTGGACAGGGAGTTAGGGTCAAGGTTGGGCTTCTTTAGAATTGGGGTTACAGTTGCATGTTTGAAGGGCGATGGAAATGAAGAAAGAGTGGAAGAAAGAAGAAGACAGAGTAAGGATGACATGCAAGGGAATTGGATCTAGGGAGCAGGTGGTGGGGCAGAAGTACTGGAGCAGAGCAGAAAACTCTTCCAATGTAGCAGGTGCGAATTAACATAGAACAGCAGAGGGAGTGAAGTTAGGGCAAGTATTGTAAGGGGAGGAAGAAAGATGAGAGATCTCTTCCCTGATTGTAGGGATCTTGTCAGTGAAGTGAGTTGCAAAGTCTGAGGAGGAACAATAGGGCGAAGAAGAAATAATCACAATAATATTCATAATCAAAAATACAGATACACACATCATAAAAATCACAGCTATGGGCCTTTATATTGTCGTAAATTACCATTTTACTTCTAGTATTCTTTCTGGATAGAATTAGATAGGTTTACCAATGTGGTGGTATTCAAATCTCCCTGTATTGCAATTATTACATTTATGTGTTCATTGTTTTATTATATGAATAAAGCATTATGATCCAGTGCTTTTAAAGTCTATTCAATGTTGTTGTGAGATCAAAACTGACTTGCAAAATGTAACCAATTTAGAGTTATGATAAACTGGATTTTTTTTAAAGTAATTTGAAGTTATTTGGATGCCACCAAACCTGTTTTTTTGTTTCAGTGACAAGACATATAACTTTCATTTGGTATAACAAACGATATCCTAATAAGGCATGGTCTACTGAAAGTCTGACATTAAGTGATTGTGATCGAAACAAACAGTAGAAATCTAAAACAGGTATTTTGTGCTGATAAAAAGTTGTATTTGAAATGTGTGCATTGACTAATAAAAGATCAATTAAAAAAATAAATACCATTTCAAACTGTTTGAAGATCTTCTTTTTACAAAAGAAATGAATGTCATTGATTGTGCATTTATTACATATTATTATATCTTCTTGACATTTGTTTTACCTCTGTGCAGGGCTGACGCTACCTTAAGGCGGCCCCCTTAGGGCGCACTGCGCTCCCCTCCAGCCGGTTACTACTTGTAGCGTGGCCGAGCGTAGCCCAGAGCTTTCTACCCGCGGACCCATCTTCCCACCCTGTTGTCTGCTGCAGGCTGTGGGGAGGGGGCAGGTATATAAATTATATCATATGCCTGCTCCCTGTTTCCCACACAGCATGGCTGGCGCCCTTTGATGAGACTGGGCTCCACAGAGCCAGGCAACATGCACCCCAGAGACCAGATTGAACTGATGTAAGTATGGAAATGTGAATGTCTTTGTGTATATATATATATATATATATATATATATATATATATATATATAAAGTATGTATACATAGGTCTCTGCATGTATGTATGTCTCTGTATGTTTGTATGGCTGCGGTAAGAAGGAAACACAGAAAGGGGCTGGGGTGAGAAAGAGACACAGAAAGGGGCTGGAGGGAAGAGACACACAAAAGGGGTGGGGAGAAGTAAGATAAATACAAAGGGGGTTGTAAGACACACTAAAGGGGGAATAAAATACACTATAGCTCAAAGAAATTCAATAGGGCAGGTTACAACAAGACACACAGGTGAAGACGCATTTTTCTTTTTTTTGAAGAAGGTGTGGGGGCGTCAAAATGCATCTTCGCCTGTGTAGCTAAAAATGCTTGCACCGGCCCTGCCTCTGTGGCCATTTTAAAGAATAGTAAGGTTCACTGTTAGTTAATTATGTAAAGATTTGCTCTGTAAAATATAGGATTACAAAATATTACATTATAACAGCATTGAAATATAATTTGCAAATAGTTTTAACATCTATGTTTTCTAAAGTAGAAATTTTGATCATTATGCTATATAAAAGCAGTGCTCACTGTCTTTGCTAAGACAATGTTTTATGTAGCGGAACCCTAGTCCTGGCAGGGACTTTCCTCTGCTGGATCATCAAGAGTAGAAATCAGGAACAAGAAATTGCCAAGGAAAAATACCACCTCCTCCCCAGTAACTGGACGACACACAGTTCTGGGAGTACAACTGAAGTTTATTCTGAACACATGGCTTCTATGCATTACCACTAGCATGGGGTTTCAGGAGACAAAATGGCCACCATGCACTGGACCACATGCATATGAATGATAGCCACCCTAGGAAAGCACTCAAGCGAAGGTGTCAAGTTGTTAATTTGTGGTTAACAGCCAGGGGAGGGCTGTGTTCACTGGAGCCTAACAAGGGTACCACAAACCAGTCATTCGGGAGATGAACAAGGGGGTACAGACAACTGAACATAAGGTAATGGAGTCTGCTACATTATTGTTTCACATATGGCACATCTCTAGGGGTACCAGATATGTGTGGCATAAATGTGACATGTGTTAGTATTTTCAATATCAACATAGAGAATTATTGTGGATTTTGTGGGGATGTTCAAATAACATTTAAGACAGCTAATAGCAAGGATTTGTGGACCCCTGGCCACTGGGAGGAGTGACAATGTTTCAAAATGTCTGTGGGTATACAATAATATGTCTGCCTCCTTTTATATATATCATTAAGAGCCTCTACCTACCTCCCACGGTGGAAGCTGGGGAGAGAGTCAGACGTTCACTCCTGGCGTCTATAAAATGGTTAGTCTATGGGGTCTCCTGGAAACTGGTGGGTGACAAATGCTCTTTTTTGAAGGTGGACAAGAGAATGTCCACTACCCTTGTATTTTTCATTAATAGCCCCAACCTGTAACTCATGGGTGAGTGGTGAAGGATTTTAGGTTCCTTCTGGTTAAAATAAAATAAAATAAAATGTGCTGACAATGGAGGAGTCTTAATGGGACCTTACATCTTCCTTGGTTATTAAATTAAGAGTCTTCACCTGTCACTTATGGTTAAGGACTGAGAGGGGACACCAAGTCACCCCACATTTATTTTAATTAGTAGCTGACCACATGTGAAGGCAAGGAGATGGACGGTGATCTACCAATGCCTCATTAATTTAATATAAGCCCCCACCTAAAGCACACATGTTGATGCACAGTGGGGGCCTGTTCTAGCCCCTTTTCTTGCAACTGGGCAGAAATGGCTACCCAGTTGCTAGTTTATAGTTACAAGGAACAGACACTTGTTGCTCACGGTTTAGTAAATATGCACTCACTGACAACATGGCAGCAGGGGCCATAAGGGTGATTTTAAAACTCATACCAAAATTTAGGTCATACCCAAGCAATACTGAATCTCTCCATTTCTCATATCCCTGCAACTGTCAGGCCTCACTTTGTAGACCCAGATCCAAGCAACACAGAATCTTTCAATTTCTCATCTCCTTGCAACTTTCAGGTACTGACATAAAATTGGAAAAGTGTTATATAGGCTACAGGCCTTTATGTGTAGTTGTGCGCTTGTGGGAAAAATTATTAACAATAAATATGCATATATAGTTTACTCTATAATACAGGTAAACAAGGGATATACAAGAAATGGAATTTATGAAATACAAAAACACAAAAAGAAAAATAGTGCAGATGGTATCATGGTACTAAATCCTTTTGTATTGTGGCAGATAATTTCTACCACTCACGTGGACATGAGCCTGTGGAAATCTGTCTCAATAGAGAATACCTTTATGTTCTTAAAGGCAGCATCACACCTCCCTTGGATTGTAATTGAAGTACCCCAAATATAAAGTAAGAATAAAAAAGACAAATAATAATGTAGATTGTCTGTAGCGTATTCACTTAACAGATCGTTAAATGTTAAGCTCACCTTCAACAGAGGCAAAGTGTTCCCAAGTTCTGAAAGCTACAGATATTTCGGATTTATCGAAAGTGACAGTTTAAAGTCTACATTTCAACCTACTGGTTGCAATGTGTTCAGGTTAAATATTAACTTCACTTCTGTGTGACAGAAGTCAACCCCTCTCCCATTTCCTAAACTTCTCTGTATTCCCAAAAAGTGCACGCCCCTTGGATCTCCATTATGGGCAGTTTTAAAAGGATATGATACACTGTGTCCATCAAATGTTTTCTTTATGTTGCAGACATGTTACTCTATATGTGTGTGCAGGTTATGTTTTGTACGTCCCACATACTTTAGTCCACATGGACATATTAATAAATAAAATACATTTGTGGAATGACACATAATTAAATCCCTTATAGAGAAAACTGTGCATTTTTTAAACTTTAAAAACATTAATATATTCAATTTCTGGTATATCCCTTGTTCATCTGTATTATAGAGGGGTAAGCTATTTACGCATGTTTATTATTCATATTTTTTCCACAAGCACTCCACTACACATATAGGTCTGTAGCCTACATAGCACTTTTCCATATTGTTATTTAAGGTGTGGGGAGGGGATATTCCCACACAAGTGTTTTAGAGCTGCTTTTGTCACCAATTGATTACAGTTATAAGTAGTGATGTCGCGAACCCGAAATTTTCAGTTCGCGAACGGCGAACGCGAACTTCCGCAAATGTTCGCGAACCGCCCGAAACGCCATTGACTTCAATGGGCAGGCGAATTTGAAAACACACAGGGACTCTTTCTGGCCACAATAGTGATGGAAAAGTTGTTTCAAGGGGACTAACACCTGGACTGTGGCATGCCGGAGGGGGATCCATGGCAAAACTCCCATGGAAAATTACACAGTTGATACAGAGTCTGGTTTTAATCCATAAAGGGCATAAATCAATCACAATCAATATGGATTGACACCTGACATATGACATATTGACACCTTTGACATATGGATTGACACCTGTCCTCAGAGCCCCTGATGCACACGGACACAGAGCAGAATAGGGACTGTTCCCCCTACATCGGGTCACTTGGCAGATATGGATTGAGACCTGTCCTAAGGTTCCCTGATACACACTGACACAGATACCGGCACAGGCAGAATGGGGACTGTTCCCCACTGCATAGGGTCACTTAGCGGGTGGATTGACACCTGTCCTAAGGTTCCCTGATACTTTTACTGGCACAGAGCAGAATAGGGACTGGTCCCCTACATAGGAGTCCTTGGAAGATATGGATTGACACCTGTCCTCAGAGACCATGATACACACTGACACAGAGCAGAATAGGGACTGTTCCCCCTACAACGGGTCACTTGGCAGATGTGGATTGACACCTTGTTACAAACTGCTATTTGTAACGGGCCCTTTAAATGGCAAATTGCCCTGCTTCCCTGGGTTGTGGAGAAGCCTATTTGCCAGCCTCCTCCCGCTTGACTATGGCCCCTGGGAGATTGTGAAAATGTATGCACTTTTATTTGGTGTGTATGGCCCTTTAAGACTGTCGGTGGGCATATTGGGGCTTATGGACTCTTTATGTGACTGGTGCTGGCCCTTTAAACACCTTTTTTGGGATATCAGGAAGATTGGGACACTGCCCCTTTAAGGCCGTGTCCCCAGACTTGGTGTCCCCTGTGTCCCCAGACCTGGTGCAAACCCTTTGTGCCTGTCTGGCTATTTCCCACTTGGTTCAGTAAATGGGGCTTACTAAACCAAGTACCACACAAGCAGACCACCCAGAAGTGGAAGTGTGCAGGCAATTTACCTCCCAGAAGCTGCGGTTAACCGCAGCTTAATTGACAATACTGGGAGGTCTTTGTTCGTTTGCCGAACACGTGGCGGTGGCCATCTTTGATCATTCGACGAGGTCAGCGGTATGTGTAGCCAAATTCATGGAACTAAAATCGGCTACACATTTCCGCGAACACCGCTGAGCTCTACCTTCTCCCCTACTGATTTTACAGCTGCAGAGACTAAGTCCCATTCGGCGATGGGACTTAGTCGTTTTTTCAGCCTGAAATAGACCGACCTCACAGCCCAAATCTATGGAACTGTTTTGGGCAGGAAAATGTGCTTGCGGTCGGTCATAAAGGGACCTCCAGCTAACCTTTTAACCCCTGGATGTATTTGGCTGATTTTTGGTTATGTTTATGTTTTAAGTGTGCTGATTCCAAATATGTAATTATGAAGATGGGATGTGTATTTTTAAAGTTACAGTGTATGGCTAAAAACTGTATTTTTACTGCCTGTGTTTAATTATGTTAATCTCTTCCCAAACGTCATTTCGTTCAAAGTGGAGAGAATGTTAAAAAAATATATTTTTGTTCGGAGTGTGAGAAATGCTTTTCAGCCGCTTCTAATCTTAAGCATCATTTGGGGAGCCATACAGGAGAGAAACCTTATTAGTGGTGTGTTTAGTATTGTTCTGATCAGTTTAATACCTTCCGCGTCTCCTATCAGTGGGCGTGTATATGGCAGCCATTTTAGGAACCGTACACCTGGGACCCGAGCAAGGTCACCTCGTTCAAC
>OW240916.1:189252010-189283031 GCA_933207985.1 Pelobates cultripes | reverse complement strand
CCGGTCATACAAATATTCATTAACGGCTTTTTCTTGTTGGAGCAGGCGGTCGAACATTAGGAGTGTTGAATTCCAACGTGTCGGGCTGTCGCAAATCAAGCGCCTCATTGGCATGTTGTTTCGCCGCTGGATATCGGCAAAGTGAGCCAGGGCCGTGTAGGAACGCCTGAAATGGCCACACACCTTCCTGGCCTGCTTCAGGACGTCCTGTAAGCCTGTGTACTTATGCACAAAGCGTTGTACGATCAGATTACACACATGTGCCATGCGCGGCACATGTGACAACTTGCCCAACTTCAATGCCGCTAACAAATTTGTTCCGTTGTCACAAACCACTTTGCCGATATCCAGTCGCTGCGGAGTCAGCCACTTTTCCACCTGTGCGTTCATGGCGGACAGGAGTGCTTATCCGGTGTGACTCTCTGCTTTCAAGCAAGTCAAACCCAAGACGGCGTGACACTGCCGTATCCGGGATGTGGAATAGTACCTGGGGAGCTGGGGGTGTGCCGTTGATGTGGAGCAAGACGCAGCAGCAGAAGAGGACTCAGCCGAGGAGGTTATGGAAGAGGATGGAGTAGGAGGAGTAGAGGAGGTGGCGGCAGGACTGCCTGCAAGTCGTGGCGGTGTCACCAACTCCTCTGCAGAGCCATGCATTCCATGCTTGGCAGCAGTCAGCAGGTTTACCCAATGCGCAGTGTAGGTGATATACCTGCCCTGACCATGCTTTGCAGACCAGGTATCAGTGGTCAAATGGACCCTTGCCCCAACACTGTGTGCAGAGATGCTATTACTTCCTTTTGCACAATTGAGTACGGTTGGGGATTGCCTTTTTGCGAAAAGTAATTTCCGGCCGGGTACGCCTTCCACTGCGGTGTCCCAATAGCTACAAATTTTTGAGCAGCCTCAGACTCCACCAGCTTGTATGGTAAAGCTGGCGGGCTAATAGTTCGGACAAGCCAGCAGTCAGACGCTGGGCAAGGGGGTGACTTTCTGACATTGTCTTCTTACGCTCAAACATGTCCTTGACAGACACATGACTGTGGGAAGATGAGCGTGAACTGCTCAAGGCGGGAGGCGGAGTGGCGGATGGTTGAGAGGGGACCAGGAGGACAGCAGTGGTTGACGTGGCTGAAGATGCTGGACCAGGAGGAGGCTGGCGGCTTAGAGTAGGCGAGCTGCTTGTACTCGTAATGTTGATCCCATAGGCGTTTGTGATGTGAGATCATGTGCCTACGCAAAGCAGTTGTACCTAGGTGGGTGTGGACTTCCCGCGACTCAGTTTCTTTTGGCACAGGTTGCAAATGGCATAGCTGTTGTCAGAGGCAGACACACAAAAAAAATTCCACACTGCTGAGCTCTGCAATGACGGCATTCTGGTGGTGGACACAGCATGCGTTGATTGGCGTGCTGTCGGGCTGACCCGGGTGTCGATGCATGCTGTCTGACTGTGCCACTAGCTCCTTGCGACGACCTCCCCCTGCTTCCAGCTCGTCTCCTCCTCCTCCCTGTCTCCCCATCTGAACTTTCGCCCTGTTCTTCTTCTTGACGAGCGGGCACCCACGTGACATCCATGGACGCATCGTCATCATCAACAGCTTCACTTGTATCTGACAACTCAGCAAAGGAAGCAGCAGCGGGTACAACATCATCATCATCATCACACCGTACGTCCATGTGTGTAATGCTGCCTGCCTGAGACATATCCCTGTTATCTACATCCTCTAGCAATAATGGTTGCGCATCACTCATTTCTTCAAACGGATGTGTGAATAACTCCTCTGACATACCAACTGAAGCGGCTGTGGTGCTAGTTTTGGTGGTGGCGGCAGGCGGGTGAGTGGTATCTTGAGAGGTGCCTGAAGCTAAGCTGGAGGAGGATGGTGCGTAAAGGTTCTGAGCGGAGGCTGTAGAAGATTGGGTGTCTTGTGTTAGCCAGTCAACTATGTCCTCAGAACTTTTCAAGTTCAGGGTGCGTGGCCTCTGAAAACTGGGCATTATTCTAGGGCCAAAGGGAATCACAGCACCACGACCACGATGGCCCCTGCGGGGTGGCCTGCCTCTGCCTGTCATTTTTGTTGGGATTGGTGGTACTATGCGTGCAAGCTACTGTGAGACCAGATATGAGTGGCAATGTGCACTGGCACAGTTGTGCAGAGCACAGGCTGTAGGCCTGACACCCGCTTTAAGGACACTGACTTCTATTCAATCTATAACAGTGAAAAAAGTTTTTTGTTTTTAAATCCAAGCTATTATGACACCAGATATGAGTGGCACTGTAAACTGGCAGAGTACACGCTGTAGGGCTGTACACCAGCTACTGGGACGCGGCTGCTATTCAATCTATAACAGTGAAAAAAGTTTTTTTGTTTTAAAAATCCAAGCTTTGTGTCACCAGATCTAAGTGGTGGCACTGGTCACCCAACTTCACTCACTGTTAGCGTAACACACCGCGCTTGGGACACTGACTGCTATTCAATCTATAACATTTGAAAAAGTGTTTTTAAATACAAGCTTTGTGTCACCAGATCTAAGTGGTGGCACTGGTCACCCGTATCCACTGTTAGCGTAACACACCCGCTTTAAGGACACTGACTGCTATTCAATCTATAACAGTGAAAAAAGTTTTTTGTTTTTAAATCCAAGCTTTGTGTCACCAGATCTAAGTGGTGGCACTGGTCACCGTATCCACTGTTAGCGTAACACACCAGCTTTAAGGACACTGACTGCTATTCAATCTATAACAGTGAAAAAAGTGTTTTTTGTTTTTAAATCCAAGCTATTGTGACACCAGATCTAAGTGGTGGCACTGGTCACCGTATCCACTGTTAGCGTAACACACCCGCTTTAAGGACACTGACTGCTATTCAATCTATAACAGTGAAAAAAGTTTTTTGTTTTTAAATACAAGCTTTGTGACACCAGATCTAAGTTGTGGCACTGGTCACCGTATCCACTGTTAGCGTAACACACCCGCTTTAAGGACACTGACTGCTATTCAATCTATAACAGTGAAAAAGTGTTTTGTTTTTTTAAATCCAAGCTTTGTGTCACCAGATCTAAGTGGTGGCACTGGTCACCGTATCCACTGTTAGCGTAACACACCCGCTTTAAGGACACTGACTGCTATTCAATCTATAACAGTGAAAAAGTGTTTTTTTTTTAAATCCAAGCTATTGTGACACCAGATCTAAGTGGTGGCACTGGTCACCGTGTCCACTGTTAGCGTAACACACCCGCTTTAAGGACACTGACTGCTATTCAATCTATAACGGTGAAAAAAGTGTTTTTTGTTTTTAAATACAAGCTTTGTGTCACCAGATCTAAGTGGTGGCACTGGTCACCGTATCCACTGTTAGCGTAACACACCCGCTTTAAGGACACTGACTGCTATTCAATCTATAACAGTGAAAAAAGTCTTTTGTTTTTTTAAATCCAAGCTTTGTGTCACAGATCTAAGTGGTGGCACTGGTCACCGTATCCACTGTTAGCGTAACACACCCGCTTTAAGGACACTGACTGCTATTCAATCTATAACAGTAAAAAAAGTTTTTTGTTTTTAAATCCAAGCTATTGTGACACCAGATGTAATTGGTGGCACTGACTGGGGAAATGGGCACAGTATGCACTGTGAGCCTGACACAGAAGCTGGCAGCAGTGGCAGACAACTAAGTGCAATTACATTACATAGAAAAAATAAATTAAAAAAAAGCATACCCTTATCCCTAACCTAGCTATGCTTTTCCCTATCTTATGAACAGCAGCTACACTTTCCCTCCTCTTACTAAGCATGCAGCTTGAGAATGAATCTAAAATGGATGCCTTCCAGGAGGTGGGAGGGTCTGCTAGGGAGGGTGTGCTGCTAATTGGCTGGAATGTGTCTGCTGACTGTGAGGTACAGGGTCAAAGTTTACTCAATGATGACAAATAGGGGGCGGGTCGAACCGCGCATATGTTCGCCCGCCGTGGCGAACGCGAACATGCTATGTTCGCCGGGAACCGTTCGCCGGCGAACCGTTCGGTACATCACTAGTTATAAGTGTTAAATTCACACATTTCCTCTTTAAGATGTTGACCTGCTTTATAACGGATGTAAATTTGGAAGATACTCCTAATTTATTCTATTTTCATTACCTTTTTATAATTTTCTACTAAAGCATTGTTACCATTTATACTTCAAGTTTGCCACTGTAGTTGTCCGTGCATGCAGTTTTTCATTGTAATTTATTGATGTATTCCACCAATATTTCATGTACCTATATTTATTTATATAACGGGTGAGAGAATTTGGTTGGTAAACATTTAAATTGTATACAACAAATATTTGCTCTACCCACCCCCTCTCTAGCCAGCCATGGCTCCATCCTTTGCCCTTCCTAGCTGTAAATACCTTCATGTAACTGTCCCATATTCATCCCTGTTCCTTAGGACTCACTTGATAGACTAAGATCCAAGCAATACTGGAGCACTTTCTACCCACCCACCCCTCCTCCTTGTCAGACATTTTGTTAAGAATATCATATAGTTATGTTGCTGTATATAGTGTAAGTAAATTTACTTCAGTTATTTTATAATAGTATAATCCTGACTTCAGTCATCTTTTTTTGCATTTATACAAAATGTAAAACATTTTTATTTCACTTCACTGAAAAGAAAGAAGCAGTCTGTATTCTTTAGCCAGGTCATAATACTTGGAATGTCTGTCTAAGACAAGACACAGTTAGGGTCGTAAGGATTTACTGTCTCTTGTTAACTCCTAATGTAATGTTAAGAGCGGTGATTTTGCCTAGATGTAAGTATAACTTGATAATTATAAATGATAATTTCTTGATAGTTTTTTTTATTATTGATATATATTGATAATATATATTTTTTAGCTAACAAATATGTATGTGAATATTTAAACAAATACAAATTTGCAATATATAGCTACATTGAGTTTTAAAACATAGACAAAGTGGGGTAATCTGAAGCAGATATTAATTAAATTTGTAAAAAACCAAGACACTTTGTCGAAAAACTAGATAAGTTCAACAATAATGTTCTTTTCACTTGGGGGAAAGCAAGGGCATCCCTGACATATAATTGCATTATGGGTAAGCTCGGAGACAGTCTGCTAAAAGCAGAAGATGTGCATTTGTTCTTTACAATATGTAAAAATTTAGGTAGCCATAAATACCAATCCAGCAACATCAAATCATCTCAGAGTTCCTTAAAAGAGGCTAGTTATTGAAGAGACATTCTTGGACAATGACACAATCTGGTGTTCAAGGTCCAGAACTTTTCTTAATCTTATGATATAACAGTTATCATCATCAGGTATGCCCTTTACTCTGATTCGGTAATTCAAATTATTTGGGTGTCTTCAGCTGATAAAAAAAACAAAAACCCACACCTTAAAATAGCTTGGAAGGAGCTTTGTAGGTAAGCAGAGACTCTTTCCCTCATTAAAACTGACTTTCACTTAGAGAACTTTTCTTTGATGACCTAACTGGCTTCTTCACTCTAAATTTAGACTCACATCTTTGGGTCATTTGCCTATAACTACTTCCTAATTACCTTATGCTAATTTAAATGCAGACAGGAATTATTTCAGCAACTTAAGGATCATAGTATTTGTGATGCAAATTTTTTTATTTGTTAATTAATGCATAGTCTGAGAGATAGGTTATTGCGGTTACCAAAGTAATGTAAATAGCATAGCTGGACAGTTTAATTGACACTTTAAACTGTGTTGTTGATTCTTTATTCTGGATGGCATAAAAATAGTTTATTGAATTCTAAGCAGTCAGCTTTCATATGGTTAAAGTGATGATCAGTGAATGATTTTGCAAACAGCATGCTTGGTTTGTTTATCTGTGTCTACAATTTTAATGCTGTGAGCTGCATTCTTCTGTGTGCTCTAATCTGTGAACTATTGCCTGTACATTAATTGATATGAACACTGATCCTGCTGGTTGTTCATTTCAAAGTGACCTCAGTTATCTAACGTGAATAACTCACTTAGAAATTATCTTTGATTGTTGATTATTGTAATCGTAATATTGTCATATTCTACCTCATATTATGATTGCATTTGTTCACTTTACTATTACGCATGTTTTTATTATTACTATTATGACATTTAGAATGTCACAAACTATATTTTTATATACAGGTTGTGATAATTGTGTGAAACGTAACAAGTAAATTAAATACTTGCTGAAAGTGATCTAAATGAACTGAAATATTAGGCAGTTCTTAGCTAATTAAATTGGGGGATTACAGTGCCAAAATATAGATTTTTGGTATTAAGGAAATTATTTTTATAAAATAATAATTTTAATATTTATTACCCATAAATATTCCTGGATATTGGAGCCACTGCTGAGATATTTAGTTGAAAAATGTATATTTCACACAATAATTGGAAGTACTGTATTATTTTTGTAATTCATGCGATTATTAATCTTGGTATAAAAAGGTTGTTTTGATTTGAGATTAACCAGTGAATTGAGAGTATGTCTGAACTCTGTGGTCAAATTGAGTCACCTTAATTGCCAAGATAGAATGATGTTTCATAGTGAGCAAAAAAAGAAGAGTTATAAATCTTTTCCTGTAAGAGACTTTCCCAGAATTCTCTAAGGCATCAGCATACATCTCCAAGCATTTAGAGCTCTATGAATGTGCAATGCAAAAAAATATGTGCGCGCGTCTCCCGCATGATGTCACACGCACGCCAACATCGTCAATAACATGGGGGGAAATTTGGCATGGAAAGAACGAATTTTGCTGCCAGCATAGATGTCAGAGGCCGGAACCCAAGAACGTTCAGCAAGTCCATACCCCCTCCAATCAACTAAATACTCTAAGGTGCGACAAGAAAACCTGGAATAAATTCTGGAGGAGACCTCATACTCCTCCTGTCCAGAAACAACCAATGGAGGAGGGGGAACACTTGAGACAGTATATCTATTGCAAAGAAGTGGTTTGAGCAAAGAGACATGCAAGGTATTAGGAATCCGCAAGGAGGCAGGGAGAGCCAGAGAATATGAAACAGGATTTATCCTACAAAAGGATACGAAACGGACCAAGGAATCTAGGAGCAAACTTCATGCTAGGAACTTTAAGCTTGATGTTGCGCAATGATAACCACACCCTCTCACCCACTTGGTAAACAGGGTTGGCACCCCGCCGTTTATCAGCATAAAAGTTTGAAACGGTCAGCCGCAAGCTCTAGAGTTGAGTGAACTTTGATCCAAGTATCACAAATTGAAGCAAGATGGTCATCCAAATCAGGGAGAGCAGTGTCAGAAAAAACAGCCGGCAGAACAGTAGGATGACGACCGCTATTAACAAAGAATGGGCTATGTCCAGAAGAGTCATGTTCAAGGTAAGAGGAAGAAAATTACAATTCAATGCCCAACTGTTTATCAAAAGCCCTCCAAAAACGATAGACAACCTGAGAGCCCTGTCAGATACAATATTGTGAGGAATGCCATGCAGTCAGACAATCTGACGTATAAAGATAAGAACCAGGTCTTGTGAAGATGGCAATTTTCTGAGCAGAATGAGATGAGCCATCTTAGAAAAACGGTCAACCACTATAAGGATAGTGGTATAGCCTTTAGAATTAGGAAGTTCAACAATGTAATACAAGGACAAATGGGACCATGGAACATCAGAAACGAGAAGCGGATGTAACAACCCACATGGAAGCTTATGAGGTACTTTCTAAACTGCACAAACAGAACAAGCCTGCACATATTCTTTAACATCTTTCCTAAGGGGATCCCATCAAAATCTGATCTCATGATTGCGGATATGGACTTATTAATGCCCGGGTGTCAAGCAGTCACGTTGTTGTGGAACACCTTCATGACATTTTCCCTTTACCCTAATGGAACAAACAATCTATCCTATGGTTTATTGCATGACACCTGAGACTGAGCCTCCATGATGGGGCCAAGCAAAGGAGATGATAAGGAAAGGACAGTGGAACACACTCAGGAGGAACATTAGGGGATGTCTCTTGTTCCTGTACTGATTCAGTATCAAACTGTCTAGATAAGGCATCAGCCTTCACCTTTTTGGGACCAGGCCTGTAAGTTATCAGACAGTTAAAGCAAGAAAGGAACAGAAACCATCTAGCCGGTCTTGAAGATAGTCGTTTAGCATCCCCTATATAAGCCAAATTTTTATGGTCAGTAATTATCAAAAGGGGGTCCTTGGAACCCTCTAAAAGATGTCGCCACTCTTTAAGTGCTAGTATAATGGGCAACAATTCTCTACAGCCAATATCATAATTGCGCTCAGCAGGAGACAACTTTCTAGAGAAGTAACCACATGAATGTAAAAGGGTATCCTGGCTCTCCCTCTGGGAGACAACAGCCCCTACCCTAGTTTCGGTATGAAAGGATTGCTGGTGTTGGGATGTATCAATATGTCAGCAGAGGCAAACCTTTGTTTGAGAGTTTCAAAAGCTTCTCTACCCTCCTTAGACCATATCATATTGCTTGCCCATGTGCGTGTCATATTGGTGATGGGGGCTGTCACAGAAGAGAACCCTTTGATAAATTTCCTGTAATAGTTGGCAAACCCAATAAATCTTTGAATGGCCTTTAATACAGTGGCGAATGGCCAATGTAGGACAGATTGTAGTTTATGAGGATCCATCTGAAACCCTGAGGCAAAAATTTTATACCTCAAAAACTGAACTTCCTTCAGAGCAAAGATGCACTCTTCTAGTTTATAATAAAGTTGATTTTAAGTAGAGTTTGCAATACTTGTTTGACGTGTTTGTGGCGAGTCTGAATGTCAGAGGAATAAATAAGGATAGCATCCAGATAGACTAGGACAAATTATTATAGTCCCTGTGTACGTCATTAATAAATTCCAGGAATACGGCCGGAGCATTGCACAACCCGAAGGGCATCACAAAGTACTTATAGTGCCCACTTCTGGTATTGAATGCCATTTTCCACTCATGTTTTTCTTTAATCCTTACCAAATTGTACACACTCCTGAGGTAGAGTTTAGTAAAGATTGTAGCACCCTGGAGTCTGTCAAACAATTCTGAAATGAGAGGAATGGGATAGGAATTTTAATAGAGAATTTGTTTAATGCTCTGTAGTCAAGCAAGGACGTGTTCCAGAAATGGCTAGAAGTGGTGACAGAGGGAAACTCCTGCTACAGCGAGAAACATACTGAACATTAGAGCTTAATACATTATCTCCTTAGGGTCTAAATGAGAAATGTTCCTTTATTTCATTCCTATGATCACTATTATAGATGATTTAGTATATTCTATAATGAAGTGAAAGAATTTTCCTTTTTTTCTCCTTCATAGTGTTTCTTTTAATTATATATATTTTTTTGTATTACAGTATGTTGATATAGTGTATATTTCAGCATAATTAGACACTCACCCAGCTGGCTCCCTAGGTAGATTTGATATTAACAGAGGATTTGATTATGTTTTTGTATGATTGTTACAGTTAAGGAAGTTTATATTTTAAAACTTAACTAGACTGTTATTTAGGATATACATAGTATCTTTATTATCACTATATATGTTTTATGCGACACTTTATGAAACATGACACATTTGTATACATGAATTGATCTTTATTAACAAAAATAGATCAATATCACAAACATTATTGCTGCACTTTATATATTTTCTATTTAATCACCAATTATGATACGTGAATTTATGCACTATAGAAAGCATTGATTAGTCACTTTTTCAATATCACATAGATCTGACACTCAGATTTTTAATTCATACTACTGTATATGGTTTATTCACTATACAATAGATCGATTACAGGTTACCTCTATATCACTGCATAAAGTTGACACATATCTTTATAAATTGTTTTTTTATTAAGCAATATTACCTACTAGATACATGTATGCCTTATTTAAAAAAATAACTGTTAAGATTTTAATGCATTATATAATATAAGCTTTTCACATAGAGATCTAAGTGACAGTATTGTATGTGGAGAGCTGAATACTCAATGATCTACTTTTATGTGTTTGTATTGTATCTATCTCTCCATTCACGACTACCTCGGCGAGTGGGGGTGGGAGCATGTCTCCACGTCATACACTGGGTGGACCTATTGCTGATGAGAGGAAGGATTCCCCACGGCTTCCGGAAGCACAATGTTGCCTACAGCCGCAATGTTTTTGCGGTCTCTAAGGCAACGTGACGTAGCCGTGTCATGTAAAGGGCCCTAACTGATTGATGATGAGGAGGGTGATTCCTGTAACCACATGCCTGTGCAGTTGCGCTGAACAGATGCCGAGTATTAGGAGAGATTAGGAGCAGCTGGTTAGGTTAGTGTTGATTATGCTTTTTAGCCCTATATAAGTCTGTAATTTTGTGAAATGTTTGTGATGTGTCCTGATGAAAGCTCCAAACGGGAGCTGAAACGTTGACCCTTTGGATTAACAGAAAATAAAAAGCAACTTTTGGAAGACCTAGAGTGCAGGTATTTTTTCTATTTTATATTATATTGCTACTGAGCACCAGGCTGTATATATATTCTTGATGTGGTTAGAAAGGCATACTTTCTATGTACCTGTTACCATGGGTTACCAAAATTACTGTAGAGCAGTCACTTTTACAATTTTTGTTTGTGTATGACAAATCGAGAAAATAAATGTGTAGTGTTCTTCTACATGATGATAATAATAATAAATTAGGGCATTAACAACCTTTTTTCCAAATTAAGGGAATGTTTCTCTTCTGGTAGTATTTGTAGTTGAGTGGCCAAACTAAAAAGAACATTTTAGGAACAGGAAACATTTTGTTTGGAGTGCGCCAACAGTAGGTAAATTAAGTTGTTGCTAGATTGGAGGTGTAGAAAAGAATGTGAGGGGGCGAGGGAGGAGGTGGAAGATGTACTATTAAAGCAGTCCTTGAATTTGTAAGTAGGAAAATGTATATTGTGGTGGAAGAGTGTACTTGGATTTCAGCGATTCAAATTAAATGATTTTCCTATCTTGCAAAATTTGGTTGAAAAAGTGTTTTTCAAGATGTGCCCAACTGTGAATCGATATCCGAGGGGCAACATATCTCAAAGGCCAGAGGGAGGCTAAAGGTGCATAGTGACACATAAGGTTTAATTTAGACATCTTAATAAAACAAAGGAATGAGACAGCGCTAAATAACTATAGGCAGCAACCTTAAAAAGGGAATCCCTCAAACCCTTTAAAACAAGATACAATAAAAACAATAAAAGGCTGCGCACATAAAATAAAGTCCAATTAAAAAAAATAAGGAAAGTCCAATAGGTTTATTCTTACTGGTGTCCTTGGTTGATGAAGTCTTCTATTTATTGTGGTGGTTTCACTTAAATGAAAGATAAAAAGAGAAAAAGAGGGACAGCCAATGGTGTAGTATGTAAAATTCGAGTCTAGAGGTAAGAATAATAGTATAAAACTCACATTTACCAGAGCTAATGTCCAGCTCTGGAGTGAAGCGCGTACAGCGGTTTAATCCCCGCTTGTGGGATATAAGGCAGGTTCCTCTCCGTGAATGGTATCCAATTCTCGGGATAAAATAAACAGCCAATAGTTCTCACTGTATGGCAGATAGTGATAAAATAATAAAAGAAATGTACTTACAAAGTAAGAGCAGACGCACTGCTCTTTGATGATAGCTTGGGTGGATTGATCCCCACCTACGGATTTCTTTGGGTACAGGAAACTTCCAGGAATAGTTAGGGTTTCTTTTAAAACCAGTTACAAAAATAATTAAAATAACAATAAAAAGGCCAGGGTAAAAGAGAAAAGTATGTGTCTATAAAAAAGATAATTGGCACAAACAAATGACCAATAATACTTTGATATATATAAAAAACACAATATTCAAATATCCATAACGCGTTTCGTCACAAAAGGACTTTTTCAAATGGGATAACATAGTTTACCTGGCACATAGATGTTATATAGGAACATAATTAATTGAATTTTGGCGCCAAAACTTGGTTCAGCCAATCAGAATTAAAAACATGTATACAACTTTAAAATACGAAAATGACATAATCAGCACATAATTTATAATAATACAACTTGATTGTGATATATTTGAATCTAAAACGAGGGTGGGAAAGTGTAATTTTAGATAGTTTAAAAAGGTCACATGACCGGCGGCACTTCCGCATTTCGGAAGTTCCGCCGCAATGATCCAAGGGAAATGTAGTTTGTTTATTAGCCGCGAATGACGGCCGATTAAGACTTGTTTTGACATACCTATTTGGCTACCCTATTATAATACAATGTGATTACAAGACCTTATATTTCAAAACGAGAGGGCTAACTTTCGAATACAAGCCCAGAAAGATGGTCACGTGGTATTCGGCTCAAATGGCCGAAATGCCTATAGGGAAATGTAGTCAGGGCAACATCATACAAGTGGATAACAGAACAGGGCACATACAAAATGTTAGCAAATAAAAAGGAAAACATGGCAAGTTTGATTTTTGATACACAAGTTATAAAAAGAGCTGGGTAATGGTAGAAATTAAAAACAAATCTATCTTATATTAAAATGCAAGTTAAAAGGGCAGATTAAATAGAATGGAATGATAAAAAAATGAGATTAAAACTTGTAAAAAAGAATAATATTAAGACCATAGTTTTAAAGGTACAGACATCAAATAACCTAAAATTCATAAAAAATTGTGTAAGTCAAAATCTGCATTAAGGCCATGGGGTATAAGAGTCTGAAGTATATACACCCATTCCATCTCTGTTTTTCCAAGTAGCTTTTTTATATCACCTCCTCGCCAGGAGGTAGAACATTTTTTTATACCAATACATTTTAATAAACGGGGATCTTTGTTGTGCATAATAAAATGTTTGGATACTGTATGGTTTAGGTATCCATTTCTAATATTTCTGCAGTGTTCGCTCAATCTTATCTTTAAGCACCTAGTGGTCATCCCCACATATTGGAGGCCACATGGGCACTCGAGCAGATAAATAACATTTTTTGTATGGCAGCTTATAAAATCATAAATATCATACACTTTCTTGGTTTGATTTGACATAAATTTTGTAATTTTTGGTAAAATGACATGATCCACAGTTTTACATACAATGCATTGTTTACATCTAAAAAAACTTTTGTCTGAGGAAAAAATGATAAATTTTTTAAAGGAGATTTTTTTGTAAAATTTGTAGTTAGAATGGATTTAAAATTAGGTGCTCCTCTAAAAACAATGTTTGGATGAGTAGGTATAATAGGATTGAGTATCTCATCATGTTTAAGTATGTGCCAATGTTTTCTTATTATTTTTTTAACATCATTACTTTTATTATTAAAATTAAAAATAACTGGAAGTGATATAGTTTCATTGTTTTCTTTATTTTTATATATCAGAAGTTCCTTTCGTTCTTTTTGTTTGACTGTATTAATTGTGATATTCAGATCTTGTTCTGAATATTTTTTTTCCATAAATTTATTTTTTAAGAACTCTGCTTGTTCATTAAAATCTGTGAGTTCTGAGCAATTTCTGCGAAGGCGTAAAAACTGGCTTTTTGGGGCACTCTCTAGCCACGGCTTGTAGTGACAACTGGATCTGTCTATAGCCGTGTTTACACATACTTTTTTGAAGAAAGTTTTTGTTTGGAGTTGTCCATTATTAATAAAAATATTTAAATCTAAAAAGTTGATTGTTTGTTTACTGAATTCATGTGTAAGGATAATACCCCTATTGTTGGTATTTAAATAATTAATAAAATCCATAAGATGTTTTTCAGGTCCAACCCAGATAAAAAAAAGGTCATCTATATATCTGAAGTAGGAGACTAGGTTTGCCCGCCAGGTATGATTGCCCCATATGGCTTCATTTTCCCAATCAGCCATAAACAAATTGGCGTAACTAGGGGCAAACCTAGTCCCCATAGCATTACCTCTTCTTTGTAAGTAAAAAGAATCTAAAAACCAAAAATAATTATTTAAAATAATATTGATACCTTCTATTATAAAATCAATTTGAATGTCAGGAATCCTAGCTTCTTGAGTTAAAATTTATTTTATAGCTTGACAACCAATATCATGGGGGATAATGGTGTAAAGGGACTGGACATCACATGTGACTAATATAAAATTGTTATTCCAAGTAAAATCATTTAAAAATTTTAAAAGTGACATGGAGTCTTTTAAATATGATTTCATAAGTTTAACCGAAGGTTGGAGAAGGGTATCTATATATTGGGAAAGGTTGCTTAGAAGTGAGCCTATCCCTGAAACAATAGGTCTTCCTGGGGGATGTTGTTCATTTTTATGAATTTTAGGAAGAAAGTAGATGACAGGGGTGATTGGATATTTAAAAAAAAAAATTATATTCATGCTTATTTAAAATGTTTAAATCTAGACCCTTATTAAGGAAATTGAGTAAAATGGTTTGGATATTTTTAATCGGATCAATTGAAAGTTGTTCATAAACATTTCGATCTTTTAATTGCCTATGGGCTTCATCTATATACATTTTACTAGATTGAATAATTACTCCTCCCCCCTTGTCAGCTGGTTTGATAACAATATCTCGATCTTTTTGGAGTTCTTTGATGGCCTGTCTCTCACTGTTTGTGAGATTATTGGGGTCATATTTTTTGTATTTCATTTTTTCTAAATCTTTAAGAACAAGTTTTTCAAATAAAATCAAAGGAGCTGATTTAAAATGGGATGGATAAAATTTAGATTTTTCTCTAAGATGTGTATTTAAAAAAAGGCTATTTGGTGTCTCTGAAGGAGAGGGTAAAATAGGTGGGGCAAGTTCTTCATCATTTTTACTTATAAAAAATCTCTTCAATGTAGCCTTTCTAACAAATTTATTTACATCGAGAAAAGCTTGAAATGAATTAAAAGAAGAGGTGGGGGCAAATTTGAGACCCTTACTTAAAACAGACAATTGTGCAGCTGATAAAACTTTTTGAGAGAGATTAAAAATGCCATTACAGGAATTAATAGAGGGTGTTATTGTCTTTCCAATCTTTCTATTTTGTTCCCTTCTTCCACTTTGTCTTCCTCTAGGTTTAGAGTTCTTTTTTGGGAGCGTGATGGTATGGTGTCTGGGCTAGCGCAGGTTGGTGAGTGCGTATCTCTAAAAAATGATCCTCGTTATCAAAGTCAGAGTCGACTGATAATAATTGGTATCTGTTGGTATGATTAGGAATAGTGGGTGATTTTGAGTAATTGGAATACTCATTGTGATCATTTGTGTACCTGGATCTTTGTGGTTTTGGTGAAAAATGGAAGCCAGAGGAATTTTGATATTTAGGTGATTGAGGTATAGGATTATAATTGGCGTGAGGGAATTTTCTTTGTTTATACGAGGGTAGTTGGTATGTATTCCTTTTATTTTGATAAGGTGATTTGGAAGGGGCGTGGTTTTGGTGAGAAGACGTATATTGGGGTCTTATTGTGGACGGGGATTGGTGATAAAGTCTTCGTGTAGCATAATTACGATATTTGGAAGGTGGTTGGTATGATACATTATTGGGAAAGTGAGAGTCATTGTACTTAATATATTATTGTCAATAATGTATTTAATACAGAGGCAATTCATTCTATACCAATAACTCCCCACTATTCCAACCAACAAGATTTATTTATGAAATTAGAAAGAGCCTTATCTACAGAAATTAAGCTTAAATGGGAAATTGCCACTTTTAAAAAATACATAGATGAACAAATTACTCCCCGTGGATTAAGACTCCTTAAATTGCCCACCTCTGACCAAGATGACCTTGAGTTCATGGAAGAATGGAATAACAAATTGGAATTATGTACTTTTGGCTTAATGGAGACACTAATAATTAAAAAAAGCAAAAAATTATCTGTTCTAGATATTGAAATAAATGACCTTCGAGAGAAACTTTTACTATTTACCGAAACTAAGGCTTATAAACAAAACTCTGTACTAATCCAGAATAAAATTGAAAAAGTTGAAGTTGACCAAAAACATTTGAAAATTAAAAAATACATTAGAGACAAAACTGATTATTCTAGTAAACAAGTAAGAATTTATCATCTTAAAAAAAGTACACCTCAGAAAATTACCCCTCCAGACCTTACCATCAAAACCACATGTACAATGACTCTCACTTTCCCAATAATGTATCATACCAACCACCTTCCAAATATCGTAATTATGCTACACGAAGACTTTATCACCAATCCCCGTCCACAATAAGACCCCAATATACGTCTTCTCACCAAAACCACGCCCCTTCCAAATCACCTTATCAAAATAAAAGGAATACATAACAACTACCCTCGTATAAACAAAGAAAATTCCTTCACGCCAATTATAATCCTATACCTCAATCACCTAAATATCAAAATTCCTCTGGCTTCCATTTTTCACCAAAACCACAAAGATCCAGGTACACAAATGATCACAATGAGTATTCCAATTACTCAAAATCACCCACTATTCCTAATCATACCAACAGATACCAATTATTATCAGTCGACTCTGACTTTGATAACGAGGATCATTTTTTAGAGATACGCACTCACCAACCTGCGCTAGCCCAGACACCATACCATCACGCTCCCAAAAAAGAACTCTAAACCTAGAGGAAGACGAAGCGGAAGAAGGGAACAAAAGAGAAAGATTGGAAAGACAATAACACCCTCTATTAATTCCTGTAATGGCATTTTTAATCTCTCTCAAAAAGTTTTATCAGCTGCACAATTGTCTGTTTTAAGTAAGGGTCTCAAATTTGCCCCCACCTCTTCTTTTAATTCATTTCAAGCTTTTCTCGATGTAAATAAATTTGTTAGAAAGGCTACATTGAAGAGATTTTTTATAAGTAAAAATGATGAAGAACTTGCCCCACCTATTTTACCCTCTCCTTCAGAGACACCAAATAGCCTTTTTTTAAATACACATCTTAGAGAAAAATCTAAATTTTATCCATCCCATTTTAAATCAGCTCTTTTGATTTTATTTGAAAAACTTGTTCTTAAAGATTTAGAAAAAATGAAATACAAAAAATATGACCCCAATAATCTCACAAACAGTGAGAGACAGGCCATCAAAGAACTCCAAAAAGATCGAGATATTGTTATCAAACCAGCTGACAAGGGGGGAGGAGTAGTTATTCAATCTAGTAAAATGTACATAGATGAAGCCCATAGGCAATTAAAAGATCGAAATGTTTATGAACAACTTTCAATTGATCCGATTAAAAATATCCAAACCATTTTACTCAATTTCCTTAATAAGGGTCTAGATTTAAACATTTTAAATAAGCATGAATATAATTTTTTTTTTTTAAATATCCAATCACCCCTGTCATCTACTTTCTTCCTAAAATTCATAAAAATGAACAACATCCCCCAGGAAGACCTATTGTTTCAGGGATAGGCTCAATTCTAAGCAACCTTTCCCAATATATAGATACCCTTCTCCAACCTTCGGTTAAACTTATGAAATCATATTTAAAAGACTCCATGTCACTTTTAAAATTTTTAAATGATTTTACTTGGAATTACAATTTTATATTAGTCACATGTGATGTCCAGTCCCTTTACACCATTATCCCCCATGATATTGGTTGTCAAGCTATAAAATAAATTTTAACTCAAGAAGCTAGGATTCCTGACATTCAAATTGATTTTATAATAGAAGGTATCAATATTATTTTAAATAATTATTTTTGGTTTTTAGATTCTTTTTACTTACAAAGAAGAGGTAATGCTATGGGGACTAGGTTTGCCCCTAGTTACGCCAATTTGTTTATGGCTGATTGGGAAAATGAAGCCATATGGGGCAATCATACCTGGCGGGCAAACCTAGTCTCCTACTTCAGATATATAGATGACCTTTTTTTTATCTGGGTTGGACCTGAAAAACATCTTATGGATTTTATTAATTATTTAAATACCAACAATAGGGGTATTATCCTTACACATGAATTCAGTAAACAAACAATCAACTTTTTAGATTTAAATATTTTTATTAATAATGGACAACTCCAAACAAAAACTTTCTTCAAAAAAGTATGTGTAAACACGGCTATAGACAGATCCAGTTGTCACTACAAGCCGTGGCTAGAGAGTGCCCCAAAAAGCCAGTTTTTACGCCTTCGCAGAAATTGCTCAGAACTCACAGATTTTAATGAACAAGCAGAGTTCTTAAAAAATAAATTTATGGAAAAAAAATATTCAGAACAAGATCTGAATATCACAATTAATACAGTCAAACAAAAAGAACGAAAGGAACTTCTGATATATAAAAATAAAGAAAACAATGAAACTATATCACTTCCAGTTATTTTTAATTTTAATAATAAAAGTAATGATGTTAAAAAAATAATAAGAAAACATTGGCACATACTTAAACATGATGAGATACTCAATCCTATTATACCTACTCATCCAAACATTGTTTTTAGAGGAGCACCTAATTTTAAATCCATTCTAACTACAAATTTTACAAAAAAATCTCCTTTAAAAAATTTATCATTTTTTCCTCAGACAAAAGTTTTTTTAGATGTAAACAATGCATTGTATGTAAAACTGTGGATCATGTCATTTTACCAAAAATTACAAAATTTATGTCAAATCAAACCAAGAAAGTGTATGATATTTATGATTTTATAAGCTGCCATACAAAAAATGTTATTTATCTGCTCGAGTGCCCATGTGGCCTCCAATATGTGGGGATGACCACTAGGTGCTTAAAGATAAGATTGAGCGAACACTGCAGAAATATTAGAAATGGATACCTAAACCATACAGTATCCAAACATTTTATTATGCACAACAAAGATCCCCGTTTATTAAAATGTATTGGTATAAAAAAATGTTCTACCTCCTGGCGAGGAGGTGATATAAAAAAGCTACTTGGAAAAACAGAGATGGAATGGGTGTATATACTTCAGACTCTTATACCCCATGGCCTTAATGCAGATTTTGACTTACACAATTTTTTATGAATTTTAGGTTATTTGATGTCTGTACCTTTAAAACTATGGTCTTAATATTATTCTTTTTTACAAGTTTTAATCTCATTTTTTTATCATTCCATTCTATTTAATCTGCCCTTTTAACTTGCATTTTAATATAAGATAGATTTGTTTTTAATTTCTACCATTACCCAGCTCTTTTTATAACTTGTGTATCAAAAATCAAACTTGCCATGTTTTCCTTTTTATTTGCTAACATTTTGTATGTGCCCTGTTCTGTTATCCACTTGTATGATGTTGCCCTGACTACATTTCCCTATAGGCATTTCGGCCATTTGAGCCGAATACCATGTGACCATCTTTCTGGGCTTGTATTCAAAAGTTAGCCCTCTCGTTTTGAAATATAAGGTCTTGTAATCACATTGTATTATAATAGGGTAGCCAAATAGGTATGTCAAAACAAGTCTTAATCGGCCGTCATTCGCGGCTAATAAACAAACTACATTTCCCTTGGATCATTGGGCGGAACTTCCGAAATGCGGAAGTGCCGCCGGTCATGTGACCTTTTTAAACTATCTAAAATTACACTTTCCCACCCTCGTTTTAGATTCAAATATATCACAATCAAGTTGTATTATTATAAATTATGTGCTGATTATGTCATTTTCGTATTTTAAAGTTGTATACATGTTTTTAATTCTGATTGGCTGAACCAAGTTTTGGCGCCAAAATTCAATTAATTATGTTCATATATAACATCTATGTGCCAGTTAAACTATGTTATCTCATTTGAAAAAGTCCTTTTGTGACAAAACGCGTTATGGATATTTGAATATTGTGTTTTTTATATATATTAAAGTATTATTGGTCATTTGTTTGTGCCAATTATCTTTTTTATAGACACATACTTTTCTCTTTTACCCTGGCCTTTTTATTGTTATTTTAATTATTTTTGTAACTGGTTTTAAAAGAAACCCTAACTATTCCTGGAAGTTTCCTGTACCCAAAGAAATCCGTAGGTGGGGATCAATCCACCCAAGCTATCATCAAAGAGCAGTGCGTCTGCTCTTACTTTGTAAGTACATTTCTTTTATTATTTTATCACTATCTGCCATACAGTGAGCACTATTGGCTGTTTATTTTATCCCGAGAATTGGATACCATTCACGGAGAGGAACCTGCCTTATATCCCACAAGCGGGGATTAAACCACTGTACGCGCTTCACTCCAGAGCTGGACATTAGCTCTGGTAAATGTGAGTTTTATACTATTATTCTTACCTCTAGACTTGAATTTTACATACTACACCATTGGTTGTCCCTCTTTTTCTCTTTTTATCTTTCATTTAAGTGAAACCACCACAATAAATAGAAGACTTCATCAACCAAGGACACCAGTAAGAATAAACCTATTGGACTTTCCTTATTTTTTTTAATTGGACTTTATTTTATGTGCGCAGCCTTTTATTGTTTTTATTGTATTTAATTTAGACATCTGGCCATCCCTTGCATGTAGGGTGGCAATTAAGGAAACCATGTAGAGGTATACAGTTTTGTTAACTTAAGAGGCATCCAGTGGATATCAAAGATCTCCATAAACTCCATAATCAGACTTTCCATGTCCACCAATTTTAAGAAAACCTGGTGGAGAGTGCATCTAAACAGCCTGAACTAATAGTACCCTTTTTTGTTACTTGGCATATCGGGTAACCCTACCATTCCCTATACTCCTCACTTGGAGTATTGTAAGCAGTACTGGAGACCGTATCTTCAGAAGGATATTGATATTCTAGAGAGAGTTAAGAGAAGGGCTACTAAACTGGTTCATGAATTGCAGGATAAAACTTACAAGGAAAGGTTAAAGGAATTTAATATGTATAGCTTGGAGGAAAGACGAGACAGCAGGGATATGATATAAACATTTAAATACATAAAGGGAGTCAACACAGTAAAGGAGGAGACTATTTAAAAGAAGAAAAACTACCACAACAAGAGGACATAGTCTTAAATTAGAGGGGCAAAGGTTTAAAAGTAATATCAGGAAGTATTACTTTACTGAGGGGGTAGTGGATGCATGGAATAGCCTTCCAGCTGAAGTAGAAGTTAACACAGTGAGGGAGTTTAACCATGCATGGGATAGGCATAAGGCTACCCTAGACTTAAGATAAGGCCAGGGACTAATTAAAAGTATTTTGAAATATTGGGCAGACTAGATGGGCCAAATGGTCTTTATCTGCCATCACATTCTATGCTTCTATGAAACTGCAAGCAGTAGGAGGGCTGTAGTACCAATGGTATAGTTCTTAGTATATATGTAACAATTTAAACAGGTGAAAGTAGTTGAAACATGGGCTCACTAAATCAGTGGTTATTAGTGGGTCTACTTAATAAACAGATGGGGACCTAATATGTCCACACACCCCCACACACTGGTGGTGAGCCAACTTGTGCTATGAGATTATCCTATGCAATATCAATTAGAGAGCTCTGATCAAGCTTACATATTGTGAAATAACAGTTATGAAAACTTTCTTACTAAGTCTGCCTTGATAACTGATGGGGCAAAGATTGATTTTTTTTTCTTGTGTAATGTTTTCTCTTCTGGCTTTTCTCAACCTGGTCCTTTTTTCCCCATGTTAATAGTTGCACTTGTACTTCATGGTTTGTTTTGTTGCCTGTTTTTGGAGCTGAATACATGTTTTAAGACAGAAGACATCCGATAGTAAAAATATTTTTTAATTTTACAGATAAAAAGATTAGTTTAATGGCATTCCTTCACTATTATTAGGCTTATTCATTTTAATATAAGGTAAAGTGGCTAGGAGTTTGGGTACCCCCAGTCACCAAGGGGGATATGGACCATACCAGTGTAGGGTATGTAACGGACCGTTTTGCCCAAAAGAGGTTAAAAACCGTTTAGGCGATACTCCCCTTTTTCAGCTGCACCGACAGCTACTGCAAGCACCAATCTCCTGAACTGCAAACCCACAAATTCACCAACTCCCGAACTGCATACCAAGGGAATTCTCAAAACTGGAGACACACGAATAGCTGCTAGCAGACGAACAGGAAAAGCCCCCAAGCAGCTTACACTCCTGGCAATCAGTCTCTAACAGCATACAGTAAATCCTCCCCCAATAATGAGACGACACTTCACTTTGAGGGTTAAGCAGGAACTCTCTGTAATGGCCACACACTGGCTTTTATGCAAGTCCCCATGCAAGGGGACATCCCACAGGGTGGGACACAGTACAACCAATCATTACAGGGGAACCGTAAAACACACCCACAATTACATCACAATCCCTCTTCTCTGTCCTGGAGATAACTGTGAAGTAATCAAATTATCTCCAAGGACAGAGGCAAAACTCCATTAACCACATGGCAGACAAAGGACAATAAAAGACATAAAATTACATACAGTTACATTTATTCCATAAAACATGGACATTCTACATATCCCCAGATAGCTTAGATCTGAGTGCACATTACTACCGAATGGCGCTCAGATCACATACATGCAGTTCAATCGCCATGGAGCCAAAGTCTTTCATACAGTCTTTCAGTATACGGCTGGGCTCCATGGCATAGCTATCTGGGGTAGCATGGCTTTAACAGTCTGCAGAAAGGCATGAATAAACCTTTCTGCTGGTAAAATAAAAGTTTAAAATGCAGGACCATAGTCTAAAGGGAGCAGGCGAGCAACCAGGCTTCTCCAGTGTACAGTGGCGAGGTTGGTTTCGCCACAGGGTAACTATTGTATTGGTGCAATATGTTTTTTTTGGACCCCTCTAGTGTAACAGTGGCCAAACAGTGGATCCCCATCTGTTGTATAAATCCCATGATGCTCTTCCAGCTGGGGATGTACCATTTGCCAATCTTTGTCTGGTTGTATTTGTGAGCATTGTTTGTAATTATGCTTTTGTAAGGAGTATGTGCCTCTGTGTGTGGCGCTTAAAGAGACACAGAGGGGCTGGGGAAGGGATAAAAGATACAAGCAGAGACTGGGGAAAGGGAAAAAGAGACAGACAGGGGTGAGACATTTGAAGAGTCTGGGGTAACACATTAACGATATTCATCAGGTGATAAACCAGCAAAGAACACTTCTCCAAGATGTGTTAACTATTGTGGAAGACACAGTTGTTACAACAAATTTGCATTCAGAGTTAATTGCCAAATCCACTGAGTTGCACTAAAGTCATGACTTATTTAAGCGTGAACTTCTATTTCTGCATGACCCAATATTGTTCCACACACTTGCTTTTCTTGACGAAGTGCAAACTGGAATGATCGAATTGGCAGGGGGACGCATACCTCTGTATTTTGTATCCAAGGATATTGTTCATGCGGTGCTTGCCAATGTGGATGGAGAGACAAGTGAGCCTATGCAATTAAATCTGGCCTTTGAGATGGAGATGCTATACCTCTCTTAATTGATCCGGAACGTATAGAGATTTACTTTTTATTAACCATACCATATGTAACTCCCAAAAACATTTTTCAAATGAAAACAATTTACAATGATACTAATAATATTATGGTTGATTGTACTAAGTGTAAAGTTCAAAGCTCTTACAGGTACAAAAATATACAAAAATGTTAATTCCACGCACGGGCCTATGTCAGTAGAAATTATGTGAGTGCACAATATGTCTGGTAACTTCTATAGTGCCTATTCATAGGCTAAATTAATCATTGCCATGAAAGGTCACTAAGGGTTATGTCAGAATATTTATATCGGCAGACATTTTGTGCTAAGAAAGAAATTAAAAGTGTATATTGTCAAGTCACTCAGAAACAGAGCAGACTCCATTTTGCTATCTTCAGGATAACAGACACATAGTTTCTTCTTACTTTCACTAACCAAAAGATAAGCAATGAAGCAGGGGGATGGAATGCTCTGTCGAAATGTTAGAGGAATGCATTTATCTAAACACAGACACTAGTGACAGAGAAGACTAAGTAATTCATTTTACAAGGTTCCATTGTAAGTAAGGGGTGAAACTGAGTTTAGAACTGTCAATTTTACAAGTTACGATCAATGTAGTTGCCACAAAGACTGGGACAAACGCTTTGAACCGACAGCAAATCTAAGTTATGGTAGTCATTTTAGATAAGCCAAATGACGTCAAAATCTTCATCAGGAAAAGTTAACTCTTTCCTGGATAAGAAGGATTAGTTAGACGAGACTGCCCTCTATGGATCAAATACCTAAATTGCGATCCATCGATTGAATCCACCTACGGCTTCCTATTGCTTTATCAACTAATGACGTACAAAGAGTCTGGCCCTTTAAAAGTAAGGACAAAGGGAAAAGTTGGAGATACACAGAAAGACGAGTTGGTGTTTGGGCATCTGATTCGGACATGCAGAGAGAGAGACTCCAGGACAATATCTGGGACTAACACTCTACTCTTCAACTCTCTTGGACACAACTCTTTAACATTTAGAATTTTAATCTGACTTTCTAACCAACCCCACTTTCTCTATTACTCACGCACCTCCATACAACCAATCAAGTTCCTGGGACTACCTACTCATCTGATGAGAATATCTACATAACTGGTAATTATGCTGGTTTTATTTAATTAATTAAAATTAATTAAAATTTACTAATAGCATTATATATGACTTGATAAATCAGGGTCAGATTTCAATATTTAGAAATCTTAGTTAACTAAAGAATATATAGTTATAAACATTCATTTCTGCAGGTGGAATTAAGAATAATTATATATTAATGTGATAGTATCACGTGTTAGCATACCGCTGTTTTTATCCAGGTGTATTGATTGGCTCTAAAATAAGATAAGATATATTTTTAGGCATATTAAAATTCGGCTTATAGAATCTGGTAGATTATTCTTATTGGATGGTTCCAGGAAATGATTAATGAGTTGGTACAAATGTTATTTTAATTGAAAATCACAGGAGAATAGGATACTATATGCCTAGGAGGATCTAGCCAGCATTGAAAGGGTTATTCAGTTGACTTAACTGTTAACCAGGGTTTTAATGCTGGGCTGTGTGAAGTTTGCTTTCTGTTCTGCGGAATACCTCATAAATCGTGTAAGTCTTGACAGCTGGTGCTGTTAGCCATTCCATTGTATTGCATACTTGTGTTATACTAAATACTCACTGATTATTATCATGCATGCTGCCTAATAATATTGTTATGTTATTTGTTACAATAAAAATGAATCTATTTTTATAACAGATTGTGATTTATTTATGGAATACTTTTCACTTATTTGATAAACGATCTCTAAGATCTAAGAGGATTGAAATAGTGGGCAATTCTCGACTGTTTAATATTATTATCCCATAAATATCCCCACAATTCCAACCCCTAGTGCGGGATACAAGGTAAGATCCAAACTTCAGGATATTACTTGAGCTGTATGGTGACTCAGAGGAGAAACAGCAGGCCCAGGACTGCAAAGTACCCTGGTTCAAATACCTTATTTGGCACTTCTGGGGTGACCTTGTCTGGATGTCATGGTGAGAACTGTGACAATACAGCTCTGTTCAATAAATTCCTATATCAGTTTGGGCATTCCCCAGGGAATGGTACCACAGTGTGCAACTTGTAAACCCAGTAGCCACATGCCCCAAGGAGATGATCCACTCCATCTCTTCCAGGTATAAGTATTAGTCTTTAAATAAAAAAAATGTGTGTGTGATTTAGATATGTGTGTTTGTGTATGTCTGAATGTTTATATATATATATATATATATATATGTGTGTGTGCATATGTTTAGCAAATAAATAATGTTTTGCAAACAATTCCAACCCCTAGTGCTCCCTTATTTGGTATCTGTCACAAATGCACCCTACTTCAAGAGTGTGCGTGATGTAGTTGTGGTGGTGAAAGGGTTAAAGTTCACTAATTGTCTGCACTAGACCAGAAATAATGATAAAAGTCCCTCTTAACGCCACCTGCACTTAACCATAATAATATAAATATTACTATTTTAATGCTGCCACCACCAAGACAATTTATAAATGGGATGCCTTGGTTCCCCAGGTAACTTTATATTATAAAGTTATTATAAAAACCCACCAAATATAACTTAGCACAATATCTATGTAATTGCAAAATACTAATTAGTCTCTTCAGGTGACGTCATTCTTAACCAGACAAAGGCAGAACTTAATAAAGGGATATTTATTATGAGCAAAAAATACTCACAGTACATACAAAAAATAGATGATAAACAAATTATTTACACCAACATCAGATAAAATCACAAAGGATGCAATAAAAGAAGTCCTAATCATTTGCTCAGGTTTTTCAAAGTAAAATTTCTGTCCAAAGGGTCTCTGGCAAGGAAGATCCAAAATTAGATTCTGGCCCCAAGCAAGTACAAACACATTTCAGAATCATTAGATATATACCCTGTGGATTACCAAGCCTAGCCTAGAGGTGGAGATAAGGTGGACATATGGAGACAATAAGTGACCACCACCCACTTGTGTTCCAGACCAACATCAATCCAAATAGAAACTTTTTCTTCGATCTCCTCTTTTGTACTTGCCACAGAAATAATAATTGCGTCTATGAATTCTTTACCATATTTCCATTCCATAGACATGTCACACTCCTTACTTGTGACCCAATATAGTGGACATCACAATTCCTTTTCAAATGGTTAAGTTATGCAAATCATGTTTAGGCTTGATTAGAAGACTGTGCATGTCCCATTCTAAATATAATAAAAATGAAGCCTAATAATTACTCTGTGGGTAAGTATTAATGTTTATTTTGGATTTGATACTGGAACGCAAGGGTTTTCTTTATAATTATCGGAGATCATTTCCGCTGAAATCTTGTTGTTACTATCTGCCTGGCATCCCAGGCAGATAGTAACAGCCAATTGTGGCATGTGAGCGATCCGCGATCGCTCACAATTGGCTGGTGTCAAAGTGGGTGTTACAAACACTCACATTGACACTGATCTCTGCCTCTCTCCCCTCTGTATTGTTTTGTGAGGGGAGAGAGACAGAGATCGTGATAGTTTGTTGCAGCAGGTGTTCCAGAGAATATTAAAAAGTATCAGCAGTGAAAAATTCCCATTTTAACCCCTTCCCTGCCAGATGTTACAGACAGTGCATTTGTACTGTCTGTATTTTTTTTTTTCCCTTAAGGGTTAACTTTATTTTAAAAATCTGTGTCTTAGACTGTCTTAGTCTGTCTTAGTCTTTCTTAGTCTGTCATAGTCAGTCAGTTTCCTTCCCCCAAATCTCCATTAGATTCTTCTAACAGGAGTTAGTTTAGGGATTATTGTTTTAGTCTGTTTTAGTGTAAAAAAAAATTATAGATATATATATATATATATATATATATATATAAATTGTGTTTAGTATTTTGTTAGTTTAGTCTGTTAGTGTGAAACATGCAGCGCATGTTCAGCTTGGAGGAGGCATATGCCTTCTTGGCGTCAGACTCTGACGCCACTGACACTGCGTCCGATTTTGACCCAGGTCAGTTTAGCGGCACGTCTAGTGACATGTCGTCTGTGTGTGAGCCAGTTGCTAAAAGAAGCTGTGCTTCCCCTGCTATGCCGAATGTGGAGGAGGACTGGGTACCTCCACAGTCAGCTGAGCCCAACATCACCCCTTTTAGTGCCAACGCAGGCATTAATGTGAATGTGATTGACTTCTCCACTATACAATATATGGAGTTATTTTTAGGGGATACCATCTGGGAGGAGATTGTTTCTCAGACTAATTTATATGCTAGCCAATTTATTAAGACGAATCCAGGTAGCTATACAGTCAGGGAGCATGCTTGGCATCCCACAGATGTCCCTGAACTTAAAAAATTCTGGGCTCTTACAGTGCTCATGGGGATAATAAAGAAGCCATCAATCCGCTCTTACTGGAGCACCAACCCAATTTGTTTGACTCCTATATACTCCCAAACAATGCCTAGACCAAGATATGAGCTGCTGCTGAGATACTTACATTTCAACGACAATACCCTCTGTCACCCCAAAGATCACCCCCAATATGATAGGCTTCATAAAATATGCCCACTGGTAGACCATCTTCAGAACAGATTTTCTGAAGTTTATACTCCCCAACAAAATTTATCTATTGATGAATCCCTTATGAAATATAAAGGGAGATTAGGGTTCAAACAGTATATCCCCTCAAAGCGGTCTAGGTATGGCATTAAAGTGTACAAACTGTGCGAGAGCGAAAGTGGCTACACATTTGCCCTTCGTGTACATGAGGGGAAAGATGCTCAACTGAACCCTCCTGGCTGTCCTGACTCTCTGGGGACAAGTGGGAAACTTGTTTGGGACCTACTGATCCCCTTGTTCAATAAAGGTTACCACCTTTATGCCTAGGATTTCCCCAGACATTTTATAGAGGCCAAATTAAAAAAAAGTGAATGTAAAGGTCTGCACAAAGCTAAAGTGCGTGCAATAAAATTTAAGGACAGGAAGGATGTTAATATACTAACCACCATCCATGACGAAAGCATGTCAGACGTCACTGTCCGAGGCAGAGTACAGACCAAACCTGTTTGCATCAGGGCTTAGAAAAAGCCTGGTATAAAAAGGTGGCTATCTACCTGATGCAAGTAGCAACACATAATTCATTTTTACTCTTTAAAAAAATGAATCCAGAAAGAACCACCTTTCTCCAATTTCAGTTCAAGCTGATTTTCACAATAATTTATGGAGATGGTCAAGTTCCAACAACGGTGCCAGAGGAGTCCAGACATTTTATTTTAAAGATACCGCCAACTGCAAAAAAAACAAATCCCCTGAAATGTTGCTGGATCTGTTATAAAAAAGGGAAAAGGAAAAACACCCCTTTGCACTGTTTTTTTTCTTTTGATAGCAGCAGATTTTAGTTAGTCAGTTTCCTTCCCCCAAATCTCCAGTTAGATTCTTTTTGCAGGAGCTAGTTTAGAGAATGCTGCTAAAGGTGCATTTGATACCTGCACATTTGGTTAAAAAAGTTTTATGGTAGTGTAACGGGGTTTTGGGGGTGCCCCCTAGTGTCTTTGGGGTCCCCAAACCTAGTTAACTCACTATGCCTGACAGGCGGATCCTGAGCCTCCGCTATCTGGGAGCTGGGGTACATGTCTGCGGCAGTGCCTCCACCCAGTGGAGCATCCGGGGTAGGGATGTGGGGTCCCACTGGGAACATACTTGGTGCAATGAGACTGACACAGTCTAACTGGGACTAACTTTATATGGTAAGTAGCAATTGAACCAACATACATAGGAAAATACAATAGAGTAACACAGATAACAATGCAAATGTGGATTTCCCTCACTCACCCACCAGCACACCTGCGCCCCACCCCCTTATCTTCGCCCTAGCGGCCTTTGGTGCACATAGGAGAGTTGGGGCCCTTATAAGTCCTGCTCCGCAGGGTCACTGAAGCAGCCTCAGATGTGTAATGTCCGTCACGGGACCTCAGAGTCTTTACTGTGAGTGAGGAGACAGGTGCCCTGTGGTGATACAGGGAGAGGCTTGGCTTACCCTCACAACACGATTAACCAGGTCAGTCAGCAGCAGCCTCCTCTCACTGGATTCGCCAGACGTCTGGACTCAGTGCTTGTCTTCTTTTCTTTTTTCTGCAGGTCCCTCTCTCAGCTGGTGTGATCTTGGGTGAAACAAGTTCTCTCAGCCAGGTCCTATCTCTGTGCTACAGTCTCTCACATGTCCTTTCTCTGGCTCAGCATGTGGTCTCTCTTAGAATCCTCCTCCCTCAGAGCTGTGCAGGAAGTCCTGACAGGCCCTGCGATGATGCCACACTCATCTCCTGATTTCAGCAAGTCATGTGATCAAAGCTCAATGTTTTATTAACAGCATACTGAGTCCATGTGCCATCTACTGGGCATTTCAGATAATGCAGCCTGTGTAACTTCACGGGCTACAGTAGTAACATATAACTGGCTGGCCAAAATCAGATGACGTGTGCATAAAAAGCAGAATTCAAAAATTAACACCATGCACGTTCTCTGAAATTTGTTTAGCACAATGGTTGGGGGAAGGATGTGAAAACAAACAATACCCTGGAATGTCTACTTTATAAAAATATAAAATTTCATGATGTTAACATTAACTGGGGGATGCAAAAATATGCCAAACTGAAGATAGGCCAAGCATACCTATATATCAAGTTGAAAAACTGATATGTGCAAGTCTCGATTGTGGCCTTTTAGCCCCCAAACAACCCAGCAAACCTATGCATGGGTGATATCACTGTACTCAGGAGACGTTGATGAACAAATATTGGGGTGTTGTTTGGCAGTGATACATAACAGGATCTGTTAATTCATGCCTAAAGTACAATGTGTGTGTAAAAAAACACGAAAAAAATTACTACCCAAAAGTTTGCCAAAGTCTGGTGGTAGTATTATTGCATGAAAAGTGTTAAACTACCACCATTTAAAATACCCTGCGTTGTCTACTTTTCAAAAATATATAGTTTGATGGGGGTAAAATACATTGGTCCAAATAGGACAGGGGCGCAGGTTTACTACATGTCAAAATTCCAAGTTGGAAAATGGATATGCGCACCTGCCAAATGTGGCCTTTTAGCCCCCAAACAACCCGACAAGCCTATGCATGGGTGGTATCACTGTACTCAGGAGATGTTGCTGAACACATATTGGCATGTTGTTTGGCAGTGACACATAACACGATCTTTTAATTCATGCCTAAAGTACAATGTGTGTGAAAAAAACACAAAAAATGACTACCTAAATGTTTGACAATGTCTGGTGGTAGAATTAGTGCATGGAAAGTGTTAAAAAACCACCATTTGAAATACCCTAGGGTGTCGACTTTCCAAAAATATATGGTTTGGTGGGGGTAAAATACATTGGCCGGCCTTACAAATGTCCCAAATAGGACATGTGTGCAGGTTGACTACATGTCAAAATTCCATGTTGAAAAATGGATATGCACACCTGCCAAATGTGGCCTTTTAGCCCCCAAACAACCCGACAAGCCTATGCATGGGTGGTATCACTGTACTCAGGAGATGTTGCTGAACACATATTGGGGTGTTGTTTGGCAGTGACACATAACACGATCTGTAAGTTTATACCTGAATTGCAATGTATGTGAA
>OW240916.1:189172861-189241441 GCA_933207985.1 Pelobates cultripes | reverse complement strand
AGTAGCATACAGACAAATTAGGTAAAGGGGATAGAAAGTACAAACAGCATATATAGATAAATAAATAAATCAGCAAACAAAAAAGAATAACAGAAGAAAAAAATATATATATTTATTAAGTTCCCATCATATTTAGAGTTAATCACAAACGTACGTTATACAGAGACAAAAGAGTGGTATTAGAAACACTAGTAACTAATTAAATGAACTAGAATAAAATAAAATAAAGTAATAATACTAGGCTGAAAGAAAAAAGTATAAAGTATATACATAACTTTATTCATTATCCAATGATAATATACTAAAGTACAGACAACAGAATCCCTATCAATCTATAGTTATAAACAGTGTAATAATATACAGTGTATATTATTCAAAGAGGCATCCTATGAGAAGCGGATTATATGAAAGGGGCAAAAGAAAAGCCCTCGTTAAGACCTAGAGGTTGGAGTGTCTTAAGTTTGTATATCCATCTTGACTCTCTCTGTCTTAATATTTTATCATAATCTCCACGTCTCAAAGTCCTTTTAACCAACTCCAAACCGCAAAACCTAAGATTATTAGAATTGCCCTGGTGGTGTTCTTTGAGATGTCTCGATATGGGTGTCTCGAGGCGATTTCTAGGAGATCTCACATGCTCCATAATCCTATCCTTAAAAGCCCTAAAAGTTTTTCCCACATATTTCTGTCCACATGTGCAAGATAATAAATATACAAGGCCCTTCGTGTTACAGTTGAAGAAACTTTTGACTTGGAAAGAATCACGTCCCTGGCTGTCCTTGATAATCTTAGAGTCCCTCTGGATAAATTTGCAGGCTACGCATCTACCGCACCCATATGTTCCAACTGGGGGAGTACCAAGCCAAGTGGCGCATGGTTGTGGTTTGATGGAGAAATGGCTAGGAACCAATAAATCACGAATATTCCGTCCACGTCTGGATGTAATATTAACGTGTGGGCTTAAAGTGTCTTTGAGATGCACATCATTAAGCAGGATAGGCCAGAAACGTTCAAGTGATTTCCGAACTTCTGGCCATCCCACATCAAATGTTGCTATCATACGGATATTTCCAACGTCCTGATTAGTGTCCATTTTTGGACGATCGTACAGTAGCTCACTCCGCTCAGTCTGGAGTGCTCTTTTTAAACATCGGTTTGGGTAACCTTTCTCCTTAAAATTTTGCCGAAGTTGTTTCGCCTTGATTATAAAATCTTGAGTGTCACTACAGTTTCTCCGGAGGCGAAGATATTGTCCTACCGGTATACCCTCTTTGAGGGGACGCGGATGGTGGCTAGTCCAATGTAAAAGGGAATTAGTTGCTGTCGGCTTCCGAAATAACGTGGAATGGAATGTACCGTCTTCACTGATACTGATAGTGACATCAAGGAAATTTATAGAGCGTCCTCCGAATTCCGATGTGAATCGGAGGTTTTCATCATTTTGATTGAGGAGTGTCAATTCTACGGAGAAACTGTAGTGACACTCAAGATTTTATAATCAAGGCGAAACAACTTCGGCAAAATTTTAAGGAGAAAGGTTACCCAAACCGATGTTTAAAAAGCCTGATACTAAGTCGGCGCGCCTGCGTGTGGACAGGTATGCGCGGCTATCTTTGTCCCGCCTACCCTGCGACGAAGCCGAATCAGATGAACTGGGAGGTACTATTAACGTTTAAATTGATTAAGGGGGGATTGCTCTGCTTGCCTCATTATACTTTGTGCCCTTGAGAAAGGTGGTTAATCCACCGAAACGCGCGTTGGGCTATGGGCTATTTTATATAGCTAATTTAGTTTATTTTGTTTTTTTCTGTGTTCCTACATTATGGTTTACTGGTACCGAGCGTTTTTTGAAGCTCTGGTTCTCTTATTTAGTGATTAGGGGGGGTTGCTCTTTGGGATTAGGCCCTCAGACCTAGCCTTTCTGTATATAGATCTACAATTAGGTCTTTCTGCTTTATTTTCTTCCCTTCATTTATGCCTCCTCTATCCTTTCGATTTCCATTCCATATTTAACCCTGTAGGTACAGCAGCAGAGTTTTTAGGCTACTATTGTGGCTTACACTGTTACTTATTGTTTCACTCTATAATTATTTTGCCACATTTTGACATTGCTAGCCATACTCTGCAGAGATTAGTATATATTTTTCTTTTAGTGATTTTTTCAGTGCAGAATTTATGGCTTTTCATACTTAATACTGTAGGTACTCTTCCGTACAGATACTTATATTACCTATTATCTTAGTACGGTATCTATAACTTAGCTATATTTTATATTCTGTATTGGGCCTATAGTGCACAATCTATGGCTTGTATGTACTTATATATGTACTATACTTTACCTATAGGTATCTGACATACCATACTATACTATACGTACATATATACATCGGCCATACTCTGTCTTTATGGGCTCCAGTTATTCACTTGACTTATGGTTAGATGTGTTTTCTCTTTTTGATTTTAATAAGGTTTTTTTTCCCAATAAACTGTTTATTATTTTTGAGACGTTGTTGTGGGGTGGCCTGGAGATGATCAGCCCGGTTCTCTATGAGGCGATCAATTCTCCATTTCTGTTATTTCTCTTTTTGTATATGGACATATGTATATTTTGTATTTTTATTTATATATACATAGATATATAGACAAATTTATATATATATATATATATATATATATATATATATATATATATATATATATATATATATATATATATATATATATATATATATATATATTTTAAAATACAGTTAGAATAAAATTTCATATAGATATATATTTTTTTAAAATTTTTATTATTTAAAAAAAATAATTTAATTTAAATTACTTATTTATATTTTATAATATATAGTTATTATATATGTGTAATTTAATTAATAGTGTATTTTTATACTAATATAAAAATACACTTACTATGACATTATATATAGATATATAGATTTAGACATATATAGATTTTTTTATTTAACATTAACTTTATTTTTTTTAAATTTATTTTTTTTATTGATTTTACACTTGCAGGGAGACTGCCTGTCAGCACAGGCAGTCCCCCTGCAGGCAGACACATGGACACCTATTGTGACCATGTGATCGCTCTGTTGAGCGATCACAGGGGTCCTAATTAAGTGTGGGGAGACTGTCTGGGCTGCAGGCAGTCTCCCCACACAGGGAGCAACGCTGATCGCCACCGGGGGAACGACGGCGATCAGGTAAGTAACTCAGACTGTTAGGACGGTTCAGGACCATCACCGGTCGGCAAGGCAAAAATGCCGATGACGGTCCTGAACCGTCCTCGGTCCTTAAGGGGTTAAGCTTATATTATTTCTGCAGGATCTGTCTATCAATGGTGACTCACAGGATACATTTTTAATTTCTATCTTAACACAAAATGGCTGCCAGTGGAAATACCCTGACCATTTTATACATCTATTTTCCTTCCCAAGTTTTCAATGTCCTTAAATTCTTGTATTAGTTTAGCGTAATTTTAATTGAAATAGGTGTGTCAAGTGAGATGTCATTTTGATTCCTAAGGATGTTAGGTAGTCTGTTCTCTGGTCAAATGTAAATGTTGATTTTAAACTATTTAAGAGGTCAGTCTGTATTCCCATGGCCTGCATTTTTGCTACGTTTAACTTCTAATAGGTTTTTTTTTATTATATATTATGTAATAACCGCAATAAGATTTGGGAGGGAAATTTGAGGTTGAGTGAGGGTCCGTAAGATGTCAAATGAGCATTTATTCGCCTTATATTCTTTCTCTTACCACCACCTTACGGACTGAATCGTGTTTCCTAATGGCCTCTGTCAGAGGTTCCAAAGCCATCACATAAAGTAATGATAGGATAGCATACAATCCTGATGCATAATATTTGTTATTGGAAAGTAGTCGGATGCAAAATCTGCATTTAGAACCTGTGATGATGGTTTATTGTATAGGACACTGACTGCCTAAAGGAAGTCTTCTGAAACTTCAAATTGATAGAGAACTGTTTTTGGGAACCTCTAATTCAGTCAGTCAAAGGCTTTCTCTGTGTCCAGGAAAGGGTTATGCACCCTCTTTTCATGTGTTTGATACTATGCAATATGTCCAGGACCTTTAGTGTACTATCTCCTCACTGCCTTCCCTTTACGAAGTCCACTTGATCCTTGTGAATGATCAGTGGGAGGATATTGGAGGTGATAATTCAATTGTGGTGTCAGTCTGGGCAGTGAGTTTGAACTCAAATAGTTATTTATGTCTTGTTTGTGGGATTGATGTGTCTGGGTATCTTCACACATGTTCTATAGTGTAGCGTAGTATTTTACAAAGGTGTTGCCAGTATCTTTACGTGACGCCATGTTGGCTATTTTCTGATTTGGTTTGTTTAGCTTTCAGTTTCTGGGCTAAGAGTTTGCTGGATCTCAATCAATGGAGCTGATATCCTGTCTATAGCTTGTTATGGCTTTTGTAATTTGCAGAATTTGGTATTGCAATGCTGCATTCAGTGAAATGTGAATTTTTTTGTTTTTATTTTTTTTTCCTCTAATCACAGGCTTGCTAAATTGTGTTATGTGAAAATTCTGGAGTCTCATTGTTGTGGGGGGGAAAGTTATCATTGAATCACAAGAACGAGTTCTTGTCTGAACTGTGCATCAGTTAAGTCATTAAATCTCCAGGGACTACAATAGATAGTGATAAAGTCTTTTAAAGGACCACTATAGTCACCCAGACCACTTCAGCTCAATGAAGTGGTCTGGGTGCCAGGTCCCCCAGGTTTTAACCCTTCAGATATAAACATAGCAGTTTCAGAGAAACTGCTATGTTTACATCTGAAAAGTTAATCCAGCCTCTAGTGGCTGTCTTCCTTACAGCAGCTAGAGGTGGCTTCTGCACCCAGCGTGCAGAATGTCTATAGGAAAGCATTGAGAAATGCTTTCTTATGGGCGCTTTTAATGCGCGCACTGCTCTGGCTGCGCATTCGGTTCCAGTCGGGAGCTGACGTTGGAGGAGAGGTCACAAGTGCTGAGTGAGCCCGGCACTGGATTAAAGTAGCTGAAGGTGTCTTAACCCCTTCAGCCCAGCAGGGGGGGGGGGACCTAAGAGTTCTATAGTGTCAGGAAAACAAGTTTGTTTTCCTGACACTATAGTGATCCTTTAAGATCTAGGATGACTGGGTCACGGTCAATCCAAGATATCTGCCCTCACTACATTTTTCTACTTGGTTCAAATGTTATCCAACTATGAGAAATCCATCAATACATGAATATGAGTTATGCACAGTAGAGAAGTTTGTATAGTCTCTCACCTATGTGCATTACTCTCCAAACCTCATATATTGATGATAGTGAAAAAGTTTCGGTATTGCTTTACTCTGTCACTTCAGAGGAAAAAATATATAACATTATTTGCAAGTAACATAGTTTCTACAGTTTGGTCAAATGCATAATTGAAGTCACCACAGATTACAGTGATACCTTGTTGAATATTTTGTGGAAGGAATGTTTTTGTTCGATAATAGATGCATATATGTTGGCTATGGTGTATGCTATGCTATTGAAAGTCCCTATTCCAATAATTTATCTGCCCTCACTGTCTATATCTTGGGCCTGTAAAGTAAGATACATTCTTACTGATTTGAAAAATATGTTCCTTTAGTTTTGTTGGGTGAGGTCGTGTTGTAGTGGAAAATGCGCATTGGTTTTAAATTATTATTATTTTTTTTTTTTTCTTAAACGCCTTACATCTTCACCTTTTAAAGGTCTGATTTATCTGTATAGAACGTGCCTTTTGGTGGGGATATAAAGTCCCCTAGTATTGTGGATGTAGATTTTCATGGAGGTTGGTAGACCACTATATCAAACAAACATGGTAGGGAGTGCCACCCTTCCCAACTCAGTCAAACCGGGTGTCCCTCCCTGAGTGTTTTTAGTGATAACTGATGCATACGGAAAACAAATGTCTTGTGAAGACGAGTATCCTCATATTCCTTCTATTTCTCTAAACAAACTGTATCTTAGGATCATCTGTGGTTAACAGGTTGTAAAACCTAAAAAAACATAAGCGAGTAAAATATAATTTTATAAGTTACCCATATCATGGATAGGCACCAGTGCTGTGGAGCTAGAAGCTTATTGATTCCATTTGGTGATCAAACTTCCTGTTAATGTGTGAATAACTGTCAGTGGCCCAATATGGTTAGCAATAAAGCTAATATAGGGCTTAGATAAGTAGTAACGTGTGTGTGGCTTTTTTAGTGGTTCTGCTTAACTGAATTGCGCAAGTCTACTGAACATATTCGTGCTGAAGAAACACCAATTTCAGTAGCTTATAAATACTCTTTCCTTGCTAGCTTCCAGAAAAAGTGGGGCAGATCTTTTTAAGGCTTATTAGACCAAACCCTTGGAGTGTTGTAAAGGTTACACAAGCATTCTAATATCTGTAGGGGTGTTTTTTGTTGTGTTGTTTTTTTTTTTCCCTCAAACTCTATCAACTGCAATTACTTTTTCTTTTCTTCTTTAGGCTCTTGAGGAGTATGGTAAAATTGACATTCTTGTCTGTAACGCAGCAGTAAATCCTTTTGTTGGTCCAATTTTAGAAACTACTGGGAGTATTTGGGAAAAGGTAAGTGGCACAAAATAAGTGTGTATATGTGTGTGTGTGTGTGTGTGTGTGTGTGTGTGTATATATATATATATATATATATATTTTTTTTTTTAAACCTTCTTAGTGCACACCAGTGAAATGTAGATGTTTCTTAACCTTTATTTTTTTTTTTTTTTTTGAATGTGTCTTGTATTATATGACCGCAAACCATTAGCAGCAGATCCTTTAAATCATGCACGTTGCTTGGTTTGTGCTCTGCAAGTAATACCAAGCCTCAATAGCAAGCCAGTAACCAACCTCATACTGATGAGTTGCATTAACAACATAACACCTGTCCATGAGTGGTTCACTAGCTTTGAAACTCCACTCTGGAAGAAATGTAAAGCTGTTGTATACAGCAAACAACATCTTCTGGACGATACACTTAAGTTGGCCACTTCCTACCTATGTGAGACTGAAGCTGGCCACACCTCCTTTTCTCGACAGACTCTGGGAGCGTGGTTTCGTATATCCGATGAGAGTGAAACGTCGACTTCTTATTGAGCCATATAAGGAAGTTACGTTTTATATACTGGAAAACCAGAGTGCGTTTTTTCTACATGTAGCTGGGAGGAACGACTGGCTCTCACTTCCTCCCTGGCTGCTGATGTAGAAGGGGCCCAGTCGTAATCTTAAAAGGCAGCTGAGCCCAACAAGGCCCTTGTTCAGCAAAACCCATTAGGTGTCCCTATGTACATGGTCAACCTGATCAGGCCCCCAAAGTGTGTGGGTCCCCCACTGCACCGACAGTAGATCCATCCCTGCACTAACCCATTTTGCATACAAGCATATATCTGTGCTGAAAAAACTTGATACTTTACACACAATAGTTTTGTATACCTTCTTTACTGTAATCTGAAACATAAACCCACCATTATAGTCATGTACTACTCCCAAAACTAAAACCAGGTATAGGAAGGGGTTCTGTTCCATAATCCACAATCCGCAGTAGTGCCATGGTTTCTGAGAATTTGAACACCTCAGCCATGAAGATTTCTAACACCTCTACCACTGCTGCCGCCCTAATCATTGCCATCACCACTGTTCGTAGTATTCGGCTTCAGAATAGTGGGGTAAACCGCATGTCCTCTGTCTGATTTAATACCCAGATGCAGTTATTTATTTTTATTCCATTCTTGTCATGATGCCACAACGTGTACTGCAGCTTACCTTGGCACTACAGCTGTGTAACAGACCCCTTATACTCAAACTGAGTATGTCTGTCATGAAGCTACCAAGTCCCAAGCGCAAAAGTGATTATAGTGAATATAGCTCCCAATTCCCCAAACATGAACCAAGACATCATGAAGGGGTAAACGGTTGTGTTTAATCCAGACTCCATGGCCTGCTTTTATACCGTTCAAGGACACAAAAAACATGCCTATGACACTCACACAAAATGTTCCCAAAATGCCATGTCACCATGACTAGACAACATTTACAGAAAACACACAAAAATACATAATTCACATAAAGTAACCCCCATAGTTTATATTTCCCCTGGATAGCCTGGATCTGAGTTAAATACTCTTCTGAAATACTTTGTTCTTTACAGTGTTGTATGTGCTGACAACAAAATCACACAAAAATTAAAAAATGGAAATCAAATTTTTCAACCCATGGAGGTCTGGATTTGGAGTCACACTCAAAATTAAAGTGGAAAAACACATTACAGGCTGATCCAACTTTGATGTAATGTTCTTAAAACAAATAAAAATGAGGCTCAGTAGTGTGTGTGGCCTCCACGTGCCTTTATGACCTCCCTACAATGCCTGTGCATGCTCCTGATGAGGTGGCGGATGGTCTCCTGAGGAATCTCCTCCTGGACAGTCTGTGGTGCAACGTGACATTGGTGGATGGAGCGAGACATGATGTCCTCAATTGGATTCAGGTATGGGGAACGAGCGGGCCAGTCCATAGCATCAATGCCTTCGTCTTGCAGGAATTGCTGACACACTCCAGCCACATGAGGTCTAGCATTGTCTTGCACTAGGAGGAAGCCAAGGCCAACCGCACCAGCATATGGTCTCACAAGGGGTCTGAAGATCTCATCTCGGTACCTAATGGCAGTCAGGCTACTTCTGGCGAGCACATGGAGGGCTGTGCGGCCCCCCAAAGAAATGCCACCCCACACCATTACTGACCCATTGCCAAACTGGTCATGCTGGAGAATGTTGCAGGCAGCAGAATGTTCTTCACAGCGTCTCCAGACTCTGTCACATGTGCTCAGTGTGAACCTGCTTTCATCTATGAAGAGCACAGGGAGCCAGTGGCGAATTTGCCAATCTTGGTGTTCTCTGGCAAATGTCAAACGTCCTGCATGGTGTTGGGCTGTAAGCACAACCCCCACCTGTGGACGTCGGGCCCTCATACCACCCTTATATAGTCTGTTTCTGAACGTTTGAGCAGACATATGCACATTTGTGGCCTGCTGGAGGTCCTTTTGCAGGGCTCTGGCAGTGCTCCTCCTGTTCCTCCTTGCATAAAGGCGGAGGTAGCCATCCTGCTGCTGGGTTATTGCCCTCCTACGGCCGCCTCCATGTCTCCTGATGTACTGGCCTGTCTCCTAGTAGCGCCTCCATGTTCTGGACATTACGCTGACAGACACCGCAAACCTTCTTGCCACAGCTCGCATTGATGTGCCATCCTGGATGAGCTGCACTACCTGAGCCACTTGTGTGGGTTGTAGACTCCGTCTCATGCTACCACTAGAGTAGAAAGCACCACCAGCATTCAAAAGTGACCAAAACATCAGCCAGGAAGCATAAGAACTGAGAAGTGGTCTGTGGTCACCACCTGCAGAACCACTCCTTTATTGGTGGTGTCTTGCTAATTGCCTATAATTTCCACCTGTTGTCTATCCTAGTTACACAACAGCATTTGAAATTGATTGTCACTCAGTGTTGCTTCCTAAGTGGACCGTTTGATTTCACAGAAGTGTGATTGATTTGGAGTTACATTGTGTTGTTTAAGTGTTCCCTTTATTTTTTTGAGCAGTGTGTGTGTATATATACATAATCTCAATACAGGTTGAACAAAATTATTTATTTATATATAATTTTTAAAATAATACTTATAATTTATTATATATTTCATTCTAAGTTTCATTTAAATTACTTGATCTAACATGTTTCACTTGATTATTCGTGCATTACCAAACTCCCGAAAGGGAACATTGTTTCGTTACATTTGCGTTACATACCAGGCTATTACGTTCGTGCACATAATCTCCCGAACCGGAATACTTTAGTTTTACATTTGCCTGTCATACCAGGCTATTACGTTTGTGCATTTAATCTCCCGAACGAGAACACTCTTTCGTTTTACATTTGCAGGTCATTAACCGACTATTATGTTCGTGCACACATCTCACGAACAGCAGTTCACAGCATGCTTACATTGACCCCTACAGGTCACCCCTAAAAATCTCAGGATAAAACACATTTGATTTGTGGGATTTTCTGCAGAACACTCATGGTTACAAGCTCTGAGTGCGGTCAAATACTGCCGAATTGAACATAATCTGCCGTAATCATATGACACATGGATCCAGGTTGTAACAGAAAATACAGTATGGCCTTGAAACCTCAGCTCAACAGGATACGCAAAACCTGGTCCTTACAGTCCTTAATATTGCTTCCTATCACTGAGAACAAAGACTGTTTGTGCATTTACATTCCCCAAAGTAACTAATCGTGCATTTGGCCCTAACTGTTCGAATACCGAATATTTTGTCGAATGACCGACCAGGAGTGTGCCAGCAATTAACCCTTTTGACCTGTAAAAACCGCAAACACCTCAACGTTCCAATGGATTAACAGGGTGGTCAGCGTTCATCTGTGCGAACACGTGGCAGCGGCCATTTTGTTTAGTCGAACGCACTCAGCGGTGTTTGGTCGTCGACTGCGTGGAACTGTTTTCAGCTACCTTCTACAAACACCGCTGAATTTCTACGTTCTGTGCGTTCGACTAGACTCATATGAACAAGGCGCTAATTTGTGAGTTTATTCATCCGAACAATCTGCATCCAGTGATGGCAGGAACAAACCGTTCCGTTCATGCATTTTATACTTATTACAAAGGGAGAATTGACCGACCGCAGAGACTGAAATTGTGGAACTATTTTGCGCAGAGAAATGTGCCCGCGGCAGTCACATTCACCTTTTCACTAACTCCCAAACCACTGATCCAATTTGTGCCCTTTTTGAATGTTTATCTGAATGTATGGGTTATTAAAATGTAACTTTTATTAAGATCCTATGCATAGTTTTAAAGTTATGGAAAATAACTAACTAGAAAAGTATATATTTTTTTTTTTAGCTTGGAGATAATTAAGCTGATATAACGATTAACTCAATTATCTCCTAAGCAGAGGAGAGGAATGTATTGCAATTAATGGGTGTGCTTTTACTGTACAATTGTAACTGATTGGCTGCTGTATTTCATTTGTCAGTGCCCCACAAGGTCCACGTGGGTGGTAACCTTACTTTAAAACCTGCATAAAAGCAGCTGCTTGTGTGGTCATTAAATCAGTTCTGCTTAACCCTTCAAAACGTAGCCTCGTCTCGTTATTAAAAGGGAACCTGCTCAGCATAATCACTAGCACTTTTAAGAGCTCTGCTTTACTCTCTACTCTGATCCAGCAGATGGGATATCGCAACTCCACTACAGCACAGCATCTTTCTGGGAAGAAGGACGTCTCCAACAGCTAATACCTCTATACAACCTGGGTAGCCGTTACACCGCTATTTACAGCACAAACTCATACGAGCACTTTTTGTGAGAAATCACATGAAATAAAGCATTTCGTCTACATACTGACCCCTACCGGTCAATAGCCATACAGCATGTTTCACATATAATTATAAGGAATTTCTGCTACCAGCTTGTGTGGAATATTCACATTATGTTTTGACAGCTGACAGTCACTTTTTTTTTTTTTTTTACTACTTTATATATACCCAGTACCTATTTAAATTCTATACAACACATAATACATAGAGCACTCTGCTTATAATAACAAGCCGTCCCTATGAGAAGGGGGACATAAAGCATACAGGTAACTTTGACAGAGCACTTTGCTCTTTCACTTGTACATGCTGCACATAATAGGTTAAGCTTGGTACATGTCTATAACCATTAATTCATACAGTGTTTAGCCGTTTTTCATGTTATAGGTACCTTTCTCTTTAATCCTGTACATACTGCACATATTCAGATAAGCTTGGCATATGTCCATATCCATTATTTCATACGTTGTTTTATCCATTCAGGTTACAGGTACTACTAAAACCTATTTGGTTTTTCAGTTCACAAGCCATACTACAAGGTATGTATGCCTGCTCATGTGCAATATACATATTCTATATTCCCTGGAATAGATAATAGCGTACTAGCAATTAGGAGTTTTAGGGTCCTATAGGTATTTTCCTTTTCTCTGCATTATGCCTTTCAGTTAGTGGTCCCGCGAGGTCAACACCCCGCCTCACATTCGGAGGCATACGCCCATTGGGCCACTCGTTAGCTAGCCACATAGCATAGTAACAGAGAGAGGGCCTCACCTGCCACTCCCTTTCCTTTTATCTGGTTACAATCACTGAGGCCGACATCCAGCCACTACGTTTGGTGGCCACAAAAATTCCCCTTGCGCCAACGCATAGAGCCTCTCAAGCCACTTGACAACTAGCAGGGCCTCACCAGTCACCAAAACCAAGCAATAATTGTTTTGCCTTTACGGCTTTAGTTAGCAAGCCAGTACAAGACCCCTGTTGTTTAAATAATAATTGCTATCTTCATGTTATTTAAGTATGTCTCAAGAAGGTGGCGAGGATTTATCTCTACCGAGCACTCCGGCTAGATTAGACACACCTTCACGTAGAGGAGATGTTGCTAGTCCAGCATCAATCAGATCCTGGACAATCCCATGCATTACCACAAAGCTAAGGAGGCAACAAATCCCCTACCCAGCCAACGCAAGGAAAGCTGAACTATTTAAGCTGCTCCGCACATCAACGGATAACATAGAGGTGGGGGAAGGCACTAACAACACCAATTCGGGTGACATACATGCTATCATCACTCATGAATTCCATGAGCAAAGTAAATGACAGACTGGAAAATCTCGGGTCGGTCACCACAGCCCGCTACAGTACAACCAGCATCAACCGAAACTCAGCTGGTTCAATCAATTCTTCTGACGCTCAGGACGTTAACCCTGCATATATGATTCCAGCTCACATTAAGAAAGATATCCTGGAAGGTAAAGATGTCAACTTAGCATCTCTGCTAATTGCCTCCCAGGATATTGTCGAAAACAAAATGTATGCTTATGATGTATCTGTGTGGTGGTCAGATCCAGGGATTCAAGGTTAAACAGGAAACTGACCATCCCTGAGTTTGTTTTGGTATTTACAGAGATGTGATTTGTGCAGTGTACCCTAACAGAAGGGAAAAATTTGACCTATAATATGCACAAGCTGGTAGACCTAGGAAACAAATATGGCGGTACAGCATTTTATGACTACCATAGGTCTTTTTCAGCCAAAGTGTCTGGCGCTCTCTCCCAATTCGGTAACAAAACCAACTGGAGCAAGCTGAATATAGAGATATTCTGCAGACACTTTGCAGGTCTTAAGACACCAGCTTGTGCATCCTGGTCTTCCACTACCCACACAACCAATTTTTGTCCAAACACAGCGGACACTCTCATGCTCCAAGCACTAGCACCTCTGGTAGAACGGAGAGAACTACCAGAGACAAATTGGGTTGTCCACTTATTTTTTAAGGCAATTAACAGATTTGCAACAGTTTTAACATGGGCACGTGTAGTTACAGTGCATGCAGACTGTTGCATATATGTTCAAAATGTTTCGGGGCACATGCAAAAACCATGTGTCCCAATAAAATGTACCCAAAATCTTTTATATATTCGCTGAAACACTTTGCTGGTTATTAAATATATCCAGATGCCCCACAGTCATACACTATCTGGATGACTTCTTGTTGGTTGAAGAAAACACCTTTCCTCCCAGAAGCCTAAAGGAAGCGATTAGTCTGTTCGACCACTTGGGCGTCCCAGTATCCCCTAAGAAAGCTGAAGGTCCAGACACTATCATCACATTCCTAGGCATCCAACATGACTCTGCATCCATGCAAGCAAGTTTACCACAAGACAAAATAAGGAACATTCTCAACAACATCAATCACTACCTCATGCTTGGTACTTGCAACCGCAAGAAACTACAATCCTTTCTAGGTTCCTTAAATTTTGCCATGCACATCATACCACAAGGCCGCGCTTTCATATCCAGACTACTTTGCCTTTTTCCACAATTCCGACATGACCACAGGCAGTCTCTAGATATCCAAGCCACGGCAGACCTGCACATGTGGAAGAATTTCTTAACCACATGGAATGGTAAAAGCATGTTCCTCCCAGGATTGTCTGACACTTCACCAACCATATGGTCAGACGCGGCATCTACCACGGGTTTTGCAGCAATCTATGGGAATGAATGGCTTTGGGTAGTTGACCTGTAGAAGTCCAGGATTTGGAAGGATTCTCCACTACCTCAGCTCTTTTTGAGAGCTACCCTATTGTGGCAGCTGCCGTGGCATGTGGTCATTTATGGTCCGGGTCATCCGTCCGTTGTTACTCAGACAACCAAGCCAAATGTCATATCATCAACAAGGGCCGCTCATCATCTCTAACTATCATGAGATTTCTAAGGAAACTCACTTAGTTGACCACAAGTCACAATTTCTTTTTGGTTTGCTTTCATGTACCAGGCATTTGTAACATAGCCGCTGACAATTTGTCTCGCTTTAAATTCCAGGCATTTCATCAAGCACTTCCTACAGCCGCTCAAGCAGCCACAGCCACTCCTTCTTTCCAGCATCTAATCATGGATTAGGCATACTCATGCAACATAGCAGGGAATTGTCCCAATTAGCACTTTCATCCAATACTCGTAGGATGTAAAACAGAGCTTTCACCTTGTTTAAAAGATCCCTATTGGAACATGACATATCCCAACCTTTTGTCATGACATCTATCCTAGGTTTTTCTTCTTTTTGCCATCTTAAGCTACAACTATCTTACAACACCATTAAATTATATTTGATAGGCATTCAACACCACATGGTAACCCTATGGCCAAACAACCATAGCATCATGTCATCATACCAGATGAAGAACATACTCAGAGGTATTCAGACATCAGTTCCCCCACGTACCTCTCAGAGATTACCAATAGACAACAAACTTTTCCAATCCTTATCTGACCTATTAGATTTACACCCATTTAATTCTACTACCAACTCGGTAATTAAATAGGCCATGTACATGGCCATCTACGGTTTTCTCAGGCCAAGAGAGTTTACTACCATCATCACCACTCAGACAGACAGATGTCTTCAACGTTCCCACCTAAGCAAGCACATGGATCGCTAGATATTGGCTCTACCCAGGGCCGGATTAAGAGCCCAGTGGGACTGGTGCTGGCCAAATTACAAAATCTTATTGACCAAAAACACTAAAACAGTCCTACCTCCTAAGCGTCATGTATCTGATGGAGATGGTGCTGGAGGGAAACTCATAGGACGCAACTATGAGAAAACACATACCCTTTGCTAATCTCACGCTTTCATCTTTCAAGTAAACCCATACCCCCTAATAGCAGTGTCCAGTAAAGCAGGAAGTCTATGGATGCGGTAAAAGGGTGGGCCACTGACACAAATCACATAACCAGAACGGGCAAAAGGGCAAACCTACACAAAAAGGGGGCATGTCTGTGTCCCGATGTCTCCCAGTCCCTTAGTGTCTGTGTCCCCATGTCTTCCAGTGTCCATGTCACTAGGACACATTGAGAGACATTGGGACACTGAGAGACATGGGGACACAGATACTAGGGAACACTGGGAGACCTGGGGACACTGGGAGACATGGGGACACTGGGTGACAGACACGAGGGGACACTGGGATATATAGGGGACACTGGAGACTTGATAAAGACCTAGGTACAGGTTAAAATGTTGCGGTGTCCATTAAACCTGCTTAAAGCTATCACAGTGAGTGCCTGAGTTTTTTTTTTTTTCTTTTATACTAGGGGACACTGAGACACTACGGGCACAGAGACACTACGGGCACTGAGACACTCTGATACATAGGGGACACTGATACATAGGGGACATTGGAGACTGTGTCCCTAGTGTCTCAGGGTCCCCATGTTCTCCAGTGTCCCAATGTCTCAGCATCCCCATGTCTCGGAGCTGCTGTCTGGACTCTCTGTGCAGAGCTGCTCCCCTGCGGATCAGTGAGTTGAGAGAGGCAGGGAGGGAGATGCCGTAACTTCTTATTACTGCCTCTCTCTACACAAACAGTGACCCCTACTGGCCGGCGCTGGTATTGCAGAATAATCTCTGTTTATACTGAGACAGACATTTGTATTGCCGGTATTACTGCAATACCGGCACCGGCTAGGCAGCCTCAAATACCTGAGAAATACCTCTGAGAAATACCTGGCAACCCTAAGAAATACATTGATTTTAAAAATCAATGGGCCTATTCCATGGGCCTGGGCCTGGAGCTGCAGCTCCATCAGCCCCTATGTTAATCCGGCCCTGGCCCTACCACATTCCAGGACGAGCCAACACGCACCACCAGTAGAAATAACATATTATCCTACCCACGATAAATGGTGCCCGGTTGCGGTCCTAGATTCATACCTTCAAAACCCTACCTCACAACCATTATTTGTATTACAAGGCTCCGTGCTTACTACTGCTACATTCATGAGATATGTCAGATCTGTTAACCCAGCTAGGCTGCAACCCTTCTACCTACTTGGGTCACTCCTCCAGCGCCACCATACAAGTGCACATTATCAGATCACTGGGGCGATGGAAGTCTTCTGCTTATACGCGGTACATGCCCAGACCGGTACAGGAGATATGAAGTGCATTTAAGGAAATATCTGGTTAATTTGTATGTATTTGTTTACTGAATTAAATCTTTGGTTTTTCACTTTTTGCCCTCTTTATTTACAGGCCTACTGTATCGTCTGTCCCGACACACCACAAACGACTTGCTCTTTTATACTATTCTACGCTTATACTGGAACTTTACTCCTTATATACCTATGTGTCCCTAACATGCATCTACTAAATATAACGTCATACTACATGTGTTTTTTATTAAACCGTTTTCAAATTCAGTGTTCATTCAGTGCTACATGTCATGCAGGGTGTGTACATTTACAGAAAATGGTTTTTTTGGTTATGCAATGATATACATTTACAACATAGTGGTCCACTGTGAACAATTTATTTTGTTTTTACAACCTGGGAAAGGGGTGAGGGGTTTCTGGTTGAGAGAGCTGAGTTTACCCAATAGTTGTCCCGTTTCAGTAGGGAGTCTTATCCAGATCATTGAGGGGTACTTATGGATCTGTCATTGGAGATGGGCGTAAGGCTGAGTGTAATTTTGTATGCCCGGGTTAACCACCCCACAACATACATTTGCATTGCTGTTACAATTTCTGTTGTAATCATTATGAGCTTGGCTGTCGAGACTTCAAGACCATTTCCTCAGGTGAGGTGGGGGGGGGGGCTGCGGCCTCTAAAGACCACCCACATCTGCCAAGCTCTGCTCCAAAAGGTTGCCTTAGTGGCAAGAGCTGTTCTGCACAAGGATTCATAGGGTCGTGTCAATAAGCTGTACGCACTGCAGTATGGTCGGCGCCTCCAGCTTTTTCCACAATCTGCTTATCGGAGCTGGGGCCGCTATGTTAATCTGGTAAATTAGATATTTTGTTGCTTTGGGTAGTTTGGGCGGGTAGTTATGTAGCAAGGTGTTTTAGGTAGATCACTGCCCGTGCTGTTTTGAATCAGCGTAATTATCGATGCCCAGTAAGATGTGAGTATAGGGCACGCCCACCAAATGTGGATCATGGTTCCCGAGGTGCACCGCCAACATTTATCTGATGCTTCAGGATAAATTCGCTTAAGGTGTGTAGGCACTAGGTACCACCTGTAGAGTATTTTTTTTTATAGATAATTTGGTGTGGTTTGCGCCAGTTGTGAGTTGTTTGGTAGTGAGAAATATCTCCCGCCATGTTTTGTCTGGTATGGGTTGCCCAAAGTCTTTCTCCCATGTCACCACAAAGGGGGTGAGGTTGTATTGTAGTATATTAGAATAGAGCGCCGAAAAGGTTTTGTGCGCTGGTGTCCGCTTGAGTAGAGTTCGCTCAAAGCTCGTCAGCTGGTGCTCATTTACATTATCACTGTTTTCCCATGCAGTTTTGTTAGCCATGAGTGTATTTGTAGGTGTGAGAAGTGGGCTATGGATGGGAGGCCATAGCTGCGTTGCATCTCTGGAAATGTTAGAGAGTGTCATGATAGAACTGATAGATGGAATGAATCCTGTGTCGTACCCAGATTTTATGATTGAAATCCGGTATCGCTGAGGTTAGGGCTGAAACTGGCATAGATTTAGCGTGTGGGTTCTGTGAACAACATTTGTGTTTGTTCATGTCCCAAATTTGGAGTGTTGTGTCTGTTGTCGGTAGCATATTTAATTACTGCAATACCGGCACCGGCTAGGCAGCCTCAAATTTTCCAATGTCACCCATTGAGGTGGTGATCTGTGAGTGTGGATTGGTATCATACAGTTAACGATAGCCGCCTGGTAATACATGCAGAGGTTTGGCGCATTCATCCTGCCTTCGGCTGTTTTTTGATACTTTTTCTTGCAACTGTATAATGTATGTGAACCCTTTGGAATGATATGGATTTCTGCACAAATTGGTCATAAAATCTGATCATCATCTAAGTCACAACAATAGACAATCACAGACAATCAATTAGTTTACATGGTGTGTTCAATAAAAACATGGCAACAGTTCATTCTTTGTGTGTTATTAATTTAAGCAGACTGTGATTGTCTATTGTACTTTTTCTTGCAACTGTATGTGCTTTCACTCTAGGTAACTTGTATTCCCAGGTGAATTGGTTAAGCAGCTGTTGTGCCTCACTAAAGTAGGCAGTTGGGAGATGAATGGGCAGGGTACGAAACCGGTATTGAAATTTGGGGACTATGATCAGTCTGCCTGTCCATGAGATATATTTTTACGCCAGCTGTCTAGTGTTGATTTCACCTCTCTGACTAATTTCTGGTAGTTGGCTTCATATATACCTGGGGTGTTGGGTGTGAGAACAATTCCCAGGAAGGATGGGCTATCTGACCAATCGAACCTGTGTTGGGTTTGTAGGTCTAGTAGTGAGCGGCTTTGCATATTGATTCCCATAGCTTGCGTTTTGGTCAGATTGAGTTTATAGTAGGAACACTTACTGTATTCATGTAAGATTTGGATTTGGTTCCAGCGCTAACACATACAGTAGGGGGGAGAGGGGGCAGCCCTGCCTGGAGCTGTTGGTGATGTTAAATGGGACGGAGGTAAAACCTCTTACCACCACCTTGGCCACTGGTTTGCTATATAGGGCCTGGACTGCTAAGAAACTCTCCTGGAAACCCATATTTTCGCAGCACTGCGAGGAGGAAGGGCCAGTGCAGCCTGTCAAATGATTTCTCTGCATCTAGTGAGAGGAATACACTGCATCCCTCCCACCCCCCGCAGCACCTGCATCAGGTCAAGCACTTTGCATGTGCCGTCACTTCCCTGGCGACCTTGTATGAATCCAACTTGATCATTGTGTATGGTCGACAGTCTGTTTGCAAATATTTTTATGTCTATATTGAACAATGAGATTGGGCGTAGGTTTTGTCCTTTAAGTGGAATTTTCCCTGGTTTGGGGAGGGTATTGATGTGTGCCATAAGCATATCAGCAGGTGTGTTACCCTGTGAGAGCATTGTTGTGTAGGTTTTTAAGAGCTGTGGGGCCAGCGTGTGTGCATGCATTTTATAGTAAATATTGGGGAAGCCATCCGGTCCCAACAGTTTCCCTGGAGGGAGTCCCAGTATCATTGGATTACCTCCTCTTCTGTTATGCGCGTTTGAAGAATGTCTATGTGGTCCGACTCCTGAGTGAGGGCCGGTAGTGCGACTTTCGCTAAGAAAGTTTGTATTTCAAGGTTCGTGGATTGGTGTGTATGGGCGTCCCCTTTCAAATTGTATTGGGTCATGTAATATTTAGCTAGTTCGACTGTCTTGTAGGTTATAAAGTTTTTTTTTTTTTTTCTCCGTGCTTAAGATATATAGGGGATTTTGGTGTGTCAGTGTTTGTCGAATTTTTGCAACAAGTAGTCTGCCCGTTTTGTTCTGGTGATACCCTCGGATTTTCCGTTTTTTGCATCATGTAGTATGTTTTCGACATTGCCATTATATTTAATTGGTTGGTAAGGTTTGTGATATCCATCAATAGGGCATCAGTAGCTTGGATGTAGTGTCGTGCTGTGGCATCCCTGAGATTCCTCAGTAAAGTCACTTGCTCCCTATGCGCTTGCTTTTTGAGGTAGGATGCTTGGCTCAGAAATAGGCCACACATGACAGATTTGACGTTGTGGCAGGCTTATGCAATGTATGATCATATAATGTAACTAAACCCCCATTATTTTTGCCTAGGTTAGGTGTTTTAAAAAACAAAAACAAATAAAATCTTTCAACATTGAAGTTGCTGTGTAGTGGATAGGTGAGTGTGCTGGATCGTGTGTGTGTGTGTGTGTGTGTATGTATGTGTGTATATATATATATATTACACACACACACACACACACACACACACACACACACACACACACACACACACAGACTGGGGTGCACTCACGGGTCTTGAAGAAAGACGACAATCAAATACTTTAAGGTGAAAAAAACTGCATTGTAGTCGTGATGAAAATCAACGTTTCGACCTCTAAGGGTCTTTTTCAAGATCACAATACATTTCAAATAGTGGCATTATATACAAAATCAACAAATCAAGAAACTTACCCAAACATGTGAATAGCATTAATTAGGAACCCAATAACCCGCGAAACCGGAAACCCGGAAGCGCTGTATGCCGTGATGACGTCATCACGTAGTGACGTCTCATGGAAGAGACCAGTGATAAGTGGTAACCAGGCGACCGAACGACGCCGTGCCCGAAGTGAACTATGTAGAAAAAAGAACAGCATCCCGAGATAGGGGATTTTAACAAGAACGGACACAAAGTGTCTAAATGGAGGAATATAAATAAGCTATACAGCTAAATAGCCAAGGGGGGATTAGAATGTGCATATAATAAATATATAATAATACATATGTATATGTATACTCCAGGATCTGCTAATATAACATACAGAAGCACAAAGCAAACCTCAAACAGACAAAAAGAATATGTACCCATAAAAAATCATAAAAATCAATAAAATGTATACGAATCACCCATTCATACATCTTCCAAATAAGTGCAAAAAAGTGAACACCAATAAACCTCTAAGTGTAAACATGGAAGAGAAGGGTGACAATATAACAAACCTATCAGCCCAAGACTTAGTATATTAGATCCAGTAATTAAATCTTAAACATACCCCATATACTACAACAACATGTCTATGTATGGTAATAATCTTTACAAAGATATATCTTATAGCCATATTGATAATCAAAATTGTAGGCACATCGCAAAAGACAGCAAAAGAGCCATATAAGAAGAGCTGCATTGAGGAACTAAAGAAATAATAATACTAATAATAATAATACTAATAATTAAAAATAAACATAGAAATAAAAATTAAATTAAAAAAAATAAAATAAAAATAGAAGTAAAAGTACAAATACAAATACTAAAAAATGAACACAGAAACTAATCAGCCAAGTACAAGGACACAAGATATATCTACAAAAAAACAGAGAAGACTATATTTTCATTTAATCCTTTAGGAGCGACCGTATCTAATTTATAAATCCAAGCTGCTTCTTTTTGTAATAAAGCTTTAGATCTGTCACCTCCACGGGGAAGAGGAGGGACATGATCAATCGCTATAAATTTTAATGTGGGCAAGTGATGTTGTGCTGCCAAAAAATGTTTGGCAACAGGTTTTTCTGTCTTATTATCTCGAAAAGCGGTCATAATTCCTGAACGATGACCGCGTATACGATCACGTAATGTCAAATCAGTCTTGCCTATATACGAGAGGCCACATGGGCAAGTAATCATGTAAATGACATGATCAGTGGTACACGTAATATAGTGTGGTATAGATATACGTTTGCCACTATAAGGATGGCTAAATGTTGTACCACTGATCATGTGACTACATGTAACGCAGCGAGAACATTTAAAACATCCTTTCTTTTTAACAGAAGGTTTCTTATAACATTGAACAGGGTCGCTCTTCACCAATAAATTGCGGAGATTTTTATTCCTTTTATAACTGATGATCGGTTTTTGTTGAAATGTTACGGAGATTCCCATCCGCCTGAAGAATGTCCCAATGTTTTTTTATAGAATCTCTCATTTTTAATGTACCTGTATGAAAAGTTATTGGTAAAAAAATATTATTATGAGGTTGTTTCGTGATCCTGGCTGAAGTACTGCTGGTCTGGTCTATGAAGCGTTTCATCGCTTGATTCTTAGCTTTATCCAATATCCAAGGATGGTAGCCACGTGCAAGAAAACGTTCATACATCTCTTGGAGTTGTATATCTCTAGATGACATTTCACTATTGTAACGAAGAACCCGGAGGAACTGTGATACAGGTAATGCATCCTTAAAGTGTTGAGGATGGAAACTGGTCGCCAACAAGAGCGTATTCCGATCGGTCTGTTTTCTGTATAGTGTATAACATAATGTACATTTCTCTGGATGTTTGTATACTTGAACATCAAGGAATTGTATAGATGTTTCATGCCACGAAGGTGTAAGGGTAATAGGTACTGGTGAAGAATTAACAGATTGAACCATATCTTCTAATTCCTCTACTGTACCATCCCATACCAGGAAGATATCGTCCACATATCGAAGATATTTCAAAATGTTTTGTTGATGCACTGGCAAAATATATTTATTTTCAAACCAAAACATAAAGGAATTAGCATATGAGGGCGCCATAGCCGCCCCCATAGCTGTGCCTGATGTCTGGAGGAAAAATTGGTCCTCAAATTTAAAATAATTGCAAGTTAATGCAATGGACAAAAACTCGATAAGATACTCAATTGGGGGTCCAACGTATGACTCCGAACCACATAGCATTTCCCGTACTGCTTGTATACCAAGGTCATGAGGTATGACGGTATATAAACTTTGCACATCAAGTGTGATCATCAGTTATAAAAGGAATAAAAATCTCTGCGATTTATTGGTGAAGAGCGACCCTGTTCAATGTTATAAGAAACCTTCTGTTGTTAAAAAGAAAGGATGTTTTAAATGTTCTGGCTGCGTTACATGTAGTCACATGATCAGTGGTACAACATTTAGCCATCCTTATAGTGGCAAACGTATATCTATACCACACTATATTACGTGTACCACTGATCATGTCATTTACATGATTACTTGCCCATGTGGCCTCTCGTATATAGGCAAGACTGATTTGACATTACGTGATCGTATACGCGGTCATCGTTCAGGAATTATGACCGCTTTTCGAGATAATAAAACAGAAAAACCTGTTGCCAAAAATTTTTTGGCAGCGCAACATCACTTGCCCACATTAAAATTTATAGCGATTGATCATGTCCCTCCTCTTCCCCGTGGAGGTGACAGATCTAAAGCTTTATTACAAAAAGAAGCAGCTTGGATTTATAAATTAGATACGGTCGCTCCTAAAGGATTAAATGAAAATATAGTCTTCTCTGTTTTTTTGTAGATATATCTTGTGTCCTTGTACTTGGCTGATTAGTTTCTGTGTTCATTTTTTTATTATTTGTATTTGTATTTGTATTTGTATTTCTATTTGTATTTCTATTTGTATTTGTATTTGTATTTGTATTTGTATTTGTATTTGTATTTGTATTTGTATTTGTATTTGTATTTGTATTTGTATTTGTATTTGTATTTGTATTTGTATTTGTATTTGTATTTTCATTTTCATTTTTATTTTTATATTTATTTTTATTTTCACTTTTATTTTTATTTATTTTTTTTATTTCATTTTTATTTTTATGTTTATTTTTATGTTTATTTTTATGTTTATTTTTAATTATTAGTATTATTATTATTATTTCTTTAGTTCCTCAATGCAGCTCTTCTTATATGGCTCTTTTGCTGTCTTTTGCGATGTGCCTACAATTTTGATTATCAATATGGCTATAAGATATATCTTTGTAAAGATTACCATACATAGACATGTTGTTGTAGTATATGGGGTATGTTTAAGATTGAATTACTGGATCTAATATACTAAGTCTTGGGCTGATAGGTTTGTTATATTGTCACCCTTCTCTTCCATGTTTACACTTATTGGTGTTCACTTTTTTGCACTTATTTGGAAGATGTATGAATGGGTGATTCGTATACATTTTATTGATTTTTATGGGTACATATTCTTTTTGTTGTTTGCTTTGTGCTTCTGTATGTTATATTAGCAGATCCTGGAGTATACATATACATATGTATTATTATATATTTATTATATGCACATTCTAATCCCCCCTTGGCTATTTAGCTGTATAGCTTATTTATATTCCTCCATCTAGACACTTTGTGTCCGTTCTTGTTAAAATCCCCTATCTCAGGATGCTGTTCTTTTTTTCTACATAGTTCACTTCGGGCACGGCGTCGTTCGGTCGCCTGGTTACCACTTATCACTGGTCTCTTCCATGAGACGTCACTACGTGATGACGTCATCACGGCATACAGCGCTTCCGGGTTTCCGGTTTCGCGGGTTATTGGGTTCCTAATTAATGCTATTCACATGTTTGGGTAAGTTTCTTGATTTGTTGATTTTGTATATAATGCCACTATTTGAAATGTATTGTGATCTTGAAAAAGACCCTTAGAGGTCGAAACGTTGATTTTCATCACGACTACAATGCAGTTTTTTTCACCTTAAAGTATTTGATTGTCGTCTTTCTTCAAGACCCGTGAGTGCACCCCAGTCTGTATATATGTGTGTATATATATATATATGTGTGTGTGTGTGTGTGTGTGTGTGTGTGTGTATATATATATATATATATATGTGTGTGTGTATATATAATCTATAATCTCTATATCTCTATCTATCTAACGCGGGTTGCACCGAGGCATAATACATTTTGTCTATATTCCAGCCTTGGAAGTAAGGAGAGTGCCAAGCAGTTATTGTTTTTTTGTTATATATATGTATATATGTGTGTGTGTGTGTGTGTGTGTGTGTGTGTATATATATATATATATGTGTGTGTAATATATATATAATATTTTATTCTGTGTATTTTGATATTTATAACAAAAAACGGTTAAGGACCGCGGACGTACCTATTATGAATAGGAGCCCTGGACTGGAGATCCGTGGCAATCGTCATGGGGGACTGCCGGAGACCCCCGAAGTCCCCCTGCTGCAACTCCGGCAACCCAGGCCCTCCAGGGCCATGTGATCAAAATGATCACATCGCCGCAATAGGAGTCTAGGAGCTGCCAGCAAGGGGACTGTCTGAGCTTTCAGACAGTCCTCCAGGCTGCTAAAAAGTAAAAAATAAAAATAAAAAATAAAAAATGTGTGTGTGTGTGTGTGTGTGTGTGTGTGTGTGTGTGTATATATTCTAAAATAATTAAAACCTTTTATAATTATTCATACATAATGCATATATATGATTTAATTAGAAGTGTACTTTGAGATATATACACATATATGTATAATATATTATAAAATGCTTTAATTATAATATACATATAGCAAACGTGTGTGTGTGTGTATGTATGTATGTGTGTGTATATATATATATATATGGGAAGGCGGAGTCTGGAGTTGTGGGAGGGGGTGATCCAGCCTACATAAACACAAACTTACCTCCATACTGGCCAACGTTGATTGGTCACTCCACCAGCACACCACAACCGAATTGGGCTAATAACACTATCAACAATGATTAAACCCTCCCCCCCCCCAAAAAAAAAACATGGTACCTCTCAACATCAAAAAGGACATATTGGAGGGTAAGGACGTTAATTCATGTCAGCGCAATTTGCTCATTCAGCTGTCACGCTACCAATTTGTGCTCCTTCGAACCCAATTCACCCACCACTAGCACGTTCGAACCAAGAGGGTTGAAAGACAAACTGGCTAGACCAATAGTCTTCTTGGAGAAGACTCAGATATACAACAACTTCAAAGCAGGGGGTTGCAGTTTCAGTGCCTGCAGGTTGTTGCATGTCTGCTCCATCTGTTTTAGAGCCCACGCCAAAACCACATGCCCTAATCGTCTCTTTCCTAACAAATGACTAAAGGAGGTACAAGTCGACAAACTAGACTTTTACCTTGTCCCACACCCTTCACAAGACCTAGTCAATTTTCTCATCACGGGCTTCACTGAAGGGTTCCACACTGGGTTAATTGCACTACCAACGGGCACGTTTGAATGTAACAACTTACAGTCCGCAACTTCAGATCCCACTACAGTGGATACACTCCTCAGCACTAGACTGAATCACTATGCAGGCAAGTCTCCCTGCAGACAAAGTTCAGAGAATCAGGACAGAGGTAGAATTGTTCCTCGACAGAGGTGCCACAAGCCAGAAAAACCTACAATCCCTCCTTGGTTCTCTGAACTTTTCCATGAGAGTTATCCCACAAGGACGAGCGTTTATATCCATGCTACTCAACCTTTTACCCACACTAACGAACGACTACAGCATAGTCACTCTGGACCAATAAGCTAGGTCAGACTTAGCCATGTGGAGTCAGTTCTTGAGTCAATGAAACGGTATTAACATGTTTATACCACCCTGTACAGAGATTTCCCCAGTTATATGGACTGACGCTGCAGCCCACTCAGGGTACGCAGCTATTTTTGGTAACAAATGGTTCAGAGACACATGACCAGTTGAAACAGCAATGTTACCATCATTCAACACCACCTTGCCCTTTTTGAGGTCTACCCAATAGTGGCAGCAGCCCAAGTTTGGGGACACATTTGGAAGGGACAAGCTGTAAAATGCTACTCGGACAACACAGATACATGCAATATTATTAATAAAGGGAGATCCTCAATCCCGACCATCATGAGGTTAGTCAGGAAACTGGTATGGTTGGCAGCCACAGAGCACTTTCATTTCATGTGCGAACATATACCGGGCCACCACAACACAGCAGCTGATGCCCTTTCTCGCTCTAAATTACAGGTGTGACATCAAGAACATCCCACTGCTGAGAAAAACCCATACAGATCTCAGCTAGTCCAGGAACTCATCCTGGACTAAATACACTCATGGCTCACGGCAGAATGCTAGCACAATCAGCACTCTCTGCAAACACCAGACGCTCGTACAATCGAGCACTAACAATATTCAACAGAATCATCATAGAAGTAGTAACCCGTGGTTATTAGATACCATGGTGGCATTTACATCTTTTTGCCACCTACACCTAAAGCTGGCACACAATACGATAAAATTATACCTTTTATGGGTTATTGAGATCAAACAAGTTCACCATAGAACAAACCAGTAATATCACTAACATGCTGAAAATGGCGGACCTTAACAAAATAGGGGACCACTATGTTTTTACACTTCGACACTCCAAAACGAATCAAACAGGACCACCCAACAAAATCCCCATATACCCCACAGACCACAAATGGTGCCCAGTACAGTTATTTGACCAACTATATCCATGTATAAAAATACAAGATAAAAACACCCCCCTACTAAATCTACACAGTAATCCGATGACAAAATCCAAATTTATGGTCCACGTATGGACCCTCTTTACAAAAATAGGGTGTAACCCATTAGCTTTCACCAGTCATTCATTCCGCATAGGGGCAGCAACTGCCGCTTTTAGTCAGAACGTCCCAGCACACATTATTAAAAAAATTAGGACGATGGAAGTTGTCCGCATACAACCGGTACATACTCCAACTGGAAAAAGAACGGAGGAAAGCATTTAAGGACATAACCAAATAAGGTGATCATGTCAAACACAATCTTGTATTAAAGATGTTTTTGCCCTCTTTATTTTACAGGCCTGCCCATACATTCAGTTTCAGCACACCACAACCAGTGGTATTAGGCAAGGTTAAAACATAGGTTCAACATTTCAGTCCTCACATGGGACTTTCATCAGGAGTGCGATCAGCATTCAGGAACAGGTCTGATGGTTACAGCCTGATTCACATCGATTCCACACTAAGGTCTCCAGTTTCACGAAACACTCTGCCTTATCAGTGCTGAGATCGGACGGGAGCTTGCACTGCAGGGACCAGTGGATGGTAAACGGCTGTCAAGCCTCTGATTCTTTCAAATGTGTATGTGGTGTCTTGGAGAGGAGTACCACCACTTGCTGATGTAAGGGTTTTTATTTGGGGGTAAGGGAATCTTTTTACACAAATAAAAGCAGTAATATAAATATATATATATCTCCTTTCAAGGTGCAATCTATATTGAGCTACAGTGTATCCATAGATGTTACATCTTTGCTGCAAGACGAGATTAACCCTTTAAAGACTTTTACCCAGAACTTTTGGACTCTTAAGCAAGTTTTAAATATTTTTTTGTGCATAATCAAACTTATTGTGATATATAGAGTTTGATATATACATAATACTAATGCACAGTTATAAGTTGTTGGTTTTCACATTTACACTGCCAATTGTAAGGCTATCATATATAGCGATGACATTCATTTTGTCAGTATTTGTAATATTGTTAAGCGAGCAAAGCAGTAAGGGAAATTGGATGTACTTGTCCAGCTAGGGACAAATGACTTGGCTTGCAAGGAGGTTTCAGAGGTAAAGGGAGTTTTTAGTGTTTTTGCCAATGATATACGGCAGGTTGCTTCCACACTGTCATTCTCTGAAGTTCTGCTTGTGGATAACACTCAGAACGACAGACGGATGCGTATTAGGGACTTTAACTTGTGGCTTGGTGAATGGTGTCGGGGGCAAGGATTTGGCTTTATTTCTCATGGTAGCTTTGTTTGGAATGGAAATAACCTGTACAAAAAAGATGGTTTGCATCTTTCTCAAAAGGGAACAAATGTTCTCAGTGAGCAGTTCAGAGGCTTTGCTAGGATGTATTTAAACTTCCTGATGTGAATTGGAAAACCAAAATAGCTGCTTGTGCCGGGAGCACACATATTCTAAACTCTCTACTGGGAATGTCTCTAAAACAAGTCGTTGAGGAGCCAACTCGTAAGGAGGCCATACTAGATTTAGTGTTAACAAATGGAGATTTGGTATCAGATATTACTGTAGGTGAAAGTTTAGGATCCAGTGATCATCAGTCAGTGTGGTTTAATATAAGAACAGTGACTGAGTCACACCACACAGAAAAAAAAGTTTTAGACTTTAGAAAAACAGACTTTTCTAAAATTAGAATATGTGTAAAGGAGTCATTATCAGACTGAAGCAATTTAAATGGAGACCAAGAGAAATGGGATTATTTAAAAGTTGCACTACTGAAGGCAACAGAAAATTGCATTAGGTTTGTCAGTAAAAGCAAAAAATTCAAGAAACCACTGTAGTACTCCGCAGATGTGGCCAGACTAGTAAACAAAAAGTTAGCATTTAGTAATTCTAAAAAAAACAGTGAGGAAGACAGAATGATCTATAAGATTAGGTAGAACGAGCATAAGCTAGTTATAAGAGCTTCCAAATCACACACAGAAAAGAAAATAGCACAGTCAGCAAAAAAAGGGACAAAACATTTTTAGATACATACATGAGAAAAGGAAAGTAAAACGAGGATTAGTTAGATTCAAAACAAAAGAAGGAAGGTATGTAGAAGAGGATAAAGGTCTAGCTGACTGCCTCAATAAATATTTTTGTTCAGTATTTACAGATGGAAATGAAGGAAAGGGGCCTCCGTTAGGAAAGAGGACAAATTAGTCATTTGCTACATATGAGTTTACAGAGGAAGAGGTTCTATTTCAACTGTCAAAAGTAAAGACAAATAAGTCAATGGGACCTGATGGAATACACCCAAAGTTATTAAAAGAGCTTAGTGGTGTACTAGCAAAACCATTAACAGATTTATTTAACCAATCATTGTTAACAGGAGTAGTCCCAGACGATTGGAAGTTAGCAAATGTTGTGCCCATTCACAAGAAAGGTAGTAGGGAGGAGTCGGGAAACTATAGGCCAGTAAGCCTTACTTCAGTAGTGGGGAAAGTAATGGAAACCATGTTAAATGATAGGATTGTTAAACATCTAAAAACACATGGATTTCAAGATCAGAGACAGCATGGGTTTTCTTCAGGGAGATCATGCCAAAGTAATCTTATTGATTTTTTTTGATTGGGTAACTAAAATAACCGATCAGGGTGGTGCAGACTTTGCTTACCTAGATTTCAGTAAGGCTTTTGACACTGTTGCACATAGAAGGCTTATCAATAAACTGTAATCTTTAAGTTTGGATTCCAATATTGTAGCATGGGTAAGGCAGTGGCTGAGTGACAGGCGAGGGTTGTAGTCAATGGAGTATATTCGAAGCATGGGCTGGTGGGGTACCTCAAGGATCTGTACTTGGACCCATTCTCTTTAATATTTTTATTAGTGATATTGCAGAAGGCCTTGATGGCAAGGTATGTATTTTTGCTGATGATACTAAGATATGTAACAGGGTTGATATTCCAGGAGGGATAAGCCAAATGGCAAATGATTTAGGTAAACTAGAAAAATGGTCAGAATTGTGGCAACTGACATTTAATGTGGATAAGTGCAAGATAATGCATCTTGGACGTAAAACCCAAGGGCAGAGTACAGAATATTTGATAGAGTCCTAACCGCAACATCTGAGGAAAGGGATTTAGGGGTGATTATTTCGGATGACTTAAAGGTAGGCAGACAATGTAATAGAGAAGCAGGACATGCTAGAAGAATGCTTGGTTGTATAGAGAGAGGTATTAGCAGTAGAAAGAGAGAAGAGCTCATGCCATTATACAGAAAACTGGTGAGACCTCGCTTGGAGTATTGTACGCAGTACTGGAGACCATATCTACAGAAGGATATTGATACTTTAGAGAGAGTTCAGAGAAGGGCTACTAAACTTATTCATGGATTGCAGGATAAAACTTACCAGGAAAGGTTAAAGGATCTTAACATGTATAGCTTGGAGGAAAGACGAGACAGGGGGAATATGATGGAAACATTTATATACATAAAGGGAATCAACACCGTAAAGGAGAAGACTATATTTAAAAGAAGAAAAACTACCACAACAAGAGGGCATAGTCTTAAATTAGAAGGGCAAAAGTTTGAAAATAATATCCTGAAGTATTACTTTACTGAGAGGGTAGTGGATGCATGTAATAGCCTTCCAGCTGAAGTGGTAGAGGTTAACACAGTAAAGGAGTTTGAGCATGCGTGGGATATGTATATGGCTATCTTAACTATAACATAAGGCCAGGGACTAATGAAAGTATTTTTAAAAATTGGGCAGACTAGATGGGCCGAATGGTTCTTATCTGCCGTCACATTCTATGTCTATGCTGGGTTACAGCACTGAGACCTATACATAACATGTTTTATTTACGTTTAAATTGTGTGGCAAGCTATTTAAAGTAGAAACATACTCAGACATCACTGGGCATTCTGCCATATTGCATATACTTTACCACAGGGGAAGCTCAGCATTTTAGTTGCATCACTTATGGGGTGTTTACACTGGAAGGGAGATTATGCCATACAGGTTTTCAACACTATACTAACAGACCGGTTTTTCCTCTTTTCCCTTTCATCAAATATATGTATTGTTGTGGTAATATATGTATGTGTGTGTGTGTGTATATATATATATATATATATATATATATATATATATATATATATATATATATGACATTCATGTTGACAGCTAAGGCGAGGCTGTTACATAAATTGAGTGTACATTTGGTTTGTCTATATAGATATATGGATCAGCTTCCATGTTTTAAAAGTGGGTAATTAATTGAAGCTCTTATCTTCAACAACACATGGCCTCTTATTCCCCTTATGGTTAATCGCCCAGGTACTGGCTGGTCATACTCACATATATTATCATTAATATAAAGTTTGGTTAAGACTGTTATTTGGGTCAGTTTTATATAACGCCACTCATTTCAGTACTGTATTAAGGCTAGTATTTTCAGAGATTCCTCTACTTATTTACGCTGTGCTTACTTTTCAGGTTCAGGTTGGCTTATACCACTTACGTTTTGTAAAATCAAATCTCTAAATATTACTTTCCAGTGAGTAGGGTGTAGGGTAAGGGGTTTTACTCTCAGCAATTAAGGGGGAGTCCTTTGTTACTCTATATAACATATACTCCTCTTTTTGCTATCATTAGGTTAAACCTCTCTTTCACTACAGTAGTGGGGGAAGTCTCTGATTCTGTGTTGGGTTATGACCAATTTCTGAGTTAAGTGTTACTGTCTTTTCAAATTCTAGGTGGCCACTAGTATAAAATTTTCTGGTCTCTTCGCCTCCGTCATAGTGGTCCTGCGAGGCCAACCCCCATTTGATAATATTCACCCCTCGGGCCAAATACTAGTTATCCGCCTCACACGTTTGCATAGAGAGTGCCTCTCTTGTCAAACCCTTTCTATCTTATGCTTTTAGTTGTCATCGAGAGGCCAACACCCCGCCACAACGTTTCGGTGGCAGCATTTTCCCTTGCGCCAATCGATTGATCTTCTCAAGCCACTTGGCATCTAGTAGGGCCTCACCTGTCACCACACTTAGGAAATTGTTTCGCAACTTGGCATTAGTTAGCTAGCCAGTAGCCAATATGGTACAGTTGCTGATTATGTCTTGAATATTTTTCTTTTAGTATGTCTCAGCTACCTGAAGATACAATTTGCCTCTCCCCAGTTCTTCGGTCAGGTCCTTGTCACCTTCATGAAAAGGCGACATTGTTAGCCCAACTTCTATAAGATCATGGACAATCCCTCGTATTGTCCAGTTAGATATAGGGCCCAATTCAAAATTCTGGCGCTTGCTTACAAATCCCTACATAATGCTGCTCCAACATACCTATCCTCCCTCATACACAAGTATGTCCCGTCGAGACCCCTGCGCTCAGCCCAAGACCTACTCCTATCCTCTGCCCGGATCCCCACCTCTGATGCTCGCCTTCAAGACTTCTCCAGGGCTGCACTTATTCTGTGGAACTCCCTTCCCTCCTCAATCAGACTTTCACCCAGCCTCCATTCCTTCAAAAAATCTTTGAAAACTCACTTCTTCATTAAAGCGTATCAATTAAACTCTCAGCAGGTTTCTCATCCCCCACCCCATGACTCCGTTCCTTCACCTGTCAAAAATGACCTACCAAGCACTCAATAAACCCTTCTGTAACAAACTATTTAATTCCCTACTTTAACCCTTTGTGTCACTATACCCCACTCCCTCTAGCATGTAAGCTCATCGAGCAGGGCCCTCAACCCCCTCTGTTCCTGTACATCAGTGGTCTGATCTCAATTATGTGTCTGTTAGTCCACCCATTGTACAGCGCTATGGAATTTGTTGGCGCTGTATAAATAATAAAATAATAATAATAATTACTGCGGAGCTTCGTAGATGTAGTATCCCTTTTCCTGCTACGGCCAGAAAAGCTGAACTATTTAAGCTTATGTGGACTAATACTGATAACTCAGGGGTGGGAGAGGGGACAAGTGGTCCAGGCAACTCAGACCTTAATGCCATGATTGCCTCACTGGTAGCATCTATAGGCAAGGTTAACGATAGACTTGATAGGATCGAGGCTCAGAGCCTTCCTATTATGTCATCTATACTGTACTCCCCAATGCTCCACTATTACAAACTGGTAATTACTTACCTTCTGGTATCGAAACCCACATTTTTAATCCGGTGCATATGGTGCCTGCAAACATTAAGAAAGACATCTTGGAGGGGAAAGATGTTAATCTTGTTGCACTACTTATTGCTTCACATGATGTTATTGAGAACCGCACTTATGCTTATGGTGATATTTCGGTGGTGTTAAAGGTCAGGGACCCTAGACTTAATAAGAAACTGTCTATACCCGATTTTGTCATTGCATTTGGTATATATCGGGATGTAATTTGTTTGGTATACCCGCATAGACAAGAAGAACTCCACCTTTATTTGCACAAGCTGGTGGACTTGGGAAATAAATACGGTGGGTCATCCTTTTAGGATTACCACCGGTCCTTTTCTGCAAGGGTGTCTGCAATCTTGGCATAGTACAACATTAAAACTGGAGTCGTATGGATATGGAGCTATTTTGCAGACACTTTGCTGGTCTAAAGACACCGGCTTGTGCAATTTGTGCTTCCACCTCACACTATTGTCCCATCATGCCAGAATCCACACCTGGGACTTTCCAGAAGACACAGACTAGGATGGACAGATCAGGCAAGGACAAACTCTGTCGTCCTATCGTTTACCTTGAGAAGTCGCAGGTATGTAACAACTTTAATGTAGGTGTAATGGATCACCTGGCACCCTGACTGGGTACCACCATTGAAGGATGCTCCTAGCGCTTCCTGAGGGCTCCTAGCACTCCACTAGACACCATAACCACTACAGACCCCATGAACTGCCGCAGCTTGGTTGGGTCTCGTCGTCTCCTACCCACCCTGGACCTACGACAAGGCTCCAGGTTCCAGTGGGTGAACCTCTCTTTCCCCAGAGAGTGAAGCAGGAACAAGCTCTTAAGATTATTATCCAAGGGAGTATGAAGAGCATAGCTGTTTCCCCCAATAAGAGACAGGACTCTAAATTGAGGGTGAAGTAGAACTGGTTTAATGAGCACAAAGGCATTTCTTATATACAGTTTCCCCACAAGGTTACCACCCACGTGGAGCACAGGACACAGTCACAACCAATCAACACAGTATTGTACAGTTAGACACTCCCAGCTAATGTACACAAACCCTCCCCTCTGCCTGTGATACAATTACCAAACACAATGGACTAACTCAATTACCACAGGCAGAAAATATCCGGTTTTACCCAATGTTCAGAAACACCCCAAAACTACAACATATCCCCACAATCCTACATCCCTGGATAGCCCTGATCTGGATGAACAACATATCCAAAAATCACCCAGATCAGAACAGGGGTTCAAAAGTTTTATGGAAGTCACATTTGACCAACCGCAAGCATGGCTTTCATGCCCAAAATAGTTCCACAGATTTAGGCTGTGCGGCCGGTCTATCTTCTCTATCCTGGAGATAATTGGCTTAAGTGGCTGTGGTAAGGTACAGGAAATGTCTAAACACTGTTACAAAAACCACATTAAAATACATAACTCCTATAATACAGTGTTCAACCTACATGTCCAACATATCCCCAGATAGCGTGGATCTGAGCGCATAATATGTCTCATGTTAAAAGTGCCCTATAGTACAAGGAAGGGTGAGGTCAGAAAATAGCATGGGCTGATGGGAGATTGAGAAGGGACAAAGCAGCCAGTTTAAACTGGTCTGCCAGTGTCCCTGGGACAACGCCCTGCTGGAGAACAATAGGACAGGAAAAAGGGGGAGGGGAAGAGGCACATTTTCCCATGGAAGTCACTTTTTAGCCTGTCTTTTTGCAGGGCCCATAGTCTTGGGGCAGGAGGCTGGCAAGAAGTCCCCTCAAAAAACTCATGGCAAACTCCCTAAAAAAGGGGTGTTTGTCACAGTAGGTACATGCGGAAATAGTGCATGTGAATTGTTACATGTGTGTTCACATTGTTTTAGGGCTCATGCCAAGTCCATGTGTCTTAATAAGTCATGCTAAACCGTATCTGACATCCGTAAACATTGGTTCTTTGGCTCACGCATTAGCTTCTTACCCATCCAAACATTTAGTGGATTTCCTGATTGATGATTTCACAGAGGGATTTCATACAGGTCTGGTACATATCCCTGCTGGCATTTATGAATGCAACAATTTGCAATCAGCATTTTCTGACGTGGAAACGGTTGATGCTCTTTTACAAAGAGAATTGGAAGATGGGTTTTTGTTGGGACCTTTTCAGGCGCCCCCCATTTTCCAATTAGAGAACCGACCCTATAGGATTAGTCACCGGGACAGATGCTGCAGCATCAACAGGTTTTGCTGCCATATTTGGCAAATGTATTGTTTTCTTCACCTATATCCTGCATCCTGGAATGTTTATGGTGTAAGATCAACTTTATTGAGGCTGGTAAAGAATATTTTGACCCACTACTACTATTTCTATCCACTGCATCCTTCTTTTCAAGCTACTAGTCTGAGCCAGCTTTAAGTGGCTCAGAATCATGTGAGTTGGACCAGTAAAGTGCATACAGGTTTTTAACTGTGTTAACTATATTACCCTATGGTCTTTTTATATTTGCATCTTTAGATTCCACATTCAACGTCTAACTGTGGTATTTATGCAATATTTGTATATTGTATATATTTCACTGTTAAGTATGTTTTTTTTAGAGTGAGTCACAAAGGTGATTGAGCACTTTTTTTATCACCGTCTTACTATTGTTTTTTATTATGATGTGGTTGTGTACTCCTGATAGTTTGATTGTGTTGTATGAAAGTTTGAGATGGTGGCAAAATGCTACCATGGTTTGGATCAAATAATCGTGAATGTTAAATTCTACAGTGAACTGCTTAAAAATGACTATAGCTCTTTGATAGGTTTTACTAGTGTTTATGGATAATGTTGCCTGTGCCAGTTTCCTGCCATGTGCCAATAGCTGGGTCAGTCCAGGATTAAGTTGTTGAATTCTGGGGTATGGGTTGTGGGGATATTTATGGGATAATAATAGTAAACAGTTGAGAATTGCCCACTATTTCAATTCTCAGATCCCAAAGAACGTTTATCGTGTTAAGTGAAATGTATTTCATATAATTAATATCACAATGTATAAAAATAGATTTTATTTATGATAACCAATAATTAACAAATAATATTATGTAACATGCATGACAATAATCAATGAATATTCAGTATAAAACGATATGCAATACAAAGAAATGGGTATTACGTTTCAATGGCTAAACGGCATTATCTGTCAAGAATTCTGAGGATTTATGAGGTATCCTTAACATAGACTTTTCACAGCTAAGAACAGAATTCCTCAGAGTGCAGCGTAAGGTCGTAAAGTTTAGCAGACAGTTAGAATAACCCTTTCAATGCTGGCTAGATCTCCTAGGTAGTTAAGATCTATTCTTATGTATTTTTAAATAAAATAACATTTAAACCAGTTCACTAGTCATTTTCTTAAACCATCCATAAGAGAATTTACCACATTATATAAGCAGATTTTTAATTTGTCTAAAAGATATCTATCTTAATTTAGAGCAAATCAATACACCTGGATAAAAACAGCGGTATGCTAACACGTGATAATATCACATCAATATATAATTATTCTTAATTCCACCTGCAGAATGGAATGTTTATAACTATATATTCTTAGTTAACTAAGATTTCTTAATATGGAAATCTGACCGTGCTTTATCCAGTCATATATAATGCTATTAATACATTTTAATTAATTTAATTTAATTAAATGAAACCAGTATAATTACCAGTTGAGTAGATATTTCATCCGATTGGTAGTCTCTCTGCATGGAGGTGTTGGTTAGAAAGTCAGTAAATTCTAAGTGTTAGAGTTTTAGGAGTAGAGTGTTATTCTCAGATGTTGTCCGAGTTGGAATCCCCAAACTTCCAATTCCTCTCTCCTCTCCGTTGCATATCTTGCATGTGCCTCCTCTCGTATCTTTTCTCTATCTTCCCTTTGTCTTAACTTTTAAAGGGCCAGACTCTCTGTACGTCATCAGTTGATAACCCAATAGAAGCACTAGAGGTGTGGTTATCTTCCAGATCGCAAATTAGTTATTTGGTCTATAGAGGGCAGTCTTGTCCCACTAAACATACCTATCCAGGAAAGAGTTAACTTTTCCTGGTGGCTATTTTGACGTCATTTTGCGTTATCTTTATAGTGCCATAATTTAAAATTTCAAAGGGTTTCTTAAATTTTGTCCAGACTTAGCGTCTGCAATTCCTGCCATAATTTCTGATATGACAGATCATGAACTAAGTTTACCCTTTTCCATACAATGGTACCTTATATATATAGACAGTTAAATATTAAATTTAATCTTCTCTGTCACAATTGTCTGGGTTTAAATTTGATTATATTCCATTAGCATTAGACAGTCTGTCCAACCCCCTTCCTTATCACTTGGCTTGTATATACCATGCATTCCTCAGATCTGGGAAAGTGGTTAGCTTACAGATAGAAATATAGTGTCTTTTTGTTAACTTGAAATAACAAAATGGAGTCTGGTCTGTTCAGAGTGACTCAGAATATACACTTTTAGTTTCTATCATAGCACAAAATGTCTGCCGATATAAATACTCTGACATAACCCCCCTTTAGTGCATTTCATAGCCAAAATTAATTTAGCTTATGAATAAGCACTATAGAAGTTACCAGACATATTGTGCAATCACATCATTTCTAACATAGGCCCGTGCGTGGAATGAACATTTTTGTATATATTTGTACCTGTAAAAGTTTTGAACTTTACACTTAGTACAATCAACCATAATATCATTATTATCATAGTACATTATTTTCATTTGAAAAATGTCTTTGGGAGTTACATATGGTATGGCCAATAAAAAGCAAATCTCCATACGTTCCGGATCAATTAAGAGAGGTATAGCGCTCCCCATCTCAAAGGCCAGATTTAATTGCATAGGCTCAATTGTCTCTCCATCCACATTGGCAAGCATCGCATGAACAATATCCTTGGATACAAAATACAGAGGTATGCGTCCCCCTGCCAATTCGATCATTCCAGTTTGCACTTCGTCAAGAAAAGCAAGTGTGTGGAACAATATTGGGTCATGCAGAAATAAAAGTTCACGCTTAAATAAGTCATGACTTTGGTGCAACTCAGTGGATTTGGCAATTAACTCTGAATGCAAATTTGTTGTAACAACTGTGTCTTCCACAATAGTTAACACGTCTTGGAGAAGTGTTCTTTGCTGTTGTATCACCTGATGAATATCGTTAATGTGTTGCTTTAGCGCATAGATTTCCATATCCAGCTTTTGGACAGTAATAGAGTTGGCTGCAGACATTCCAGTTGCGACAACTGCACCGACAGTGGCACAAACTAATGCAACAATTATAGCGGTGAGGAACCTTTTGGGTCGGTTGCTCATCGGAATAGAACTGGATACAAATGGTTTCCGGGCTTGCTCCAAGATGTTTCGCACACGGTCCTGTGCTCTTTGGAGGTGCATCTGGTACCAAGTCTGTAACTCAGGAAGCTGCATCGATGAAATGTTGTATGCCTTCTCGATGGAAATCTTGGGGTCCAAGCTGACGAACACACGTCTGGTCAGGATCCTCTTCTCTGTTAAGATGAACCCTGGTGTCTCTTGAATCAGGATGCCGGAGGATGGTCCCATCTCTGCGATCGGGTCGGTCCGTAGCTCTTGGCACAGGAGCAGTACGATCCAGAAACACGCCACATCCTTCTTGGACATCTTTCGACAGTCACGGATCAGGAACCCGTTTCAGACTTATCTACTAATGATTCAAGGTTTGTTAAGCATACAAACTTATAACAGTGTGACATCACTTGGCCTAGGACAACACATTATTACGATTCATCAACATATGTATTCTGTCTAATTCTATTTTTATAACTTCATCCCTCACTACATTTATTACTGACTCTTCAGCAATTTGCCTATAGCAGTTAAACAAGCTAGTAACCTGCTTATAAAATGTAGTTATTGGATGGCAAGGAAATGGTTAATGACATGAACGTACATGAGATCATGGCACATCACAACATTTCACATCATACTATACCACGTGAATCAAGCATTCATCCAGGTTAGTCGTTCATCCTTCTGCATCCGAATCCACACCTATAATCCTTAATTGAGATTTAGGATGACAAGCACGCAACTGGTTAATGTGAACCCACTTTTCAATAAAATCACCATCCTTAGGAATTTTTATCTTGTACGCTACTGGGGAAATTTTGTCAATGATGACATATGGCCCTTTCCAAGAAGGTAAAAATTTCTTTTCCTTGACTTGATTTCGCGCAAAGTTATACAGATAGACTTGATCTGTTATCTCATATTCCTTTTTCGTGGTTTTTAAATCGTAATAGGTCTTAACCCCTGTCGCTGCTTTTTCTAGATTCTTTTGAGCAAAAGCAAATGCATGCTGTAAATGCTTGCGCAAATCTTCAATGTACTGATGCGTAGTGGCAGCATTGATCAAATTATGATCTGAAGTACGATATAGTAAATGCTGTGGTAAAACCATCTTTCTTCCTGTCATCAATTCAAAAGGTGACAATTTGGTAGCAGTGCTAGGTGTAGCTCTAATCGCCATTAAAACTAGGGGCAATTTAATGTCCCAGTCTTTACCAGACTCCTTAACATATTTCTTCAGAATATTAACGATAGACTGGTTATATCGCTCTACCCCCCCGCTAGACGCAGCGCGGTATGCAATATGTAGCTTTCGTTTAACACCTAGAATGTTCCACATCTTAGCCATTACTTCGCTGGTAAAATGACTACCTCTGTCTGACTCAATTCTTTGAGGCAGACCGAACCTGGAAAAGACATGGTTAATCAACAAAGTGGCGCACACGGTACTCGTGTTCTCTTTACAAGGCAAACATTCTATCCACTTTGTGTACATACATGTAACGGTTAACATGTATTTGTTACCTCTTGAAGATCTTGTTACAGGACCTATAAAGTCAATTTGAATATCAGACCAGGGTAATGACACCCCCCTCTTCTGAAGTGGTGCACGATGGGTTGGACCATGGGGTTGATATTGCGGACAAATCAAGCATCCCTGACAGTATGTCTTAACATCCCTTAACATGTGTGGCCAATATGCATAATCACGCAATATCTCATATGTGATCTTATCACCACGATGCCCAGATGTAGGTGCATCATGTGCGTGTTGGAGCATTAACCCTCTGTATACAGTTGGGACTACCCATTGTTGTATACCATGTTTAGAAGTTCTGACCAGTAACCCATCCATGATACTAAATTGGACTTTATATCTCATCAAGATTCGTAAATCTTCATTATCTTTGCAATCCTCATCTGTGATGGGATTGGCAGTAGGGTCTTCTATATGTCTATAGAATATGCCTATGACGGGATCATTCTTTTGACTAGTAATCAGGTCCTCACTAGGAGCTTCTTGACTCCATTGCACGACGTTTAAGTCGGCATTATCTCTAGCCTGTCGTCTAGTTATGGCTTCAACATGAATTGAACCCATAAGATCATCAATGTTTAGGGTTTCACCATTGATGGCAGCTTGTTTTGCCAGTGAATCGGCTAAGTCATTACCATCCTTGTCAATACCTTCTATTTTAGAATGGCCTTTGGTTTTCTTCCAATATATGGATAAACCATTTTCCTTAACCAGCTCATCGATTTTACAAAACAATTTCCCATGTTTAACAGGTTTGTTATTGCTTTTCAGCATTTGGTTACGTTTCCAGCTAGGCAGATATTCGACGAAACTGTTGCGAACATAGTTGGAATCAGTTATAATAACAAATTCTTTGATACCATATTCTATTGCCATTTGAATGGTCTTATATACTGCACAGAGTTCGGCTATCTGACTGCTTTTGGGACCAATATTGTATCCTATAGATACATTGGGATAATCACCTGTCCAGGCGATTCCGATACCTGCAACTAACTTCCGTTCAGCACCAACGACGTGGTGATATGAACAACCATCAATGTATACCCACGGTAGTGGTCGACAGTATTCCTCGTCATAAACTTTATAAGGAGATAGCAATTGCTCTTCTAGGAAGTCATCTCCGGTGTCATTATCATCCAGAGATGGAGCAGTACAGTCATGTAATTCTGCTAAACCTTGGGCAACTGGGCTTCTCTTATTATGTTTATAACGGACTTCTAACGGCCATCCCTGTAAGGATAGAGTCCATGCAGTAATCCGACTGTTAGAGAGATTACCGTCTCTAATTCTTTCACTCTGCAGATACTGTAGAGGTTGGTGAGCTGTTTCTACAATTATTTTCTCACCTTGGATATAGCTACGAAAATTTTGTAGTGCCCAGACAGTCGACAATAACGCCTTCTCACACGTGTTGAATTTAACTTCAACAGGTGACAAAGTCTTGCTAGCATATGCAATAACTTTGTTTAAACTGTCCTGCTTCTGATACAGAACAGCACTTATGCTTAAATCGGTATATCCTGTCTCCAGATAGAAGGGTTTACCCCCCTCTGGGTATGCTAAACAGGGTGCCTGAGTGAGCTTCCTCCTCAGTTCACTTACCGCTTGGTCCTGAGGCTCCCCCCAGTTCCAGGTAGTTTCCTTTTTAAGCAGGTGTAAGAGTGGTTTAGTTATTTCTGCATAGTTATCTATAAACTTACGGGAGTAGTTAGTCATACCAAGGAACGATCTTAATTCCCTGATGTTTGAAGGTGTTTTAGCCTTTAGTACGGCTTCAACCTTCTTCCTCTGGGGATTTAATCCTTCAGAAGTTACCTCATGTCCGAGGAAATTGACATGGGTGCGACACCATTGCGCCTTTTGTAAAGACAGTTTAATCCCTGCTTCTCTTAACTGAGTGAGAACATGTCTAATCTCTAAGATATGCTTATCAAAGGAAGTGCTTTTCAGCAAGACATCGTCGACATATGATAACGTTCCTCTCTCGAGTGCGTCAGGCATAGCTTTATGCATGAACACAGCGAATTCATGACCAGAGTTTATATAACCGAAAGGCATACGGGTCCAGGTATACTGCTGCTTTCCAAATGTGAAGGCCAATTTGTATTGGTCTTCATTATGGACTGGTACAGTCCAATATCCCTGCGCACAGTCAATGGCAGTGAATATTTTGGATCCCTGCATTTGTACCAAACATTGGTCTATGTATGGCGTTGGCCAACCAGACATATAGACGCGTTTATTTAGCTGTCGTAAGTCAGCGCATAAACGCCATTGTCCATTAGGTTTCAGAATCCCCAAGATCGGATTATTATACGAACTGTGCACTGGACGTATAATGCCCCTTTCCTTTAAATTCTGAATGATGTCTTGTAGACCATCATATGACGCTAATGGGAGTCTATATTGTTTGATAAATACAGGTGGTAAATTTGGATCAGTTTGTATTCTGGCTACGTGGAGGTTAGTTAACCCACAGTCGTAGGAATCTTTGGCAAAAATATCTTGGAATTCCAAAAGGATTTCCTTTAGCTGTTGCCGCTCAGCATCATTGGAGCAACCGTCAGCTAAAGATATTTGCTCTTCTAGCCTTTCCTGAAATCCTGGAAAGATTTCAGGCTGGCCTATCTCATAAGCTTCTTCAAGCCTAGAAGTTAGGTCAGTTCGGTGTTGACTTACCTTTTCTCTTTGGTCGTGATACTCTTGTGATTCCTGCTCATTGAGCGGATGATCGAAGGTGATAGATGCTTCTTCGATTTTACACGAGCCTTCTTCAACGTTGAAGGGATATACAGATAGGATAGTGAATAATCCTTCTGGGGAGGAATGGAATATTTGATCGACAATTTCGTCCTCAGTTAAGTATTCTTCAGGGATGAGGCCTATAATTTGGTTTTGGAAACCAAATGTATAGTACTCAGCATCCAATGCTAGACCTAATAATGTTCCTTTTGGTAAAGTAACACTATTGGGTGTAACATTGTTGACCATGATATAGGTGGGATTCTTACCAATACTTACCATTGGTGTATGTGTTACCACCATCCCTAATTGTTGTATCCTGTTGGATAAACAGATTAGGGCATCAGAGTTTTCCAATCTCTGACCCTCCTTGACCTGTAGGGGTAAAAGAAAATTACTTGTCCCCTGTGGAATGGTTATGTCATCAGGAACTTGGATACTTACCGCATATGGGAGTATTTGTCCTGATTTCAGGGCGTTTTCCTCGTGTAGGTATCCACAAGGATTACCTTTTAACCTTGTCCACAAGTTGGAATTAATCAGGTCAAGGTGTATGGCAAAGCGATGTATGACATCATTGCCAACGTAAACCTGATAGCGAGGTTCGTCTATCACTAGGAATAAATGTTTAACTGTCTTATTTCCGATGGAAATAGATAGTAAACATTTTGCTATCACATTGTGACTCTCTGATTCGCCATCCAGATTCTGGATCCACCTGTCATGTGGGGAAGCGTACCTGATCATTTTAGGATTAGCGATCTGCTTTAACAGACTTCTGCTAATATAGCTGTTCTCACTCTTTAAGTCCAGCTTTGCATTCCTACTTCTTCCTAAATCATTTATTTGCATAGGAAAGAATAAGTTGTTATTAACCCTTTCAATTCTGGCAAGGAATTGAGCATGACCTGCCAGATCTACAGATTCAACATAGTCCCTGTGGAGAGAAATGGTTAAAACATCACCTTCCAGAGAGACATTCTGGATCCTCTCTGGAGCAATTCTTACGGAATGCTCATCTACAGGTGCGATTGCATCATTCACCTGCAGGATAGTCACGTCAGGTGACTGACTATTTCTAAAATGTACCTCAATTGAGTCAGGTCTTTCTTCTATCACATGGCAGTTACGATCAGATCGAACATGTGATTTCTCATAGGTTATGGGAACCTTAGCTTGTGACCATACAATTCCATTTACACAGTCAATAATTGTGTTAAGTCTTCTGAGTATGTCTATACCCAGAATCAGTCGGTCATAGGGGAGATCTACCACTATCACCGGGTGTCTAAAGGTTTTGTTACCTATTTTAAACTTTAACCAGGTATTGCCAATAACATGAAGGGCATTTCCTCCTACACTCAACAGAGCATTGGGGAAATCTCTTAGCTTCGGCTTATCCGTTGCTAAGTCCATTACCTGCTGGAAGTAGGTATTGGATAAGATAGTGGCTTGTGAACCAGTATCTATTAACCCTTTAAAAGGCTGGGGTAGCGAATCCTGTATTTCTACAGACATGTAATACCTTCCTTCATGTTCTTCTAATTCACATAAGAATTTAGAATGTGTCAACATATTACTTGTTTTCCATACATTACCGGTCACAGCAGTAGTTTCTACCTGTACTGAGGAATGCTCAGTCTTACCCACAGGCCCATCCTTTTTAGGAACATCTTGAACTGTCAAGCGGGAACTAGTGGTCGGCATCTCATCAGTTAACCCTTTCAGGTCTGGATCCTGGAAACTAGTGGCTGCTGGGGCTACTTTAGCCTTTGGCTGAAATGAAAAAACAGAGGAACACGTTGCGCCTCCTTCACCCGGAAGTGAAGTGACGGGATAGGCAATAGGTTTTCTAACACAACTATTATTTGTTTGACTGTTAGTACCTGGAAAGGAAACAGGGTTAGGTATTACATCTACTGATAACCTAGCCTGTTTAGTCACAGTGGCTATTATTGCTGCGGCACCTGTTGTTGTTGCTGCGGTTGCACAGGTAGTTCTGCAATTGGAGCTATCCCTAAAAAAGGATTTAGAGCAAAGACTTGGTTGATCTTTGTCATTTCCTCCATTAATTTGCCCATCTGGTCTGTCAATTGACCAACCTGACGACGCAAATTATTTCCCCCATTGCCGTTTTGTCTTTGCCCATTAGAATTTGGTTGGGATGGCTGAGACTGTTGGGAGTTACTGGAAGCAGATTGGTTATTTCTGTTTCCATATCTCCTATTTCCCTGAGGAATCCTTCTCCATTGGGAATTGCCTTGGTTCTTATTAACCCAGGGGCGTTTATTCCCATTGGCATTGGATTTTACAGAGTTATTAGAGGAATTTGCAGAATTGCTTCTGGCATTTTCCTGTTTCTGAGGTTTTGGAGATTTCAAAACCTCGGAATAGGTCCTCTTTTTCTGTTGGGTTTCTAAACCTAACTGAGTTTTAGTCTCTGACACCATTTTATCACCGGGTTTCTTAACCTTTGGCTGATTTTCGTCATGTGCATGGTGTATAGTGTACAACTTCATGCACTGACTGACTAGCCATTCTAATGGCAACTTACAATCGTAATCTCTTGCGAGATTCATTTGTATGTTTACCGGCATGGCATGAAAATACAGATCTTTGAAGTCTGTGCTTTCATACCTGGGTTTTCTTTGGGCCACGGAGTATGCATTTTTAAGAATTATTAAAAATTCTCTGGGGCTTTGATCTGGACGGCACTTTAAGTTATAAAGCGCCTTCTTTGCAGAGGCAATGGTTTTATACTTACCATATTCCATGATTATTTCATATTTCATCTTGGACCAGGACATTAACTGTATAGCTTGAAGACTTTCTAGATAAACACGGCACATTGAATCAAAGGTCCATGTAATGAACCATTTCTTATGAATGTCATCATACATGCCCAATGAATTCATTGCTCTATCATAATTTTCCAGATGTTCAGATATGTTTCCTGAACCTCTAGAAAATTGTGGGACAGTCTCTCTAAGGAATTTGATGACCTTTGGTGTTTCATAAACAGGCGTCGTTGAATTACGACCTCTGTTTCTGTGTTTGGGTAAACGTCTATGCGATCTGTCTGCTGAAGAGGAATTAGACCCATACAACAGTGCGGATGGCATATCAGTTACATGGCCTTCAGAGTGGATAGTGCAATCACTTTCACTCCCATCACTCTGAGCTTCTTGTTCACTGTCACAATTCCGATCTGCATCAGAATTCTGCCAGTGTACAGAACCATGTCTGTTTTCATTCCTATCACCTTGAATTGGACTCTCCCTCTCAAGTTTGGTCAAGACAGCTTTTTCAAACTGTTCTGCCCAAGATTGCCAAGGTGGCTTGGTAATGTCATGAGATGGGGAATCTTTTTCCATAGGTGATTTTTTAGAATTACTCACACCTTTACTTACAGACTGTTTTATGAAAACCTGGTTTGGTGTGGGAAAATCATAATAAGGAGGGGATTTACAAATAGTCTTTTCTTGCATTTTTGTGCAACTTTTTGGCACAGAATGATGACTACCAACCTCACTGTCTAATTTCTGACTCTCCTTTTCATACTCATCCAATTGCATTTTAAGCTGATTTATTTCCTGTGCATATTTATCCATCAAAGCTTTCATTTCTTTTTCATGATCAGCCTGACGAGTTTTATGCTCAGCAAGTAAATCTTGGTATTTCCCATTTTGAATGCCCAAATCGTCACTGTACGTGTCCAATTTGGCATTCAATGACTTGTTTTCATCACACACCTTAAGAAGTGCTGTCATAAAGAAAGGCCAAGAGTGTATTATGAACGCCATTTTCCTTTCTATGTTCTTTTGTTCAGCAATTTCTTTAAGATATATGATGATGTGTTCATCAGTTAGAATGGTGTGTTTAGCTTCCCATTCTATGCTTTTCAACAAAACCTCATAGGTTGCATCATTTTTCATATGTTTATGAATATGAACTAGAGCATGTTTTCTTAGGTCTTCAATTATTTCAGTATTATCTGTTACAGATTTATCACTGCCACTGGCCATTTTTATTTTTATTTTATTAATTAATCTCAATACAAAACTCTTTTCTATATTAAGATTAAATTGCATGAATTACACCAATATTATTATATATGAAATACAATTTCAACTTAAACGATCTCAGCAGCGTGCCTCCAATATGTGGGGATATTTATGGGATAATAATAGTAACAGTTGAGAATTGCCCACTATTTCAATTCTCAGATCCCAAAGAACGTTTATCGTGTTAAGTGGAATGTATTTCATATAATTAATATCACAATGTATAAAAATAGATTTTATTTATGATAACCAATAATTAACAAATAATATTATGTAACATGCATGACAATAATCAATGAATATTCAGTATAAAACGATATGCAATACAAAGAAATGGGTATTACGTTTCAATGGCTAAACGGCATTATCTGTCAAGAATTCTGAGGATTTATGAGGTATCCTTAACATAGACTTTTCACAGCTAAGAACAGAATTCCTCAGAGTGCAGCGTAAGGTCGTAAAGTTTAGCAGACAGTTAGAATAACCCTTTCAATGCTGGCTAGATCTCCTAGGTAGTTAAGATCTATTCTTATGTATTTTTAAATAAAATAACATTTAAACCAGTTCACTAGTCATTTTCTTAAACCATCCATAAGAGAATTTACCACATTATATAAGCAGATTTTTAATTTGTCTAAAAGATATCTATCTTAATTTAGAGCAAATCAATACACCTGGATAAAAACAGCGGTATGCTAACACGTGATAATATCACATCAATATATAATTATTCTTAATTCCACCTGCAGAATGGAATGTTTATAACTATATATTCTTAGTTAACTAAGATTTCTTAATATGGAAATCTGACCGTGCTTTATCCAGTCATATATAATGCTATTAATACATTTTAATTAATTTAATTTAATTAAATGAAACCAGTATAATTACCAGTTGAGTAGATATTTCATCCGATTGGTAGTCTCTCTGCATGGAGGTGTTGGTTAGAAAGTCAGTAAATTCTAAGTGTTAGAGTTTTAGGAGTAGAGTGTTATTCTCAGATGTTGTCCGAGTTGGAATCCCCAAACTTCCAATTCCTCTCTCCTCTCCGTTGCATATCTTGCATGTGCCTCCTCTCGTATCTTTTCTCTATCTTCCCTTTGTCTTAACTTTTAAAGGGCCAGACTCTCTGTACGTCATCAGTTGATAACCCAATAGAAGCACTAGAGGTGTGGTTATCTTCCAGATCGCAAATTAGTTATTTGGTCTGTAGAGGGCAGTCTTGTCCCACTAAACATACCTATCCAGGAAAGAGTTAACTTTTCCTGGTGGCTATTTTGACGTCATTTTGCGTTATCTTTATAGCGCCATAATTTAAAATTTCAAAGGGTTTCTTAAATTTTGTCCAGACTTAGCGTCTGCAAATCTGCTATAATTTCTGATATGACAGATCATGAACTAAGTTTACCCTTTTCCATACAATGGTACCTTATATATATAGACAGTTAAATATTAAATTTAATCTTCTCTGTCACAATTGTCTGGGTTTAAATTTGATTATATTCCATTAGCATTAGACAGTCTGTCCAACCCCCTTCCTTATCACTTGGCTTGTATATACCATGCATTCCTCAGATCTGGGAAAGTGGTTAGCTTACAGATAGAAATATAGTGTCTTTTTGTTAACTTGAAATAACAAAATGGAGTCTGGTCTGTTCAGAGTGACTCAGAATATACACTTTTAGTTTCTATCATAGCACAAAATGTCTGCCGATATAAATACTCTGACAGGGTTGGGTACTTGTTGTCTGGGTGAAGAATTTCTGAAATTTGCAACGAGATAAGGCATCAGCGGCAGAGTTAGTGTAGCCTGGTATATGTTCACAGAAGAGGAAAAACTGGTATGTGGCAGCCAACCAGGTCAGCCAGCGAACTAACCTCATGATGGTCCATGAAGATGACAGACCCTTATTAATTACATCACAGGCCGTCATGTTGTTGGTATAACATTTAGCTGCCAGACCTGACCAGGATTTGCCCCATGTAAATGCAGCTGCTACTATCTGGTAGATTTCGAATAAAGCGGATGTTTTGCAAAAGGAAGGCAGTTTGATCAGCTCTTTCAGCCAGAAATCTCTCAACCAGTGATTTTTGTAAATTGCAGTGAACCCGATGTTAGCAGCTGCATCTGTCCAAAAGACTGGGGATTGGTCGGACACTGGAGGAATGAACATCTCTGACCAGATCTGCCATAGTCGGAGGATCTAAACGAATAGTACTGCCATCAGGCAGACCTGGTAATAGGCGTAGCAGTCTAGATATAAAATATCCCCCATGCGGAATAATACACATGGTGAAGTTTCATGATCCCAATAAAGATTGTAGATCATTCTGTGTGGCGGGGGGTGGAAGGGCCTAGCATGAAGCCATTTTTAACTTCTTTCCTAATAAGATCATCCACTGTTAGTGGGTCATACACAACAGATAGGAGGTTGGGACATTCTAAAGTACTTATGGGGAGTGTCACTAGCCCAGTGTGGAAACCTCGTGAAAACCTGTGAATTATGTATTCCAACAAGTGATGGTAAGGGTGAGTTTTCAAGTAGAATGCCAAGTTGTCTATCGTCACCTCAGCCAAGTTGTCATTGTTTAGGGTTCAATTTTGATGGGCACATGGATCTAGTATGTGACCTAAAGCATATAGAACAAACATGCAGTAATCTGCAGGCACTGAAACTACACACTCCTGCATTAAAATTGTTGCAGACTTGTGCCTTGCCCAGGAAAACAATAGGTCATCCGAGCTTATCTTTTAAGCCACGGCTGGTCAAGCTTGCTAGATCCAACTGGTTGATTCGAATATGTGGAGGGGTCAGCTTCTGGGGGGCACAAATTGGTGGTATGGGAGGTGGATGAGCAGACCACACAAGACTGGGGAACCAAGCCTGCAAAATGTCTGCAAAAGAATTGTGTCCAACTGGCTCCAGTCAGCACGGATGTTAAATTGGGCCAGGGCTGCTTCTGCTTTTGCTGACATGGACTTGTGATAATCATAAAACCACCGTACTTATGGCCCAATGAAACCAATTTGTGCATATAAAGGTCAAGTTCTTCAGAACACACTACGTCCCTATATAGACCGAAGGATAGGACAAACTCAGGGATGAGGAGTTTTTTGTTGAGTCGTGGGTCTCTAGCTTTCATTACAACAGCTAAGTCACCGTAATTGTACATTCTGTTTTCCACAACATCCTGAGAAACGATTAACAGAGAGACTAGATTTATGTTTTTCCCATCTAGAATATCTTTGCGGAGAGCCGAGGGGACCATGTTTTGTTGGGTAATTACGTGGGTGGAGGGGGAAGTGAAAGGTGAAGCAGGAGTCCTACCCTGTGTGTTGGGAGGTGCGAGTGCCTGTGCAGATTCTACAGAAGATGGATATATCTGAGACGAGCTGGCGTTTTCCAATTTGGTCAGTCTATCATTTATGGACTGCGTAGATGACAAATTGGTGTCTAAAGTTCCTTGTATATTTGAGTTGTGCCCTTGTGAGCTGGTACCCAACCCAGAATCCTCAGGATGAGCTGTGAGTAGCTTTAGGAGTTCAGCTTTCCTTGCAGTGGCTGGTTCTTGAAACTCATTGGGGTTACCATGCCTAACAGGGATGGGTGTGCTAGGGGGAGATGATTCTTTGCCTATGTTGGTCTCCTGGGACATACTGCAAAAACAAAAACAACAACAAGGTCTGATTAACATATCCCCGGAAAACGTTGTAGAACTGGCTTTCTAACTAGTGCTGAAGTGAAAAACTATCTACCCCATGACAGGTGAGGCCCTGCTAGTTGCCCAGCGGCAGGCGAGAGGCTCGATCTATGAGTTTGGCCATGGGGCTTGAGCCACTAATGTGGCGGCAGGGTATTGGCCTCTCTGTGACAGTAAAGATTCAAAAACGAGTGGCCGTGACAGGTGAGGCCCTAACTATAAACCTGATAGGTGGGTGAATGCGAGGCTCTAACTATGATTTGGGCCGAGGGGCGATATCTCTGTGTTGAGATTGGGGAGTTGGCCATGCAGGACCAGCTATTATAAATATAACGAAGGCCAGCACCTGATCCTGAACAGCCAGTTCTCTAACCCTGGATGGGGGCTTGATGAAGGGGCGATATGAGTAAAACTGTGAAACGTACCTTGCCAACCACAAATTGTAATTTCTTTTAACAAGATTCCTAAAACATAAAATAAATTAAACCATTGTTGTGGTCGTGACCTAAATATGAATATTAATCTCTTAAAACATAATAATTAAGCAATACGGAACAACATTAATATTTTTATAATTCATGGTATTATGGTCGAATATGTGGATAGAAAATACACAAAACGTTGTAATATTAAATGTATATTTAATATAACTATAATAAATAAACAGATGCTAGCGTAATGTCAATTTCAATAATTATACAGTACAATACTACACAAAACGCTATTGGTTGCTATATATTATACAAAAGGCTATTACAATTGCTAACTGTTACAATGGATTCATATTACTTACAAGGCCCCAGCCAAAGGGCTGGGGCTAAGTCAGAGCTGGTGCTACATGATCAGTCAGGTACAGGCAAACAGAGCTTGCTTCTCCTAACATCTGGGTTTTATTCAGTGTAAGTAGGCTGGCCTGTGATGTCACTGCCAGAAGCACAGGTCTTCCTACACACTCCCCCTAGTGGTGCCCCCAAAGCATTACACTAAATATGCTTTACTGACATCTAGTGGTGCGTCTAAAGCATTAAGCTCATTATGCTTTTTTTATGACAGTCATTAATTAATAAATACCATTACAACCATCTAAGTACTGTATTGTGAGAGTTTCCTTAATAATAGTGCTGACCGTTATATTTTTGTGACCGGGACCAGGGCATGCTAGAAAAATCAAGAATTTGTTACTATATTCCCGAAAGGAATTCCCGTGGTGATGCCATGATATTTAGGAGTGGTAGTAGCATAGGAAAAGGAGGGAGTTGAACAAAAGACCTGTGACTAAGCCCGAGACCAGCAGAACAGTGGACATAGAATAAGATCGTATATTAATAGGTAATGAAAGTTTAAGATAAGATCGTATGATGGGTTGGTAGAGTAATGCCGTTGCCTATCGAGGCAAGGTGGGAATCAAGCCCCTGTTACCGCTTCTTATGGATGGAACGTGGCCGTGTTGAGGCAAATAGTAGAGAGAGAAATGTGAACTTTGTGTTTTTTTGTTTTTGTTTTTTTTTTATACCTTACTGGAAAGCAGGAGCAAATAAACGAAGAGGCAATACAGGCTTATAGGGTAGAATGACCCTTTAGGATATCTGAAATTAAGATATAGCATTTTCAACAATTGGTAGAATATCCTTAGAATTGCCTGACGAAATGCCATACATAAGCCATGAAAGTAAACCCCTCTTAAGTGTATTTGAAATGCCAACGCATATTTAACCACAATTATGTAGTTCTAATGCATGTAAAGTACTTAGCATACCTTAATTACTAAGAATAACGTACAAGGTAGAATAGTTACCATGTTCCTGACATTAACCTATATAGATGGTAACTCATAATGTTACTTAACCTAATTGTCTAATATACAGGCTTGTCTTGAAATATTGAGAGGAAAACCCCCAAATGAACAGCTAGCCAGATTACGCATAATTATTGTAATTACACAAATAAGAATGGGGTATATTGACGTTGTGACAGGCTTATGCAATATATGATCATATAATGTAACTAAACCCCCATTATTTTTTGCCTAGGTGAGGTGTTTTTAAATAAAACTATTACAATCTGTGAGATTTGAAATCATTAAGTGAATAAGCGAGTGCGCTGGATTATGTAATTTGTATGGTGCGTGTGTGTGTATGTGTTTATATATTTGTGCTCAGAATTTCTAATAGGTAATGGAATGTATAAGAAGATGCAAAGTTGGTTGAGGTGTGCCGAAACCAACGTACGAGTAAGCCTGTAATAAGAGGGCCCAAAAAGGTGAAGTGTGTGTGTGTGTGTGTGTGTGTGTGTGTGTGTGTGTGTGTGTGTGTATATATATATATATATATATATATATATATATATATATATATATATGTGTATATATATGTATATGTGTATATATATGTATATGTGTGTGTGTAGGTGGGTGGGGACAAACTGCTTGAACGGCAAAGGTAAGTAGGGGCTAGGAGTTTAAATAGGGGCCATGACTCCTCCCACAAATTCAGGCCTAATGGCCTTTTAACTTGTGCTTGGAATTTCTAATAAGTAATGGAATATATAAGAAGATGCAAAGTTGGTTGAGGTGTGCTGAAACCAACGTATGAGAAGGCCTGTAATAAAAGAGGGCAAAAGGAGGATTCAAAGTAAACACACTTTATTACAAGTTTCAAAGCAAGATTTCTGAAAGCTTTTCGAAGCTCCCTCTCTGGTCATGGTATGTAGGTATTATAAATAGAGGATTTCCAGCAGCCCAGTCTCTTAATGATGTGGACTGGTGTGTTAGTGCTAGATGCTGAAGATGCTGCGCCTATATGGAAGGAGTGACCGGAGAAGGAAGCCGGGTTGTAGCCCAACCTTGATAGTAGAGTTCTGACGTGAGAAGTGAATTTAGCTGTGGTGAGTGGGTGCCCTCGGAGTAGTAATAGTGGAGTGTCAGGTGAGTGCGTGTGGTGAGACAACAAGAGTATGTCAAGTACTTTGACTGGGCACCAAACATTCTCAGTAGGGAAGAGGGGAATGATAGTGGGATAAGTGGTGTGGTTAGTTTTATTAGAAGGTAATGAAAGTATGTAGTGATCTTCTTCTACTTTCTTTAGATGAGAAAGTTTCAGGCTTAATGTGGTATCTATATGACGGACAACTATCAACTCCCTAGGTCTGAAGAAACCGTAGAAAGACTGCTTTATTGACCAGATTAGTGTTAAAATCAAACTGGGATTTGTCCAATAGGTCACTAAGTAGCCTAAAAATAGGACCATCTATCGGCAATCTGGTAGTGCCAGGGGGAACTGTAACCTTGTAAATACCCTTGAACATTTTCTTAATAGGGTAGGATGTTAAAAAAGGTGCATGATTAGGAAAGTTTGTGAGGACATGGTGTTGTACCCCGATATTATGTGATCATTTGCGGGGTAGGTGATAGAAAGAGGCAAAAGCCACCATGGTTTTAATGGAAAAGTCTCCTTGTAAGTGAAACTCTGCCGTGGATTTGTTAAAAATAGTCAGTGCCCTAGCGTAAGTGATAATGGTGTTGGGTGAGAGTGCGTGAGTGTCTGTGCGTGGTGTAATAGCTTGTTTAATCCAGGATTAGCTAGTGGAAACGTGGTATCCTGGATGGTAGGTGGTGGGCCGTATGGAGTGCCTGGAAGAAGACCTGAAATTGAATGCATGAAAGAGTGTCAGCAACTGTGTTATGGATACCAGGAATGTGTACGCAGACTAGATGGAACTGAGAGGTTGCTGTGATCAAAGTCAGCTTGCGAATCAGCCTCATAATAGTAAAGGAGGATGACCACCCCTTGTTAATGAGTTTGCAAGCTGCAGAATTGTCTGAACAGCATTTTTACTGCCTTGCTGGTCCAGAGATGACCCCATGTATGGGCGGTCGCCAAGATGGGGTAAATCGCAAAAAATTAGGATGTTTCTCTAAAGGCCAGCAAGGCATCCGTCTCAGTGGGCCAGTTATCCCTAAACCAGTGGTTGCCGAAAATAGCTGCAAACCCTGTGTGTGCTGCTGCATCTGGGTAGATTGTGGGTGAGAGCTCAGATAGAGACCCTGTTCCAAGAATTTACTCCACGTGTGCAAATCTGCCCTGGCAGGACCGTCCAGTATGAGTGGGCAGGAGTCAGACACTCCATGAAGCAAACATAGTAGCCTAGAGACAAAAGATCTTCCCTGCGGAATGATACGCATTGCGAAGTTAAGGGACCCCAATAAGGACTGGAGTCTCTTCCTGGTGCATGTAACACTCTGCAGAAACAGGACGATTTTCTTCCCTAATGCAGGTCAATTTCTCGGGTGGTAGGCTGGCTTGGAAAGATGTGGTGTCTAAGACTATGTCCAAGAAAACGAGCTTGGTAGAGGGTCCAAGCGTTTTACTTGGTGACAGAGGTACCTCTAGTGTAGTAAAAGGGGCTGTGGTGCTGTGAATACAGCTTGGTGTTTGTGAGCCTGGTTCTATCAACAAAAAATCGTCCAGATAGTGGATAATGGACGGACACCTAACTATGTTTAGGAGCACCCAGCAGAGGGTCTCTGCGAAAATGTAAAAGAGCTTGGAGCTGCTCCTAGACCCAAAAGTGAGCTGGGTAGAGAAATAATACCTGTCCCTCCATTTAACACCGTGCAAGTGCCATAGTGAGGGGTGAATGGATAGCCGCTTAAAGGTGTTGGTGATATCGGTCTTGTTCAACCATTCCTTACTGCTTGATGTGATGATAGCTTGCATAGCATCGTCAATTTTGGCGTATTGCAGTGAAAACTCCTCAGCGGATATGAGAAAGTTGATGATGTGGATGGAAGAAGAATGAGATGCAGAGAGGTCAATGATCAAACGTTTTTTATTTGAGTATTTGTGAACGGCTACCCCGATGGGGTTGGTACGCCAGGATGAAAATGGTGAAGATATGAAAGGGCCAATGATAAAACCAGCCTTGATTTCTGTGGACAGTAGGTGGTCCACCGTAAATGGGTCGTTGGATGCTGATAATAGGTTAGGGCATTCGAGTTTGCCTGTGGGGATGGCAATGAGGACCGTGTGAGAAACCAGTCTCCGAGTAATCTACCAAATGCCTGGCTGGGTGTGCACGCAGATAGTAAGTCATGATGTCAAAGTTAACCTCGGTTAGTCATTTTTTGGGTGAAAGTCGGGCCGAGCACATGGTCTTAGTATGAGCTCTGATGCAAATGGAGCTGCATGCACTGAAACTGCATGCCCCAGCATTGCCCAGGAATGAAATGGGTCTGCCCAGCTTATCCCTCTGCCTGCCTTCTTGTCTAGTGTGTGGGGTGAAGGAGTGGTGAGAAGTGGAAGTAGAAGGGTCTGCCTCACAAGGGCACAAGTCGGTGGAGTGAGATGTGGAACTACAGGAGGCACAGGACGGGGGCATCAAACCAGCAAAGTGACGGCAAAAAAGTTCCGTGTCCATCTGGCACCAGTCAAGTCTTATGTTAAATTGTGCCAGATGAGTTGCTGCTTTGGCTGACACTGACTTGTGGTAGTCGTTAAATGTGGACCTTCTGTACTTGATGCCTAAGTCAACTATCTTGCATATACAAATCGAGCTGTTCCCTCCTATGTAGATACACCGTGCAGATAACATCTCTATAAATACCGAAAGCAATAACAAACTGGGGGATGGAAAGTTTTTTTGTTAAGTTGTGGGTCTCTGGCTTTTAAGACCACTGAAATGTCCCGTAATTGTATGCTCTGTTTTCTATGCTGTCTTGTGAGGCTGAGTAATGACACTAGGTTTACATCCTTCCTATCCAAAATTTGCTTTTTTATGGAAGCTGGACCAGAGTGAGCAGGTGAGTCATATGGGGTAGTGATCGTGGCTGGTGGAGGAGGGGGAAGGAGGAGTATGCCAGACTGAACAGTAGAGATAACCAGGGGGGACCTGAAGGGCCTGGTAAGTCACCTGAGGTGGCTATGGCTGATTCCACTTTCAGCAGTGTGTTGTTCATAGTTTGAAGGTTGGCCAAAATAGCAGTCAGGGTCTCCTGAGTGGTATCTGAGGTGTTTGTTGACGGCCCTTGCGAGCTAGTGCCAGGCCTCGGATCGTTTGCCTGTGCCGTCAAAAGCCTGTACAGCTCTGCCTTTCTAGCAGTGGCTGGAAAGGGGATACCCCTGAGTCTGAGCTCTGCAGCTATTTTTGGAATAGTCCAATATCTCAAGCACCTGGGGGTGGAAGGGGTGATGGATTCCTCTGGAGACCCAGGCCTGACTGGCGTGCTGGGTATTTCGTCCAACGGTAGATCGTTGATGGTGATGGATTCTTGTGACATTCTGAAAAAGGAATAAGGATTTGAATAAGTAGGGTGGTGTGAAGGGGGAACGAGACCTTCAGAGAACTGGCCTGCTAACTAGTGCCGAGGTGAAGAGCTTAACTAAAACCAAGTGATAGGTGAGTCCCTGCTAACGCCAAGTGGCGGTGAGAGGCTCTACCTATGATTTTTGCCAAGGGAATTTGTGGCCACTTTAACGTGGTGGCGGGGTGTTGGCCTCTCGATGACCATAAGAGATTCAAACCGTGACTTGAGGAGCCCTAGCTGTACCCTAAAGAAGTGTGAACGAGGTGGCTAACTGATTTTGGCCGTGGGGATGAACCTCCATGTTGATGTGGGGAGAAGACCTCGCGGGACTGGTGCACTTTGGGTAACTAAGGTCAGCACCTAACCCTAAATACCAGTTCTCTAACCTGATGGGGCTTGTCTTCTTGAATGATGTACTTGAACATATGTAGATACTAACCTTGAGTATTAGTCCTATCACTTTGTGCGAGACACAGGAAGTCTTGAATATACTTTGCTTCGGAAGAAAATTGGCCTGGCCAAGGTATCCTAGGGATAAGATAGATGCTAGTGGGCCTGAGGCGTGTCACTGGTATGCATGGTGTATGTAAAAAGATGTCAAACGTTTGGAGAGGTGTGTATCAATAATACTGTAATGTAAGAACCTGTGTAAGATGAGGGACCTGAACGTTGGTCTGTAATTAGAGACCAGCCCTGGGTTTCCACAATTGTGAAATTAAGTGATAAGAAGGCAGAGTGAGGCCTTTATGAGAAACGTAATCGTAGTAGTAACAATACCTGGTACTGAATACAGGATACCAGATTGGCTGGTGGTGGTTGATGGCGTAGAAACTTGGCGAAACTGCGGTATTGATACAGGTCTAGGTAATGAAATGTAGAAACTATAAACAAGCGATGCACAGTTACAAAATAGTAGTAGCAAAGTGGTGTTGGTTAGGAGATGATTGTTGTTGAGATCGTAGTGATGGGTCTTCAACGTGGCCCATGTAGATGTTTAGAACCCGCCTTTGAGGGTGGGGGGGTGGCTGAATGAGGCTGTGGAGGCGAATGAGGCCTCGGGAAGATAAATACAATGGGTCAACCACTATACCTGAAACTGTAATACAGGATACTGGGATGACACTTCCTGAAGACTGCTTGAAGGAAATGTAGCTGAGCCTAAAATCATAGACATGGTTAAGTATTTTGAACCAATATGAGGTTTAGGAAAACCGTGATTTAGCAATCGTGCTTATGGTCCGTACTGAGTCTAGTGAAAAAGGAACTGTGAGAGCTTAACCTATGGCATGCTAAAACAAAGATAAAGACGTAGTTATATTGAGAGAGAAAACATAGTTAAACAGACTAGTCGTGCAGTTAGGTAAAGGAAATTAAAATAAGTGAAACAAAGTTCCTGCGAAAGTGAATAATAGTCCCGAGTGATATTTTAGTATGAATTTCCTATGAAGTGTTTTTTCTGGATGTGCCTTTAAGAAGGTTTTGTAGTGTATAATATAAAGTGTTCCATATAATTAACAAACATAGCCGAGGTATGCTAATTTGTACATATTTAGAGTTTAAACTGCTTAAAAACTAACATGCCATACACTGGACAAATAATTAAGTTGACAAAAGTCTGTAATGTGAAAGTGATTAGTTAGTTATAACAATTTTACTTAGTGTCAGGTGAATGTAGACAGTAAAGCACACTGTATTCGGCTAAAAACGAATGAACGGCAAGGACTTTTAAGCAGAAAGTGATGCCTGTGGTCGGTTAATGGACAGCACGAAAGAACAAACATTGTACATTGCGGTCGGCTGTTTTACACTGTACGAAAGAATAAACGAACGTGAGTATACCATGCAGTCGGCTGTCTAGCCACACGAATGGTTAATTATGCATGAACAGGTAAGTATTATAAAGGGAGCCTATCCCTGCGTTTTTAAGCCCGAACTTGGGAAATAGCCGAATGCTTTTCCCCACGTTATGCTTACGTGGCCGTGCTGGTCTCGTAACCAGAAGACGGGTACCGATGCCGGCGAGAAGCCGGGTGGCAGGCACAGAGGTCGGAGGCAGGAAAACTGCTGGAGGCTTGAATTTTTTTTTGGACGGAACTTCGGACCGGAAGTGCTGGTTGCTATGGAGAAGACAAACAGCTTGAACGGCAAAGGTGAGTAGGGGCTAGGAGTTTAAATAGGGGCCGTAACTCCTTCCATAAATTCAGGCCTAGTGGCCTTTTACATACAAAAGGCCTTTTAATTAACATATATATTAAAAAAAAAAAAAAAAACTTTTTTAAATTTTTTATCTCTCTCTCTCTCTCTCTCTCTCTCTCTCTCTCTCTCTCTATATATATATATATATATATATATATATATATATATATATATATATTCTCTCTCTCTCTAATTTATTTTTTTAAAACTATTATTTTACATAATTATTTGATTTTATTAAGTATAATTTGAGAGACCTGCCTGACAACCCAGGTAGACAGTCCAGATAATTTAATTGGCAAGCTCAATATATATGAAAAAGTACTTCAATGTTTAGGTGATATACCACCACCCAAAAAAGTCTTAAAGTGAAAGTACTGCGCTTTACAAAATGAGAAATTACCCTATATACAGACTTAGGGTTATATTAGTTCATATGTACATGTAAAAAAGAAAATACAATAGTGGAAAATTGTAAGCATTAATTGGTAATTTATAATTTAATATACGCGCACAATGTATTGAGCCTTTTTTTACGGTATGGCTCTGAAAGTAGACACAGTCATACCCTTTGGTGGTGACTACACCTCTTCTTGTAGTTAGAGTTCTCCATAGTGGTAAATAAAAAAACATAAAGGGAGCATACAATGGTGAAAGTACATCTATAACAGTGCTTATGAGGTATATTCAGTATAAAAGTCTTGCTCACCTTTTTTGAGAGCCCATATAGATACTGGCTCCAAGTTTGCAGTCACACTGTCAATTATAGAGTGACCGTTCCCCGTTTTCCTCAGACCCAACATTTTAAGAAGCAGGCCAGTAGACTAAGTTTTAGAATAATAACCACAAATCTAGCTTAAATGTGAATAAAACAAATATATAAACTTAAAAATCCAGATACACACCAGTAGGTGTATATCAGTCCACAATGCCTCCAAGATGCATTTTGCCCAATTCCAGGACTTTTTCAAGCCCTATATTTAACCCTGTAACTTTCCAAAACACCATAAAATCTTTACATGTGGGGTATTGTTATACTCTGAAGACTTCGCTGAACACAAATATGAGTGTTTTAAAAAGTAAAACTTATCACAATGATTATATCACCAGTAAAAGTGCAGTTTTTGTGTAAAATAAATGCAAAAAACAAATAAGAACGCTAACTTTGGCCAGCGTCCATGACTAGTGCACATAAATAAATGTTTACATTAAAAGATGTATAATACAGGTTCTTTCTTAAAAGTGTCTTTTTGCCTATATTAAATGAAACAAATACACATAGTGTGACCTGTATTTAAACAAATATTTTAAATAAGAGTAGTCAGCAAACTCACAATTTTTAGAGCCTATTATAAGTTGGCTCTGGACTTATAGTGCATTTCATCTCACTTCAGGAGATTTGTAGGTAGAAATTCATCAGTCACACCCACATGAATTTGGGAACTTGATGGTTTAATGTAACAAAAATTCCAGGGTCCAAGATGGAAATTGAAAGTAAATATTTATTTGACTTTTTAGTAAAAGTATAAAGAATAATAAAAGCACAACGCGTTTCAACCTATATAAGGTCTTCCTCAGGTGCAGGTATCTCATACACTGAATATCCATCATTTAAATATGTAACATACTTAATTACAAAATAATCACTTGTGTTAATTGAAAAAACAAATTCCCTCCCATTTCCAAATATGGTCTGGACAAGATGTGGTTTGCCATCCCCAATACACTTTCTTCTTATTTCAGTGCTGCTTTATTTATTCTACTTTTCTCCATGTTCGTGACTAAGTGGCCACTACAAAAGACTAAACCCATTTTGAATACCCTGGGCTGTCTACATTTGCAAATGGCATGCACCATATGTTTGACCCTGTAACTTTCCAGATCATCATAAAACCTGTACTGTTGTACTTGTGAGACAATACTCTACACAAATATGAGTGTTTTAGAGCAGTAATATGTATTATATTGATCATATAATCGGTGAAATGGCAGTTTATTTGTGAAAAACATAGTGGACGGACCGCCTGGCACCCCGACCGGCTACCTCAGTCAATCGCTGCTTCCTAGTACTTGCGAGTACCATAAGCACTGCACTGGAACACCATAGCGACCGTAAACCCCACGAATTGCCGCAGCTTGGTTGGGATCTCTCCGTCCTCCACCCGCCCTAGATCCAAGACCAGGATCCAGCTTCCAGTAGGTAGACCTCTCCTAGTCCAGAGAGCGTAGCAGGAACAGCTCTTATAAGGGGAGTATTGTGATCTAGGAATCCCCAGAGTGTATGTAGTTCTCCAATCCCCCAAACATGAGCCAAGACTTCATGAAGGGGTTAAGCATTCTGTTTTAATGGTAGCCACACTGGCCTTTTATGCAAGTCCCCATGCAATGGTGACACCCACGTGGACCATGTTGGGGACTGTGACACAAACTTGCAAACCAATAACAGAGTAAAAATGCATGACACTCCCACACATAGCATACAATCCCTCCCCTCTGCTTGGGAGATAATTGGTTTAGTAACTGTACTAATTCTAATCCAATTATCTCCAAGTACAGAAAAATCATACTTTGTTAAAACACCCCAAAAGTACCCTAAAATTACACAAAACCTCATAAATGTTACATCCCCTGATAACCCTGATCTGGGTGACCAACATATCCAAAAATCACCCAGATCAGTTCAGGGTTTCAGGAATTTCCTGGAAATCTTATCTTTTCGGTCTCTCTGGAGTACAAAAGTACATACTTCATATTAACAGAGCGTTTTAAAGTATTTTAGCAAGGTTTATTGAAAGGGCCATAGTCACAGGGTAAGAGGCTGGCCAGCAGGCTCCTCCAAGAATCAGTGACTAGGTTGCTTTTGTCACAGTATGCCATGATTTGGGTTAATTTTCATTCCTGGGCTGCCATATGGTCTCAAAGGCAACATAGGCCCAGCAAACCAATCTGGCAAATTTCAATGTGCAAACGTGAAAAAGGGGAAAGCCCTATATTTGATTCTATAATCTTCCAAAAACCCATAAAACCTGTACATTGGGGGTACTGTTGTACTTGTGAGATACTTCTGAATACAAATGTGAAATTTAATTTCAGTTAACTCAACAGCATTATGACATTCACAGTTAAAATGCCATGCAGAACTTGAAAAATAAAAATTTCTTAATTTCTCATACTTTTTTAGATTTTATTCATATTAAATTGTTTCATATATAAATATTTGATATCAAATAAATGATATATAATAAGTGAGGATGCACTTAACCCTTTAACCCCTTAAGGACTTAGCCAAATGTACACGTTGTGATCAAAACAAAAGGTAAACAAAACCTGGGACTTGCGATATATGTCTGTTCAGGTGTAATTCACCCATTTCATATTATGCACACCCACACTAATTATTTATAATTTTATTCAGGGGCAACAGGGCTTTCGTTTAACATCAAATATTTAGGTATGAAACATAATTTAATATGAATAGAATTTGTTTAATTTTTATTTCTACGTGACATTTATTTCTACGTGAATGTCACAATACTGTTTGCTTTTACTGCAATAAAATACACATATGTATAGCGATGTCTCACATGTAAAACAGTACCCCTTCTGTACAGGTTTTATGGTGTTTTGGGAAGTTACAGGGTCAAATATAGCATGTTACATTTTTCATTTTTTTCCCATTAAAATTCGCCAGGTTGGTTACGTTGTATTTGAGACCGTATGGTAGCCCAGGAATGAGAATTACCGCCATGATGGCATACCATTTACAACAGATTACCCAAGGTATTGCAAATGGGGTATGTCCAATCTTTTTTAGTAGCCTCTTGGTCACAAACACTGGCCAAAGTTGGTGTTAATATTTGTTTGTGTGTTAAAAATGCAAAAAACTAATTTGAACGCCAATTTTGGCCAGTGTTTGTGACTAAGTGGCTACTAAAAAACACTGGACATACCCTTGGGTAATCTATTCTAAATGGTATGCCATCATGGGGTAATTCTCATTCCTGGGCTAATTTCAATGTGAAAAAACTGACAAGCACGCCTTATATTTGACTCTGTAACTTTTAAAACCACCATAAAACCTGTACATGAGAGGTACTGTTATACTAAGGAGACTTTGCTGAACACAAATATTAGTGTTTCAAAACAGTAAAAGTATCACAACAATGATATCATCCGTGTAAGTGCCATTTGTGTGTAAAGAAATGCAAAGAATTTCACTTTCACTAACTATCATCGTTGTAATACATTTTACTGTTTTGAAACCCTAATATTTGTGTTCAGCGAGGTCTTCCAAGTAAAACCGTACCCCCATGTACAGGTTTTATGGTGTCTTGGAAAGTTACATGGTTAAATATACTGCTTGCAAATTAAATTCTCTGCACTTTCTGCCTGGGTTGTCAGGCATGTCTGTCAAATTTTAATTATTAAAATCACATAATTATGCTAAAAGATTACTTAAATATGCACGTCAAATTTTAATATATATACATATATGTATTCAAATTCTATGTGTATATGTAATTATATTTGCTGTTATTTGTATTTTTTATATATATAATGTAATTCTAAGTGTATTTTGTTAAATATATATATGTGTGTGTGTGTGTGTATATATATATATAATATATATATAAAAAGCAAAATAGTTAGAATGAAATTACATATGAGTATATATAATTTATTTTCATTAAAAAAAAAATATTTATTGTAATTATGTTTTTATTTATCTTATATATGTAACTTCATTCTAAGTGTATTTTAATACTAATATATGTACTTGTATTAATATTAAAATACACTACGTATGACGTTACATATATATGATGTGATTTTATATATAAATTAAATTTATTTTACATGTCTAACAATGTTTTTTTTTTTTTTTTACTTTACCACCAGCAGGGGGACTGCCTGACAGCCCAGACAGTCCACCTGCAGGCAGATCCACAGTCCGCTATAGGGGGCCATGTGATCACTCTTTGAGCCTGATTTGGGCTTGATTTGCTGTGGGAGGGCTCCCTGGGCTGTCAGGCAGCCATCCCGAAGAGGATCGCGGTGAAGGTAAGTATCGCGGACATCCTGGGGGCTTAAGCTGTTACGGCGTTCTATGCCGTCGCAACACTTTAACCCCTTAAGGACCAAACTTCTGGAATAAAAGGGAATCATGACATGTCACACATGTCGTGTCCTTAAGGGGTTAAAGCCCATTTAAATAAGGACGGCATAGAATGCCATTACGGCGTTAAGGGTTTAATATGGATGAGGTGAATTATGGTTGAACCACATATAGAGCAAATTCCAGGTTTTTTTTTTTTACGTTTTGTTTTGATCACAACTTGTGAAATTGGCTCCGTCCTTAGAAAAAAAATGGGAGTTTTTTTTTTTTTTTACTTTGCTGTCATTATAGATATAGTATAACTTATTTTACAACATTATTATTGTTACTGTTTGCATTGGAAATTGCTTTTTGTTCCCCCATTCTCTGTTGTATTGAGACCTTATTAAGGTACATGACATGTAAAACGGAGTTATAACACCCAGGTGTAATGTGTATTGGCAATAAAAAGAGCATGCACACATCCATTTTAATAAACACATACAGTTCAGCTATTTTCAAGTAATGCCTCGGTTATAGAGTTTTAGAAAGTGTAATGGTATTTATTAATGACTTTTTGTCATAAAAAAGCATAATGAGCTTAATGCTTTAGACCGGTGATGGCGAACCTTTTTGAGCCCGAGTGCCCAAACCGCAATACATGCCAACATTTTTTCTCCTTAAAGTGCCAACACGGCAATTAAACCCAAATACTGAGGTTTAAGTTTCGAAAAAAACAACTCGTACTGTTGTCCGAACTAATAACTTTTGTTTTAAAAGAACACAGAGAGTTCAATGATACAAATTTTAAATAATGATATAAATAGATAAAATTAAGCTTATATTTATTAGTATCTACAACAAATGCAATACATACACACACAGACTGCTGAATACATACACACAGTCTGCTGAATACACACACACAAAGACTGCTGAATACAGAGACTGATGAATACACATACAGACAGACTGCTGAGTACACACACACAGACTGCTGAATACACACACACACAGACTGCTGAATACACACACACACAGACTGCTGAATACACACACACACAGACTGCTGAATACACACACACACACACACACACTGCTGAGTACACACACACACTGCTGAGTACACACACACACACTGCTGAGTACACACAGACTGAGTACACACACACAGTCCGCTGAATACACGCAAACACACACAGTCCGCTGAATACACGCAAACACACACACACTGCTGAATACACGCACACACACACACACACACTGCTGAATACACACATACTGCATTGAGGTGGGGGGTGCGTGTGTGTGTGAGTGTTGTATGTAGGGGGTGCTGTGAGTGTGTGGGGGGGGTGCTGTGTGTGCTATATGTGTAAGGGTGCTGCTGGGTAGGGTTACTGCTGGGGGGTAGGGGTACTGCTGTGGAGGGTAGGGGTTACTGCTGAGGGGTAGGGGTACTGCTGGGGAGGGTAGGGGTTACTGCTGGGGAGGGTAGGGGTACTGCTGTGGAGGGTAGGGGTTACTGCTGGGGGGGTATGGGTGCTGTGTCAGTATACCCCCCCCTCCCTCCTTCTTACCTTTAATGAAGTGGGGGGGGGGACACACAGCGATCCCTGGTGGTCCGGTGGTGGTAAGCACTGCAGGGGGAGGGCTCCAGGAAGCAGCTCCCCTGTCCTCCTGCGCAATGCTGTGTGGAGCGTTGCCATGGTAACGCGCGGCAACGCTCCACACAGCATCGCGCGGGAGGACAGGGGAGCTGCTTCCTGGAGCCCTCCCCCTGCCTCCCGACCCGGAAGCAGAGTAGGCGCCTGCCATTTCGGGCAGGCGCCTACTCTGCATTGATGGCGAACCTGTGGCCGCGTGCCCACAGAAAGGGCCCGGCGTGCCACAGGTTCGCCATCACTGCTTTAGACGCACCACTAGATGTCAGTAAAGCATAATGAGCTTAATGCTTTATAGGCACCACTAGGGGTCAGTGTGCTAACTCATGTGCTTCTGGCAGTGACATCACAGGCCAGCCTACTTACTGGATAAAACCAAATAGTAGGAGGAATTCAGCCTGCTTTTTCCTTGGCTTGCATTGATTGAACATGTAGCTGACTGTATAGCTCCAGCCAAACAGGCTGGAGCCGTGTAAGTAATCTATTATAACAGCTAGCAACTGTTATAGCCTTTTGTAAGTAATATGTTGTAGTTTTGTATTGTGTAATTATTGTGGTAAATTGACGTTCTGCTAGCATTTGTTTAATTATTATAATTATATTAAATATACATTTAATACTACAATGTTTTGTGTATTTCCTATTATATATTCGACCATAATACCGAACTCTAAAAAATATTAGTTATTTGTTGCTTAATTATTATATATTAATTATTAAATTAATATTCATATTTAAGTCACTACTATAACAGAAAGTCTAAGGATACTAGACTTGGCTTGACAAAGACTTCTTAGCAGGTCGAAACGTTGCTGCTCTTTTGTGTTCCATTAAAACTACTTGCGACTTGAACACCTTGAGTGCCTGGAGATTTTCTTTTTGTTTGCCTTATTGTTGTGGCTGCTGGAATTGAGTGCTGCTCCTATCTTCATGATTGCAACATAAGGATACTAGTCTAAGACAATCAATAACTTCTAAGCTGCCCTCTGTAAACACACAAAGGAAATTGCTTTTCCTAGTCATTTTCTAAACTTTCTGTAAAGTTTTGTTTAAACACATGACCACTGTTTTTCACCATTAACCCCTTAAGGACTGGACTGTTTTTGCGATGTTGTAAATTTGCGACCAGGCATATTTTTACACTTTTGTGGTGTTTGTGTTTGGCTGTAATTTTCTGCTTTCTCATTTACTGTTCCCATACAAATTATATATTGTTTTTTTCAGGACAAAAGGGGCTTTCTTTACATACCATTATTTATATAATCTCATGTATTTTAATTTAAAAAAAATAAAAAAAATATGATGAAAAATTGAAAAAAATACATGGTTTTTGACTTTTACTTGAAAAATCTTTTACTCATCTACAAAAGCGAATGAAAAAAACTGCTAGATAGATTCAAAATTTTGTCCTGAGTTTAAAAATACCTAGTGTTTACGTGCTTTTTTGCTTTTTTTTGCATGTTATAGGGCTATAGGTACAAGTAGGATATTGCGGTTTCAAAACATACATTTTTAAATTTATCAATAGTGACATTGTAACACTATTATCTGTCATAAATCTCTGAATAACACCCCACATGTACATATTTTTTTTAAAGTAGACAACCAAATTTATTCAATATGGGGTATGTCCAGTCTTTTTTAGTAGCCACTTAGTCAGAAAACACTGGCCAAGTAAGCATTCATATTTGTTTGTGTGTGAAAAAGTAAAAACTAAATTGAGCGCTAATTTTGGCCAGTGTTTGCTGACACAAGAAGGTAGTTACTAAAAAGACTTACTTCGGCCTAGCGTTTGTCGCTTCTTTACAAATAATTTTATGCCATCATGGGGTAATTCTCATTTCCTGGGCTACCATACGGCTCTCAAAGGCAGCGTAACCAACCTGGCCATTTTCAATGTAAAAATATTTGACCCATATATTTGACCTTGTAGCTAACTTTCAAAAATGCTATAAAACCTGTACATGGGGGGTACTGTTTTACTCGGGGAGACATCGCTGAACACAAATATTAGTGTTTAAAAACTGGAAAACGTATCACAACAATTATATCATCAGTAAAAGTGCTGTTTGTGTGTGAAAAATGCAAAAAAAGTAGCTTTCACTGACAATATCATCGCTGTGATATGTTTTACTGTTTTGAATCACTAATATTTGTGTTCAGCGAAGTCTCCCGAGTAAAACAGTACCCCCCATGTACAGGTTTTAGGGTGTCGTAGAACGTTACAGGGTAAAATATAGTGCTAGCAAATTAAATTCTCTGGAATTCCGGCCTGGGTTGGCAGGCAGGTCCCTCAAATTGCAATCAATAAAATTACTGAATTATGTAAAAATATTACATAAATACGCACGTAGAATTTAAATATATATGCATATTTATATATTTGAAGTC
>OW240916.1:189145903-189165758 GCA_933207985.1 Pelobates cultripes | reverse complement strand
TGTTAGCGTAACACACCCGCTTTAAGGACACTGACTGCTATTCAATCTATAACAGTGAAAAAAGTTTTTGCTTTTTAAATGCAAGCTATTGTGACACCAGATATAAATGGTGGCACTGGGCACCGTATCCACTGTTAGCGTAACACACCCGCTTTAAGGACACTGACTGCTATTCAATCTATAACAGTGAAAAAGTTTTGGTTTTAAATGCAAGCTATTGTGACACCAGTGAGTGGTGGCACTGGGCACGTATCCACTGTGAGCTTAACACACCGCTTTTAAGGACACTGACTGCTATTCAATCTATAACAGTGAAAAAAGTTTTTTGCTTTTAAATGCAAGCTATTGTGACACCAGATATGAGTGGTGGCACTGACTGGGCAAATGGGCACAGTATCCACTGTGAGCCTGACACAGAAGCTGGCAGCAGTGGCAGACAACTAACTGCAATTACATTACACAGGAAAAAAAAAAAGCATAACCTAACCCTAACCTAGCTATGCATTTCCCTATCTAATCAACAGCAGCTACACTTTCCCTCCTCTCACTAAGCATGCAGCTTGAGAATGAATGTAAAATGGATGCCTTCCAGTAGGTGGGAGGGTCTGCTAGGGAGTGTGTTGCTAATTGGCTGGAATGTGTCTGCTGACTGTGAGGTACAGGGTCAAAGTTTACTCAATGATGACGAATAGGGGACGGATCGAACCGCGCATGCGTTCGCCATCCGCGGCGGACGCGAACACGCTATGTTCGCCAGGAACTGTTCGCCGGCGAACCGTTCGGTGCATCACTATTCAACTCCCTTCACAGATTTTCTATGGGATTAAGGTCTGGAGACTGGCTAGGCCACTCCAGGACCTTAATGTGCTTCTTCTTGAGCCACTCATTTGTTGCCTTGGCTGTGTGATTTGGGTCATTGTCATGCTGGAATACCCATTAATGACCCATTTTAAATGCCCTGACTGAGGGAAGGAGGTTCTCACTCAAGATTTGATGGTACATGACCCCGTCCATTGTCCCTTTGATGTGTTGCAGTTGTCCTGTCCCCTTAGCAGAAAAGCATAATGTTTCCACCTCTATGTTTGACTGTGAGGATGGTGTTCTTGGGGTCAAATGCAGCATTCCTCCTCCTCCAAACAAGGCGAGTTTAATTGATGCCAAAGTGCTTGATTTTGGTCTCATCTGACCACTACACTTTTACCCAGTTTTTCTTTGAATCATTCAGATGTTCATTGGCAAACTTCAGACGGGCCTGTACATGTGCTTTCATGAGTAGGGGGACCTTGCAGGCACTGCAGGATTTCAGTCCTTCACAGTTGTTTTCTTGGTGACTATGATCACAACAAGATCCTCCTATGTACTTCTGAGCTGATTCCTCCTCGCTCTCATGATCATTGAAACTCAATGAGGTGAGATCTTGCATGGAGCACCAGACCGAGGGAGACTGACCATTATTTTCCTCCATTTGCGAATATTTGCACCAACTGTTGTCACCTTCTCACCAAGCCCATTCCAGCCTTATGTAGGTCTACAATTTTGTCCATGACATCCTTGGACATTTCTTTGGTCTTGGCCATTGTGGAGAGTTTGGAAACTGATTGATTGCTTCTGTGGACAGGTGTCTTTTATACAGGTAATGACTGGAGATTAGGAACACTCCCTTTAAGAGAGTGCTCCTAATCTTAGCTAGTTACCTGTATAAAAGACATATGGGAGCCAGAAATCTTGCTGATTGATAGTGGATCAAATACTTATTTCACTCATTGACATGCAAATCAATGTATAACTTTTTTGATATTTGTTTTTCTGGATTTTATTTGTGTTATTCTGTCTATCACTGTTAAAATGCACCTCCCATTAAAATTATAGACTCATCATTTCCTTGTTAGTGGGCAAACTGTCAAAATCAGCAGGGGATCAAATACTTTCTTCCCTCAATGTACGTGTGGGCATGGGAAAAAAAATTCAACAAAGCAAAGGTTGATCATTGACCTATCTGCTCCCCACTCTATGACAACACCTAGTCTAAATTCACTCATTCCATCAGAATAATTCTCACTCCAATACATTATTATTGACAATGCCATAGACACAATTTTGTCAGCAGGAGGAGTCGGAGCTGGTCTCAGTAAGACTGACATAGGGAATGCCTTCAAGCTTCTCCCTATTCATCTTTCATAATGGCATCTACATGGTGTTAAGTGCCGGGGGTCATTCTACTTCTTCTCGCATCACACTTTCGGTTCAAAAAGTAGCCCCAGGATTTTTGATATATTTGGAGACATTGTGTTGGCTGCTACTTAACATCTGTAGATGCCCCATAGTTATACATAATATGGACGATTTTCTTTCAATAGAAAGTAACCTGCTGCCACCCAGTAGCTTTAAAGTGACTATGCAACCATTTGAATATTTAGGTGTTCCAGTTTCACGAAACAAGCGGCGCCAGTTCATATCACTGAACGTCCACTACGGGGAGGCATCTGCATCCCAAACTGGCCTGCGCACCCGGTCTTCGGTCCCTAAGCTATAGTCACTAATTATCCCTTACCTGGGAGCTACGAGGCTAGGCTTGTGGCTGCCCAGGAGAGCGCTCTCTCCAGTGGATACCGCATTCCGCAAGGTCGGGCGTTTATATGCAGGTTGCTTAGTCTTTTCCCCCCAAATTCAGTCAAGTTGCATAGTGCTTGATCAACTTGCCATCTCAGATTTTTTAATGTGGAAGGGATTATTGCTAAAATGGAATGGGAAAAGCATGTTCATACCCTTAACAGACTAATCCTTTTCAATTTGGACAGACGCTGCTGCCACTTCTGGGTTTGCAACAATTTTTAGCAACGAGTGGTTATGGGGAAATTAGCCAGAGGAAATCAAGTACGTCCCAGAGTTTGTTACCACTTCAGTCTTATTTGAGCTATGCCCAATTATTGCAGCTGCAGAAAAATGGGGCACATCTTGGTCAGGTAAAACGGTAAGGTGTTTTTTTCCGATAATACGGCTGCATGCCACATAGTTAACAAAGGACGCACCGCATTCCTGACCATCATGCGCTTCATAAGGAAATTGACATTGCTAGCAGCTACGCACAATTACTTTTTGCCCTGTCCATTTTAATTTCCACTTTTTCAATGTTTTGCTCCATTTGCCAGATAGAGGCTTGTTTATTGTATTGTCGTGATGAGTACTTGAGCTTGATTTATATCGTGTGGATAATTTATACCAGCATATGGAGCATCATTACTGTGGTTTACACCTTTTATTAGTGATGTAGAGTTTTCTTCATTACTGTAGCATGTTAAATCATGATCTTCTCTCCTGTAAAAGGTGAAAAAATAAAAATTGGAAAGGCGTTTGTCTTCATGTTCTCCCTTTTTTCTCCCTGCTCAGGGGAGTTTTTTTTTGCCATACTGCAGTAGCTTCATTTGTTCATATAAACAAATCTTCCTCCTTGGTTTTCAAGTACAAAGTTGTCTCAGCAGGAAGGTGTTGCATTTATAGAGATCGATAGTGTGCTTGAAAGTCCAGCCGCTATCACAGAAAACAAAAACAATTGAAGGCAGAATTTAAATCTGTTCCATAATTCCCAATGTAGTAAGATTTACTTGGTCATATGGTAGAGCTGCAGGCCTGTATTCCATTCTGAGGAGTCCCACTCCTTTCAATCATATGAGCCTTAGCCTAAACAGGAGTAAATGCTTCCATCATGTGCAGGATTTGAGTCTGCATTATAGTTCCAGCTTTTTGTAAATGTCCACTTCTCGCTTTTTCAGCCAGTACTGCTTTATTATACTGCAAGGAAACCTTTTTCAAAGGCAACAAGCCCCTATTTAATGTTACAAATTATCCAACTACTTTCACCCAGTCCTAGGCTAGCTCTCAATGCGTGCAGTAATTTGATGCATAAACAAAATTAAACACATTCAAGGTTGTCCTTGCATGCTCACAGCCCCACTATCAAAATGTTATTTTTTGTTCCTAATGTCCTTGGGGAAGCTTTAGATTTTTAGTTTGTTTCCAGCACCAGGAGGTTCTAAGATTTCGCCTGACCTCTTTGCTAGCCAGCCTTTCTATTTACCTGCCTCAATGGAAGAGAGCTCTTATTTTTTTTCCACGAGTCTTCTAGGGAACCTTGCCACTAGTTGCGACAATATACATACCATCTACTTATTTTAAGCAATCTTAAAATTAAGCAGCTGATTGAATATGCAGAGTCTGCAACATTCTTCCATTTGATGTCTATTTTGCTATATACAGATGTCCGAGATGCCTACCACCCTATACCACTATTAATAGTGGCTGAGATGTCAATATACAGGAACAGAGTGATCATCAACCATAAACACATTTAGAGATTATGAATAATTTACTTGCCCAAGGATCATCAAAAACCTAATCAACATTTTAAAGAGATTTTAGAGGGGTATATTTTCAGATAAAACAGATGCAATATACGCAAATATAAATATAGTTATAATTATAGTTGCTTTATATTAGAACATTCCAGCATGTTGACAAAAACACATAAGAAAGCATTGAGATAATGCTATCCTATGGGGAATGCATAATGCAGGCATGGCAATTGCACATTAGGTTCCTGCATCTCTGTTAAAGGAGAAGCCTAAGCCAGCTCCAAGGGACCTCGGAACTGGAATCAGGTAAATGAAAACAGGGGTATTAACCATTTATTTACAGCTGGAGGGGGCCACAAGGGAGAGGGGTGGCAGAGGATGCTATAGTGTTAGGAATCCAGTTTTGCATTGCTAATACTATAATGTTTCTTTGAGTTGGTAAGATAATGCAGGCAGTTTTTATCCTGTTAAATTAAAACATGGAATGCTTTATTACAGTACCTCAAAGCTAGGTGCAATTGCCCTAGAAAATGACAGAGAGGCCCAAGTAATTGAAACAAAGGTTTAAAGAACAGACAGTTCAAAAGAGCTTATCAAATCGCAGCATCGAAAGACAGGGGATAATATCAAAAAGGCCACAAACAAGTAACACACAAGTGCATGAGCACATTCACCACTGAATGGGATGAAATTAAAATGATTCTGACAAAATGATGACCAATTCTAATGTATGACTCAGATTTGAAAGATATCCAATTATTTGTCTGTTGGTCCTAGGTGATCAAAAAGTCTTGTTGATCTCTTGGTTCAGAGTTACTTACTACGACAATCAAAATGGAATAATATAATTATATATATTATATGGCAACAGGTGTATTGCATGCTTTTATAGTCACAATTATAGAAAAAGGAATAGGAAAGAGGGGAAACATTCTAGTAGGGCACAACCACACACACAAACGAAACAAGGCAAATCTCAATCACATTCAATATACGGATTCCACCTCTCCAGAAAGCTGGTGCATTGAAATCAAACTACTTTTAGATACCTATCTAGGCAAACTAATTACTAATTGGAATTCATGAACAATAAATATTACTACTGCAGAAACAAAATCAGTAATACAGTTAAAGGAGAGCTTACATCCTCATAATCTAAACGGTTATTGGGACTAAAGTGCACTGCAACATCTTGCCTTCAAGGGTTAAACTGTTACAATGTTTAACCTGAAAATGGGGTTCCAATACCTCTACCCCTAGCCTTTTTCCTCTCTGCACTACAGTATGAGGGAGGTTGAGCCATACTGATTGGCTACCATACTACCATAGTTATTTAAATGTCGATCCAGCTAAAAGCTGCCCAACTCAACTGAAGCTTTCTAAATACGGCTGCCCTCAGAATAACTTAAATGAAGTTAAGCTCCCACATTACTTTAAAGACAATGTCCCAAAACAGACTTGAGACATTATCAATTCCTACCATTGCTCATGAAGATGGGCTCTCTATTACTGATATCTTTCATAATAAAGCTACATCCCACACATATTAGTCAGCATTATATTCTCCCTCACTGATGACCTAATGGATCAGACGGAGGGAGTCATTGTGCCATTGAAACTGCAATATCAGCAAAGGCCCCAGGACCAGACAGATCATCCCATAGAAAAATATCTGCAGCAATAGTTAGCTCTCATGTGGTCCTCGATGCCTTGCCTATTTCTTGTGGGTTCTACATACAGGTTTTTCAGGAACTTGCTATTTGGGCTTATTAAAAATATTTAGGACACTTTCTCTCTACCAAAGGATCTAATCAATTGTATTTATAGCCTGTAGTTCCTGAAACAGTACCTTTTCCTTTAATACTAACTTGTAAACCACTTCTTTAAAATACCTGGGAGGTATTGTTTCCTAAGACATTGCCTATCTCTACACACTAAATGTCTCTAAATTCTAAATGGAGTTGAAACAAACAAAAAAATAAAACACACTTCTGATCTTTGGAGATGTGTTTGGCCACTCAAACCATCATCTTCAGAGTGCAGTGACAATATAGACACACATCCTCTTCCAGGTTGATTCATAACATTCCCAGTTGATTTATAGTTCTTAATTATTGCCCTGATTGTGGAAATTGGCATTTTCAGTGGAATATCAATGGGAATATACTTCAAATATTTATTTTCTCATATGAAATCTTAGGGATGCCAATAATTGTTTCACATATATCATTAACAAAGATTGATTATTTTATTATTTTGGAGGGGATAAACCTCTGTAGGGTTTGCAATTGTTTGATATCCATGCAAGCAGAGTATTTTTTTTTAAAGAAAAGATCAAAAGATTAAACAAAGAGAATTTTTCAGTCTTCTTTGGTCAGATTTATCAAGGGAGCTTATAAACCTCTCCTCATGCCTTGACTTGCCATATTGAAGTGGTGTCATTTGCTAAACCAGTGGCTGCTCACTGTAATAAAAGATTTGCAACTGGACATTTATTGCAATACTAAAGAAAGCAGTGTTGGGTTTATTCTAGAAAAACAAAATACTTACTGGTTGAGGAAGATAGCTGGCTACAGAAGAACAAATAATAATTGATCCAGATCTGTTAAAAAAAAAAAAAATTAAGAAATGTCTGACAGTTGAGTATATAATGATGTTAAGCGTAACAAATATTAATGGAATGTATTGTAGTATTTTAAAATACCAAAAGTAAATGCAAAACATGTCTACTTAACAAAAAAAAAAATTAGGCATTGATTTAATAACCTTTCCAAATGATACAATGTGGTTAGAAAAACATGCCAAATTATTTTATTTAAATTAGTCATAATGAAAGTCAATGGGATCTTTTTGTAGATAAATCTTTTTCTTTTGTAGTGCAGGTGAGTACAAATCAGCGTCAAAATGCCACAAAATGATAAAGGGGACATGCGTTCGTTCAACAATGAGTAATTATGCTGAAAACATGCATAGAAAATGATATAAAATAGTTTTGTGGATCTCGATATGAATGTGCATAACAATTATAGCTTGAGTAACTAAGGTGGGTCACCTAGCAGTAGGTAAGTTTAGACCGTGAGATACATATAAATGACAATATGAAGTACAAGCTATAGGTTGCAGATTAGGTGTCACATTTAAACAGAATGCTATTCATACCTAAGTTAACATTGATATGTGAAGGTAATGTAGTTGCATGAGAAGTATCACTACCTGTCAGGTGTTAGTCCTGGCAGGCTAGGCAATAAATCTGAGTTACATACTGACATATATGCTATATTGTGAGGTCTCTAGGAGTGTCATCACAGGAACATTTTGACATTATATATATATATATATATACATGCATACTTAAGCGTTATCAGTAGTGATGTCGCGAACCCGAAATTTTTGGTTCGCGAACGGCGAACGCGAACTTCTGCAAATGTTCGCGCACCGGCGAACCGCCATAGACTTCAATGGGCAGGTGAATTTTAAAACACACAGGGACTCTTTCTGGCCACAATAGTGATGGAAAAGTTGTTTCAAGGGGACTAACACCTGGACTGTGGCATGCCGGAGGGGGATCCATGGCAAACATCCCATGGAAAATTACACAGTTGATGCAGAGTCTGGTTTTAATCCATAAAGGGCAGAAATCACCTAACATTCCTAAATCACAATGGATATGGATTGATACCAGACATATGACATATTGACACAGAGCAGAATAGGGACTGTTCCCCCTACATAGGGTCACTTGGCAGATATGGATTGACACCTGTCCTCAGAGCTCCTGATACACACTGACACAGAGCAGAATAGAGACTGTTCCTCCTACATAGGGTCGCTTGGCAGATATGGATTGACACCTGTCCTCATAGACCATGATACACACTGACACAGAGCAGAATAGGGACTGTTCCCCCTACATAGGGTCACTTGGCAGATATGGATTGACACCTGTCCTCAGAGACCATGATACACACTGACACAGAGCAGAATAGAGACTGTTCCCCTACATAGGGTCACTTGGCAGGTATGGATTGACACCTGTCCTCAGAGCCCCTAATACACACTGACACAGAGCAAAATAGAGACTGTTCCCCCTACATAGGGTCACTTGGCAGATATGGATTGACACCTGTACTAAGGATCCCTGATACACACCGACACAGAGCAGAATAGAGACTGTTCCCCTACATAGGGTCACTTGGCAGATATGGATTGACACCTGTCCTAGAGACCATGATACACACTGACACAGAGCAGAATAGGACTGTTCCCCCTACATAGGGTCACTTGGCAGATATGGATTGACACCTGTCCTAGGATCCCTGATACACACTGACACAGAGCAGAATAGGGACTGTTCCCCCTACATAGGGTCACTTGGCAGATATGGATTGACACCTGTCCTCAGGATCCCTGATACACACTGACACAGAGCAGAATAGGGACTGTTCCCCTACATAGGGTCACTTGGCAGATATGGATTGACACCTGTCCTCAGGGACCATGATACACACTGACACAGAGCAGAATAGAGACTGTTCCCCCTACATAGGGTTACTTGGCAGATATGGATTGACACCTATCCTAAGGATCCCTGATACACTCTGACACAGAGCAGAATAGGAATATTCACTAAATGCCAAACATTGTTATACAGGGGAATATTCAGTAAATAAGGATAAGGGGAAGTCCTTCCGGCCTTCCCCACCCGAGCGGGGTGGGTGGGGCCAGGGCCGGACTGGGGAAAAAATTAGGCCCGGCATTTTTCAATCAGAGCGGCCCCCTAAGAAGGGGGCGGGGCCAGAGAGGGTGTGTTTTGTCATCACTAATGACAAGCACGCCTCCTCTCAAAGTGAGCATGTTGGTTCAATGCGCAGAGCTGCGCTGAAGAGCTCTGGCATTAGAAAAAGGCCCTGTATTTGTTCTGCGCAGCGCAAGCAAATTTAATAATATGCTTGCGCTGTGTTTGCTTTTAAATTGTCTCTGGTGTCTCAACAAGTGGGATACCAGAGGACAAAAGGGCCAGGAAAGTGTATGGTGCATGTGTTTGGAGCCTGCTTGTGGGATTGCGTGTGTGTAGAGTGTGGTGTGGTATTGTATAAATAGGCCACTTAATTTGTGTTTGTAGGTAATACGTAGGCTAGGGGGCTGTAGAGAGGTATTTTTTATAGGGATGCAGCAGTGTGTATACGGCTTGAAGTGTGTATAGGTGACGAGGGAAGTAAGTGTAGAGAGGGTGTGTTAGAGAATGCTAGGCAAGCGGCTGGGACAGGGGAAATGTAGTGTGTGTGTGTGTAGGAGATCTACTGTAAAGGGACCCAGTGTGTGTGTGTGTGTGTAGAGGGGATTAAGAGTGCATATAGGTAAGTGGGACGGTGTGTAATCTGGAGCGTAATGTGTGCAGTGTGAGGGTGCTGTAGTGTGTGTGTGTGTGTGTGTGTGTGTGTGTGTGTGTGTGTGTGTGTGTATATATATATATTTGGACTTATTGTATGTGTGAGGGGCGCAGTGTGTGTATGTAAGAGGGGTGTTGTGTGTGAGGGTGTTTTTATCTGCTGTCACATTCTAGGTTTCTAATTTTCTTTGTCTGTTAACTCACTGAGGGTTAATATATATATATTAACCCTCAGTGAGTTAACAGACAAAGAAAATTAGAAATATATGTGTGTGTGCTGTATATATGTGTGTGTGTGCTGTATATGTGTGGGAGTGAGGGTGCTGTGTGTGTCTGGGGGCTGTGTGTGTCTGGGGGCTGTGTGTGTGGGGGTGTGTGTGTCTGGGGGCTGTGTGTGTGTCTGAGAGCTGTGTGTGTGTCTGAGAGCTGTGTGTGTGTCTGAGAGCTGTGTGTGTGTCTGAGAGCTGTGTGTGTGTCTGAGTGCTGTGTGTGTGTCTGAGTGCTGTGTGTGTGTCTGAGTGCTGTGTGTGTGTCTGAGTGCTGTGTGTGTCTGGGGGTGCGCTGTGTGTGTTTGGGGGTGTGCTGTGTCTGGGGTGCTGTGTGTGTGTTTGGGGGTGCTGTGTCTGGGGTGCTAGACTGGGGGATGTGTGTCTGGGGATGTGTGTCTGTGCTGTGTCTGGGTGCTGTGTCTGGGGCTGCTGTGTGTGTCTGGGGGTGCAGGACTGGGGGATGTGTCTGGGGGTGCGCTGTGTGTGTTTGGGGGGTGCTGTGTCTGGGTGCTGTGTGTGTGAGTGAATGTATTTTTTATTTAAATTTAAATATATATTTAAAAAAAATATATATATTTCCCCCCCCCCTCCCTTCTTACCTTTATCCTGGGAGGGGGGGAGGAGGAAATCCATTATGCCTGGGGGGTGGGGAGCCATGCTGCCTTCCCTGGTGGTCCAGTGGTGAGAGCGGCAACGCTCAGAATCCCGCAAGAGGACCGGCGGAGCTGCTGGTTAGAGCTCCGCCGGTCCTCCCCTCCCTCACCCAGCCGGCGGCTGCATCTCCCTGCCTCTGGGCCGGTGAGGGAGATCTTTCATCTCCCCACCGGCCCATGGAGGCACACAGCAGGGCCGGCGCTCGGATAGCGCCGGCTCTGCAGAGGCCGGCCGGGGAGATCCTGTGATCTCCCCTGCCAGCCTCGGCCCCACGGCCATCGCGGCCCACCGGGCATTTGCCCGGTATGCCCGATGGCCAGTCTGGGCCTGGTGGGGGCCATAAAAATAATGACGGGGGGGACCTACTGTATGATGTTGTATCGATCAAGTAGTGTAAGGGTTACGCCCGCTTCACAGTGACAGACCAAACTCCCCGTTTAACGCACTGCAAACAACCGCAAACAGTCCATTTGCACAACCGCAAACTCCCCATTTGCACAAGGTTGGATACCAAGCTAGCCATGTCCCGTTCCTTGTCCTCACTGATGTCATTGAAGGTCTCTTCCTCCACCCAGCCACGTACAACACCAAGGGTCCCCGAAAGGTGACAACAAGCTCCCTGGGACACCTGCTGTGTTTGGTCTTCCACCTCCTCAAAGCCACCTTCCTCCTCTGACTCCTCTTCTTCAGACTCCTCTCTCTGCGTTATTATAAGGTGTGTTAAGTAGTATTATTCCTATCCGTTTAATCCCTGTTACGTCCCCAGGGGACGTGTATATGGCATCGATTTTAGGAACCGGGAGATGGAAAAAGATGCTTGGTCGGTCCTCCTACTTCAAATTTTGGGCACTGCGCATGCCATCTAATGTGCCACCAGATAGGAGTGGTGTGTTAAGTAGTAATATTCTTATCAGTTTAATCCCTGTTACGTCCCCTATACGTTGATGTGGAGCAAGACGCAGCAGCAGAAGAGGACTCAGCCGAGGAGGTTATGGAAGAGGATGGACTAGAGGAGGTGGCAGCAGGCCTGCCTGCAAGTCGTGGCAGTGTCACCAACTCCTCTGCAGAGCCACGCATTCCATGCTTGGCAGCCGTCAGCAGGTTTACCCAATGCGCAGTGTAGGGGTGGCCTGCCTCTGCCTGTCATTTTTTTTTTCGATTAGTGGTACTATGCGTGCAAGCTACTGTGACACCAGATATGAGTGGCACTTTGAACTGGCAAAGTACACGTTGTAGGCCTGACACACCCGCTTGAAGACAACTAACTGCTATTCAATCTATAACAGTGAAAAAAGTTTTTGGGTTTTTAAATGCACGCTAATGTGACACCAGTGAGTGAGTGGTGGCACTGGGCAAGTGGGCACAGTATCCACTGTGAGTCTGACACAGAAGCTGGCAGGCAGGCAACTGCAATTACATTACACAGAAAAAAAAAAAAAGCAGACTGATGTTCTAGCCCTAAAAAGGGCTTTTTGGGGTGCTGTCCTTACAGCAGATATCAGATCAGTCCTTCGGGACTGTAGTGGACACTGTATACACTAACCTAGCTACCCATTTCCCTATCAAATTAATAGCAGCTACACTTTCCCTCCTCTCACTAAGCATGCAGCTTGAGAATGAATCTAAAATGGATGCTGTCCAGTAGGTGGGAGGGTCTGCTAGGGAGGGTGTGCTGCTAATTGGCTGGAATGTGTCTGCTGACTGTGAGGTACAGGGTCAAAGTTTACTCAATGATGATGAATAGGGGGCGGATCGAACCACGCATATGTTCGCCCACCGTGGCGAACGCGAACATGCTATGTTCGCCAGGAATTATTCGCCAGCGAACCGTTCGGTGCATCACTAGTTATCAGTAGCGGTCGATATAGTGAGTCCACTGGAAATAAACATTAGCAAAAACAAAATGACGGGGACTACAGTAAGGGAACTGCTGCAGTTCTTAAAGCCAAGTGCTAAGAGTATCGTGGAAACTGTCTCTTGGGAGGGTTGGTCCAGGCTGTGTAAATGGAAAGACCTTAACGGCTTAGGAGGTATACTCCATACCGCGGCAGCCAAAAGCATGCACTCAGGGTGCAAAGTAAGGCATGTCTGCTGTGAGGCACAGTATAGGGTGCCCAGTGCAGGAATGTCCCGAGATTTGACATTGTGAGCCTCTTCGATGGCGCTATCACCGCTTGATGATAGGCCACACCACGATTGCAGAATGTTGTCCAGAAGCTCATGCAGAGCTGGTCAAAAGCCTCCAGGGGCTGCATTGGTGGCTGAGTGCCTGTGCTCTTTGACTTGGGCCTTTTCTGGGCCACCATCTTGGCTGTGCCTCGACGGTGCAGTACCACTACAGGCGGCATAGCCGGTAAGTCCGTCGTTAGGCCTGATCAGTGTATCCAGTGGGGACTGGGATAACCCCCATCGGTCCAAAGTGGGAGGTAGGGTGCTAGCAAAGTCACTAGGGAGCTCCGAGGTAGGGGAGAGCGCTATCTTACCCCGGCTACAATTCCAGTAGGCCGCACTTGGCGTTCTGCACCCCTGGCCTTGACGGGCGTTGGAGTTGTATCACTCGATTCAGTGTTGCACCTCCAACGTGGGTAGTGCACCCTGGTAAATCCATGGGCTTCTTAGCTGCTGCTATTACTCCAATTTCTGCCCGCCAGGCAGGAGCTCATGTCACTCACATCTATATTGCTTGGTGGTCAGGCTCCGCCCGTAGATAAATCTTTTGTTAGTGTTTCTAACAATATTTGGAAAGCATACTAAATCATGACCTTGTATCTTCTATTTTCTCGAATAAGCTTTGCAAATTATTCAATATGTTTGTATAAATTTGTAAAATGTATTTTTTTTTTTAGATATTCAAATAAATATAGAATTGTATGCAAATATAAATATATATCTCAATATATATCTCAATCAAAATTAATTATAATACTAAATCATTTGAAAAGCTTATCCAACAACATTAAATTAATCTTAATTTAGAAAAAAAAGTGAGATTTTTCAAAATATGAAAGTGGGAATGGGCAAGTGAGTTGTCCACTACCTTGTTTTTTTATTTTAAATACCCGTATTGTCAAATTATAGTTCTCTTGCTCCCCCTTTTTAAAATGCATTTTGCTATAATAGTTTCCCCATGATTAATTGAGTCTTGTAGTGTGACTACCCCTGCTACCTCAGTAGACATGGTTGGCATAAGATGATAGGGCAGATGTTTTTCTTTAACAGTAAAGGATGGTCTAAAGACTAGGTGTGTGAGAAAACTATTATTTTGAGTGTGAAATGAGTGAGTGAGTCATCAAGTACCCATTTACACACACAAAACCAGAAACACACACAATCATATAGATATTCACACACATTTTGTTTATTAAAAGGTCCAGCCAGCCTCACTACCTTTCTCAGGGAGGGCTGAAGTGGATCCTCTCCCTTATGGGCAGTGGTTGCTGTTGGGATCACAGTGCCCTATCTGCAGAGGTCCCATGTGCACCCTCTAGTGATGCCTATACCAGGATGATATATATTGGCTGCAGGCATACTGTAAAGCACTCAAAGAAGCTGTGCAGGGATAGCACAGTAAATGTTAAGCTCCCTTGCCACCTGTACTACCCCTGATTATATTTGGGCAGAGTAGGCAACTGCCAGCCAGCCATCACCACACTGTAGCAACACCATAGGGTGAGTGCATCAAGTTCAACCTTTCATATATTCTCATATCTACTTTTATTTTTTAAATCAAAAGTGATTTTAAGTAGAAAACTATCTTTTCTTTTATCAACATTCTATGATAAGGCCTATTTTAGCAGATTATTGTTATTTTTACATAGCACCAACAAATTCCGTAGCACTTTACAATGGGTGGACTAACAAACATGTAATCGTAACCAGACAAGTTTGATGTACAGGAACAGAGGGGTTGAGGGCCCTGCTCAATGAGCTTACATGCTAGAGGGAGTAGGGTAAAGTCGCACAAAAGGTAAGGGTTGTATTAGGGAAGTAGATTGATAGAATAATATTCACTGAAGACTTTGTGTGTTTTTTTGTTTTGTTTTTAAGAGACAGTTGCAAGAGAGGAATCATTTGGGAGCCATTAACAGTTTAATTGATAAGCTTTTGTGCAAAAGTGAGTATCATAATCATATCAGATTATAATGATTTTTTGAAGGAGTAGAGGCTGGATGAGCGTCGAACGGAAAAGGGAAGGGAGTTCCACAGGAGCCCTAGAGAATCCTTGAAGGCGAGCATCAGAAGTGGGAGTACAAAAAGAGGATAGACGTAGGTGTTCGGCAGAGCGTAGGGGCCTAGAAGGGACATACTTGTGTATTAGGTAGGATAGGTATGTGGGAGCAGCATTATGTAGAGATATGCTAGCAAGAATCAAAATTTTAAATTAAGCCCTATATCTTACAGGAAGCCAATGCAGGGACTGACAGAGTGAGGCGTGGGAGATGTGGGCAGACAGGAAGATTATCCTCGCCGCCGCATTCATTAGACTGTAATGGGGAAAATTGGGAGAACGTAAGACCACTCAGAAGCGGATTGCAGTAGTCAAGATGAGAGAGGACAGTGGCATAGACCAGCACCTTATCCACATCTGGTGTTAAGTAGGAGTGGATGCACGCAATGTTTTTGAGATGGAAGCGGCAGGATTTGGTGATCAACTGGACATGGGGTGGGAAGGAGAAGTCGGAGTTGATGCGAATACCTAGGAAGTGAGCCTGCATGGTGGAGCCGATGGTAGCACCATAAACGTGGCGGGAGACAGAAATGGGAGTAGCAACACTTGAGGGAGGAAGGATCAGCGGAAAGGTCAAGCAGAATTAGGATAGAATAGTGACCATGAGACTTTGCAGCAAGTAGATTGTTGGATACTTTGGTCAGAGCCGTTTCCACAGAATGCTGGGCACGGAAACCAGATTGAAGTGGATTGAGATGAGAGTTAGACTCAAGGAAATTTGTCAATCTCACATACACAAGTTTTTCAAGGATCTTGGATGCGAAAGGCAGTAGCAAGATAGGGTGGTAGTTGGACTGGCAGTTAGGGTCAAGGTTAGGCTGTTTTTTTTTTTTTTTTGTTTTTTTTTTTAAGAATCAGGGTTACATTTGCATGTTTGAAGGGTGATGGAAATATGCCAGAGGATAGGGAGAGATTGAGAATTTTAATGAGAGGAAGAGCAAGAGAAGGAGACCGAATATGGATATGATGTGAGGGAATAGGATCAAGGGAGCAGGTGGTGGGGCTGGAGGACTGGAGCAGAGTAGAAACCTCTTCCACTGTAGCAGGTGCGAATAAAAATAGAACAGCAGAGGGAGTGACGTTGTGGAAAGTATTGTAAGGGGAAGGAGAGAGATGAGAGATCTCTTCCTTGGTTGTAGAGATCTGGTCAGTGAAGTGAGTTGCAAAGTTTGTGGCCTGTTAAGTTGGTAGGAGGAGGAGGAGGAGCAACAGGGCGAAGAAGAGAGTTAAATGTGTGAAATAGTTGTTAGGGTTGGCGAAAGAGTGTGATGATGACGATATTGAAGTCATTTACTTTTGCAGAAAGAGCCAAGTTCTAAGAGCGCAGCATAAATTTATAGTGGAGAAAGTCAGATGCAGGGTGAAACTTTCTCCAGCAGCGTTCAGCATTTCTGGAGCATTTTTTCAGGTATCAAGTCAGCTTGGTGGGCCAATGTTGTAGTTGGAGCACTTGCTGCATTTAAGGGTAGGGGGTGCCATGATGTCTAGTTAAGAGGAGAGGACAGAATTGAAGAAGGAAATTGCAGAGCTAGGGCAGGTGAGGTTTTAGGTTTGGAGCTTAGTGGAGAATTGCTCTAAATCAAGATATTGAAGGTTTGAGATTGATGTGCCAAGGGTAGTGTCATTTGGGTCCTGAGCGGATGTCAAAAGTCGGCAGATGGTGGTCAGAGAGAGGAAAAGGAATACTGGAGGTGGTACAGAGGTTGGTGAAGGTGAGATCAATTATAGGGTTTCCTCCTGTATGGGTTGCTGAATTAGACCATTGCGTGAGACCAAATAAGGAGGTTACAGAGAGCAGACGTGAGGGATCAGTGCAGTTGGGATGGTTGATTGGGATATTGAAGGGAAGGAGTGCTAGAGGATAGGAAGTGAGGTAGCCAGGAAGAAAAGTGCTCATTGAATAGCCTAGGATGAACGAGGAGGGTGGGATGGAGGGCAGTAGATGATAGCAATTCATAAAGAAGTGGGTTTAAATAGTTGAACATTGTGAACTTTAAAGGAAGTAACAATAGGGCAAGGAAGATTGGTTGAAAGGTACATTAAGGGGAGAGAAGGATGCCTACACCTTTAGAATAGAGTCTGAGAGTGTGGGAGAATTGTAGCCCATGAAAACAGAAAGACGATGGAGTAGCACTATCAGAGGGGGAAAGCCAGGTCTCAGTGAGTGCTAGTAAGTTTGAGATGAAAAGGTTGTGTATGGCTGTTTATTTCAGATTGTAGACAGAGTGCACACCGAATGTTGGTAAATGAGGGTAAAGGGGAGGGTATTGTGATGAGGTTTGTGTCGTTTCTGGTTGTCTTAGTCTGTGCAGAGGAGGTGAAGGTGCCCTGGGTTGGGAGAGACATCATCAGCTGCTAGTAGCAGGAGGTGCTAGTGGGTTTTACAGGGAGTGCAGAATTATTAGGCAAGTTGTATTTTTGAGGATTAATTTTATTATTGAACAACCACCATGTTCTCAATGAACCCAAAAAACTCATTAATATCAAAGCTGAATATTTTTGGAAGTAGTTTTTAGTTTGTTTTTAGTTATAGCTATGTTAGGAGGATATCTGTGTGTGCAGGTGACTATTACTGTGCATAATTATTAGGCAACTTAACAAAAAACAAATATATACCCATTTCAATTATTTATTATTACCAGTGAAACCAATATAACATCTCAACATTCACAAATATACATTTCTGACATTCAAAAACAAAACAAAAACAAATCAGTGACCAATATAGCCACCTTTCTTTGCAAGGACACTCAAAAGCCTGCCATCCATGGATTCTGTCAGTGTTTTGATCTGTTCACCATCAACATTGCGTGCAGCAGCAACCACAGCCTCCCAGACACTGTTCAGAGAGGTGTACTGTTTTCCCTCCTTGTAAATCTCACATTTGATGATGGACCACAGGTTCTCAATGGGGTTCAGATCAGGTGAACAAGGAGGCCATGTCATTAGATTTTCTTCTTTTATACCCTTTCTTGCCAGCCACGCTGTGGAGTACTTGGACGCGTGTGATGGAGCATTGTCCTGCATGAAAATCATGTTTTTCTTGAAGGATGCAGACTTCTTCCTGTACCACTGCTTGAAGAAGGTGTCTTCCAGGAACTGGCAGTAGGACTGGGAGTTGAGCTTGACTCCATCCTCAACCCTAAAAGGCCCCACAAGCTCATCTTTGATGATTCCAGCCCAAACCAGTACTCCACCTCCACCTTGCTGGCGTCTGAGTCGGACTGGAGCTCTCTGTCCTTTACCAATCCAGCCACGGGCCCATCCATCTGGCCCATCAAGACTCTCTCTCATTTCATCAGTCCATAAAACCTTAGAAAAATCAGTCTTGAGATATTTCTTGGCCCAGTCTTGGCGTTTCAGCTTGTGTGTCTTGTTCAGTGGTGGTCGTCTTTCAGCCTTTCTTACCTTGGCCATGTCTCTGAGTATTGCACACCTTGTGCTTTTGGGCACTCCAGTGATATTGCAGCTCTGAAATATGGCCAAACTGGTGGCAAGTGGCATCGTGGCAGCTGCACGCTTGACTTTTCTCAGTTCATGGCAGTTATTTTGCGCCTTGGTTTTTCCACACGCTTCTTGCGACCCTGTTGACTATTTTGAATGAAACGCTTGATTGTTCGATGATCACGCTTCAGAAGCTTTGCAATTTTAAGAGTGCTGCATCCCTCTGCAAGATATCTCACTGTTTTTGACTTTTCTGAGCCTGTCAAGTCCTTCTTTTGACCCATTTTGCCAAAGGAAAGGAAGTTGCCTAATAATTATGCACACCTGATATAGGGTGTTGATGTCATTAGACCACACCCCTTCTCATTACAGAGATGCACATCACCTAATATGCTTAATTGGTAGTAGGCTTTCGTGCCTATACAGCTTGGAGTAAGACAACATGCATAAAGAGGATGATGTGGTCAAAATACTCATTTGCCTAATAATTCTGCACTCCCTATATGTGTATGGGGTCTAGGATGAGATTGATTGTGAGTAGGAGAGAGGGAGCAGAAAAATGAGTGCAGTACATGATATGAGAGAAAGGGGGAGTGCAGCAGAGAGGGGGAAATGTAAGGGTTGGTGGGGGCATGGGGGAAATGGGTGTGTATGAGAGATTTTGATACTGAGGGACGAGGAGGAAATGAAGAGAAGACAGAGCACTGCTAAACTGGAAAAAAAATAAATTGGAAAGAATTGGAATATCAAAAACAGGAGTAGGAATGTTAAAGATTATGTTGTAAGGGTTAATAAAGTGCAGGAGTGTACTTTACAAATGAAATAATGAGCTCGGTGTAGGGTGGAGTGGGCAGGTATCAGACATTCTTGCAGCATTAATGGGGCTGGAAAGTTTGGAAATCAGGCTGTGTAAGAAAGATATATGAGGGTCAGATAAGCCTGCAATAAAGCTGAGGGAGGGGGATTTGCATCTATGCAGAGAGATGAGGGGATAGTTATACAAAAAAAAACATTTGAGTTGATATCAATAAAAGAAGGGAGGGGCCAGAGGGCAGAAAGCAGTGGGGAAATAGAGATGTGCATATATGTGAATGAAACAATTACATACAGGGCTAGTAAAACTATACTTTAGCATTACATACAAGACATAAATGTAATATGCAATGCACCCAGAATATATCAAATAAAGCAAGTTTACAAGGTGGTTAAATTAGAATTAAATTATATTGTGCAGGATAGAGTCTCAGTGTCGTCCTCCAGATACATTCCATATAAATACATATTCATCTTTTTATCATTAATTTTTCTATACAGTAAATTAACATTATAAAAAAATCATATGCTAGCTCAGTCCTAATAACAGCTTCTCATTCATTGTTGCCGAGTATACTTACCCTTGTTTCTGCAAGTGAGGTACAACAAGTTTTATCATTAGAAAGGTGGAGATCACATTGACTTGAAATACCTAATTAAAAAAAAAAAAAAAAAAATCACATTCAGTCACTTTTTTAAATAAGATTAA
>OW240916.1:189093037-189134229 GCA_933207985.1 Pelobates cultripes | reverse complement strand
GGTCACCACGGGCACTAGTAGGGCTTCATCTTCCTTGTAGGTCAGTTAATGTTTTGCCTCAGGCTTAGCTAGAACCAGTTGACCAGGCACCATTGCTCACGATTAAGGCCATATTTTTACCATGTTTTCCTTTAAGTATGTCTCAAATTCCTGACCAAGAAGAAGAATTGGCTATACCCAAAACCCCAACCAAGCCTGCCACCCCAGCCGGCCCAAGCAACCCTACCAAGAACTTAGAACCAGCCAGCCCGTACTCTCTCCGGTCATGGACTATACCCAAGCATGCGGCTGAATTACATCGCATGGGGGTCCAGTTTCTGGCTACAGCCCGCAAGGCAGAACTGTATAAGATTTTCATAACCATGTTCTCCCCAGCCAGGAGTGGTCCTGCATTCCGACAATCATACAGAGATCAAGGGCTTGATGTCCTCTCTCCTGGCCTCTATCAACACAATCAGCGTTAGGCTGGACAAGTTGGAATCCCCTCAGACATCGTCAGTCACCTCGCCCATAGCGACCCCCACTCCGACTCCCCTACCCCACGGTAATGACACCCCCATAAACCCAATTACAAGCACTTCCACTCACATCACGCCCGCTCACTTCGTACCCCGACCATACGTATAGATATTCTGGAAGGCAAGGATGTAAACCTAGTGTCATTGCTGATTGCTTCTCAGGACGTGGTAGAGAACAAGGCTTACGGCTACGGCGATCTTTCAGTTGTGTTAAAAGCCAGAGACCCGAGACTCAACCGGAAACTTACCATACCTGAGTTTGTCCTTGCTTTTGGCCTCTATCGTGATGTAATTTGTTCCACTTACCCACACTGTAGGGAGAAGTTGGATTTGTATATGCACAAGTTGGTGGACTTAGGGCACAAGTATGGTGTTTTTTTCCTTTTATGACAATCATAAATCATTTTCAGCTAAGTCAGCAGCATCCCTTACTCAGTTAAACACCCATACCAGCTGGAGTAAGCTAGACACAGAACTTTTCTGTCATCATTTTGCCGGCCAAAAATCTCCATCTTGCACCTTGTGTGCCTTCATCTCTCACTCCACCAACTTGTGCCCAGTCGATCCAAGCCTTCCTACCACTAGTCGTGCTTCCTTTGGTTCCTCCACTGCAGAACACAGAGGATTAAATGACAAGACCCATAGTATAGCTTGGGAAAGCTCAAATCTGCAACAATTTTAATTCAGGAAGTTGTGGGTTTACAACTGTCCAAATCGTCTGTACCCAAAACAATGACTAACCAAAGTTAGCATCGACAACCTGGCATTTTACCTCCAGGCACACCCTTCCCATCACCTAGTTGACTTCCTGGTCCAAGGGTCCACCAACGGTTTCCACACTGGCCTAGTTACACTCCCTGCAGGTATTCACAAATGTCCCAACCTACACTCTGCCCTTCTTGACCCTGTCACCACTGATTTGTTGCTCATGAAGGAGTTAACCAACGGGTTTATCTTGGGCACTTTCTCTCACCCCTCATTTTCCAGCTGACGTACCAACCCAATAGGTATAGCCACTGGGAAGTTCAGCAATAAAAAAAGACTTATCTACGATTTGTCTGCTCCCCATTCTTTAGCTACCCCCAGCATCAATTCATTAATCCCCTCTGAATAGTTCTCCCTGCAATATACCACAGTGGATGATGTCATTCAGGCCATTTTAAGGACAGGGGTAGGAGCTTGGTTAGGGAAAACCAATATATCTAACTCTTTCAAGCTCCTACCCATTCACCCATCTCTGTGGCATGTGCACAGCATCAGGTGGGAGAACAAGAACTATTTTGCTACTCTGTTAACTTTTGGAGCAAAAAGCAGTCCAAACCTGTTTGATATATTTGCCTACACACTATGTTGGCTGTTCCTAAACGTCACACAATGCCCCTCAGTTCTATATTATTTGGACGACTTCTTTACCATAGGATCACCTCAATCCTGTCCAGTCAGTCTTCAGAAGACCCTGGCTCTATTTGCAGCATTGGGGGTCCCACTGTCTGAAAAAAAAAAAAAACATAGCCCCTACCACCAATCTTACCTTCTGGGGTATTCCCCTAGACACTGTCTCTTTACAGGCTAGTTTTCCAGGGGAGAAGGTGCAGCAAATTATAGAGTTAGTGGAATATTTTTAGGCCAAGGACACGTGTACCAGGTCAGACCTACAATCCTTACTGGGCACGTTGAACTTCGCCATGAAAATTATTCCACAAGGCCGGGCATTCATCTCTAGATTGTTGTACCTTCTCCCTCTACTCAATACTGACACTGGCTCCTTATCACCAGATGCTTACACCAGGGCAGATCTGCGCCTGTGGCTGCGGTTCCTATCTCATTGGAATGGGAAAGTCATGTTCCTTACACCCCTATCAGATTCCTCCCCATTAACAAAGCAGCTTGTGACATCATAAATAAGGGCAGATTTTCTTCACTCACAATCATGAAACTAATCCGAAGGCTAACATGGTTAGCTGCTATGCTGCAATTCCACATCACCTGCATACACATCCTAGGACACACCAATACAGCCGCTGACGCATTATCTCAATTTAATTTACAGCTTCTTCAAGACCCATCCCACAGCCAACATCAGACCGGTCAGCACCCCCTCATTCCAAGACCTCATCCTGGGCTAGAAAGACTGCTGTCACACAGCAGATATCTAGCCAATAGCCAATACTGCCCTCTCTACTAACACATCAAGTGCACACAATAGAGCATTTACCCTATATACCAAATTCACGACAGACTATCAAATAAGCAACACTCATTCACTGGACTCTATTATAGCATTCATCTTCTTTTTCCACCTTAACCTAAGATCATTAAACATAATAAAACTATATCTCACAGGCATTCAATACCACATCATTAGTGCCTACCCTAGCACTAACCCCTATATGTCTTCTTACCCATAAAAAAATATTTTGAAAGCCATACAATGACTAGACAAACCCACTAACTCTTCCAGGCTTCCTATAGACAGTCCCAAATTTTGTGCACTCTCTGACATCCTGGACTCCAAACCATTCAAACCAACACTAATCTTATTATTAAAACGTCAGCTTATCTAGCCTTCTATGGTTTCCTACGACCAAATGACTTCACTACCAATAGCATCACCAGCACCTTAAAATTACGACCCTCCAGAAAGATACAGACCACTACATACTCACCATGGATCACACCAAAACAAATCCGCTAAGTCCACCAACCAAAGTCTGCTATAATCCCACCGGTAATCGATGGTGCCCCGTCACATTATTTGACACACATCTCTCTACCCTGGCGGGTCTCAGTCCTAATACGCCACTACTAACATTACATGGTAACCCCTTGACCACAACAAAGTTCATATACTACATCAGAACCTTGTTCATCAGACTCTGTCTTTACCCTTCAGGATTTTCTGGACACTCATTTAGAATTGGAGCCACTTCTGCGGCTTCAAGCCACAACGTCCCGGCTCATATTATTAAAAGACTAGGGTGGTGGAAGTCTGCTGCATACACTACTTATATTCCGCAACCAGAACAAGAATTAAGATTGGCATTTAAAGGTCTAGCAATGTAACTCATGCTCAATAAAGTTATTTTTGTACATCAACCTTTTTTGCCCTCTTTTATTACAGGCCTACCCCATACGTTAGTTCCAGCACATCACAACCGACAGTTATTTTCTTATGTAGTTATCTTGCTATTACGGCTTATGTCCCCGACTACAAATATATATATATATATATATATATATATATATATATGTGTATATATATTTTGAACAAAATTGTAAACGCAACACTTTTGTTTTTGCCCCCATTTTTCATGAGTTGAATTCAAAGATCTAAGACTTTTTCTATGTAAACAAAAGGCCTTCAAACATTGTTCACAAATCTGTCATCTGTGTTAGTGAGCACTTCTCCTTTGCCGAGATAATTCATCCACCTCACAGGTTGGCATATCCAGATGCTGATTAGACAGCATAATTGCACAGGTGTGCCTTAGGCTGGCCACAAAAAAAGACCACTCTAAAATGTGCAGTTTTATCACACAGCACAATGCCACAGATGTCGCAAGTTTTGTCGCAGGATGTAGCAGGAAAGGTACTATTCCTATTTTTCACCCTCATATCTGGTGTACTCCAGATTGGATTACTTTTTGGTAGAGAGAGCTACAGTAAAACTAATCAAAAAGATTTTGATAACTAATGTGTCCTGGTCGGATCACAATGCGGTTATCTTGGTTCTTGGGGAGGACTTCGTTAAGACACGATCCAACTGGAGACTTACTGATGATCTCTTGTACAAAAATATGAAATCTAGAGACAATAAAAGACTTTTTTTTTTTTTATGAGAACGATTCTAAGGATATCTCCTCTCCAATGATTTGGTGTACATACAAGTGCACGTTTAGAGACACTTTGATTAAATTAGGTGCCCAGGAGTTAAACCTTATAGGTGCCAGCTCAGCTGAACTATACTTAGAATTAGATGAGTCAGCAGTGGACCCCCAAAGGAAAAAAGTGAAAGGTTGTTTAAAATCAAAAACAAGATCAATAAATTACGGATTCAAAAAGCAAATATCACCCTTGAAAGTCTCCAAAGAAAGTCGTATTACAAAAGGAATAAAGCAGATAAATGAATGACTAGATTAAAAAAAATGAAAGAGCAAGTAAGATGGTGTCCACGATTACTCAAGGAAACGAGATATTACTTAGCCCCCAAATAATTTGTAGGGCTTTTCAAGAATTCTATTCTGGCATCTACAACCTGCCAGAGACGATCCTCTGTGAATGTCAAACATTTTTTTCTTAAATATAATTTAAATATAATTCTCCTAAAATATCTAAGAAACATCGATCTAAATTGAATGAACCTATCTCAGAGAATGAGGTAGACTATGCTATAAATAAACTTAAATCATATAAAGCACCGGGTCCAAATAGATTCAATGTTTTTCTTTATTTAGCTCTGAGCGATACACATAAGAACCCTCTAGTAAAGACACGTCATGACTTTATGCTGTCCTGTCAAGTTCCAAGTGAAATGCTTAAAGCACATATTAATCCAATTCTAAAACAAAATAAAAATTCTGAAAATATTGTAAACTATAGGCTGATATCCCTTCTTAATGTAGATCTTAAAATATATTCTTCCATCTTAGCTACTAGACTAAATACTATTATGCCATCAATAATACATCATGACCAAGTCTGTTTTATGAGCAGTAGGTCTTTAGTGTTTAATGCTAGATATTCAATAAATGTGTGGCTTGGTAAAAAAAAAAACTTGCATTGGTGCAAAACGTTTAGCATTAAAATTAAACCAAGGAGGGCTGGGAGTACCTCAGTTAAAAGTAATCAGGCAGGCCAGTGGTCTGATGCACCCAATTATTACTTAACTAGATTGGGATAGAAATGCAGCTTGATATATTATAGAGTCAACATTGTTAAAACTTAAAGGACCACTCTAGGCACCCAGACCACTTCAGCTTAATGAAGTGGTCTGGGTGCCAGGTCCTTCTAGGGTTAACCCATTTTTTCATAATTATAGCAGTTTCAGAGAAACTGCTATAATTATGAATGGGTTAAGCCTTCCCCCTAATCCTCTAGTGGCTGTCTCATTGACAACCACTAGAGGCGCTTGCGTGCTTCTCACTGTGATTTTCACAGTGAGAGCACGCAAGCGTCCATAGGAAAGCATTGTAAATGCTTTCCTATGCGACGAGCTGAATGCGCGCGCAGCTCTTGCCGCGCGTGCGCATTCAGCCGGCGGGGCGTAACGGAGGCGGAGAGGAGGAGGAGAGCTCTCCGCCCAGCGCTGGAAAAAGGTAAGTTTTTACCCCTTTCCCCTTCCAGAGCCGGGCGGGAGGGGGTCCCTGAGGGTGGGGGCACCCTCAGGGCACTATAGTGCCAGGAAAACGAGTATGTTTTCCTGGCACTATAGTGGTCCTTTAATGGAGAAAAGAAGTTATAATTAATGTTCTGGCCGATAAGAGATAAAAATAAAAGATATTTAGAAAAGAAAAAAAAATCAAAGTATTGTAATTAAAAAAAAATCTCCTATTTATTTGGTATAAATTTAGAAAATATTGCCAATTAGTTAATAAGATTGTAGCTGTATTGGAACGAAGTCATTTAATGCATAATATTCTCTTCTGGAATAGCTACTATTGAAGATCTACTGAAGAATCACAAAATCCAAGATTTCCTTCCACTTTCTATAAATTTTCAACTGCCAAAGAGAGACATTTTCAGCTATGTGAGAGTAAAGAGCTACTTGGATAACCATTTGGTTACTGATAAGTCCAATAAAATTGTTTAACTAGAGAAAATGCTTAAGACTGACACAATGAAAAGACTAGCTGAAGATTCTTTAATATTGATAAGTGAGAATGTAGATACAACTCTCCAACTGGTTATTAAAAATGGGGACAAGAATTAAAAACCAAAATTGATTAAAGAGTGAATTGAGTCTATATGATTGGTAAATAAAAAAGTGCACAGTCTTAATTTGGTGGACACTATAAAATATTAAACAGGTAGTACTTATTTCTTAGTAGATTAGAAATGATATACCAAAATTGTATGGATAGATGTTGGAAATGTGAAATAGATGAAGAAGGATTGGCCCATATTTGGTGGGACTGCCAACCACTTCAAATGTTTTAGTATATGATTTATATTAAAATACAAAAATTGCTTAATGGACCCTTTATATGCAAGTTATTTCTACTCCATATTACATTTATATAACTTCTTTGGCTCTTATTCTTTTATAGTTATTCATATTCTGACTGCAGTAAAACTAATGGTGATTAGAAAAGTGAGGTGACGCCATGCTGGCCTTTAGTTAAAAAGCAGTTGTTATACCAAATAAGGATGGAGAGGGGTATTTATATAATATATTATAACTATAAATACTGGTTGTAGCAAATTGCAAAGTTATGAGGGAGACCACACTCCTGACCAAGTCAAATCCTATTTTTTTCCTCTAATGTAAGACTTGACATGAATGCACTTGGGACCATTCCCTCCCCTACTCCCCATCTGCGCAGGTAAATGACTAATGTTGTATGTACTTATGTTTTTATCTATTTTTGTCTGTTTATCTATAAATAAATGTAAAAAAATTTGATTCAATATGCAAACTTTTATGTATGTGTCATTTTAAAAAACTCAAAAGATTTAAAATTAAAAAATATATATAAAGTTGAATTAAAAAACAAACAAAAAAAAAAACAAAAAAGGTTTGGTAGCAAAAAATTCCCCCCCCCCAAAAAATACCAAACAATTATATATTATGTGCATTGCAAAAAATTTGCATAGATACATTTTTAGAACATGCTGGTTCCTTAACAAACCTTTTTGACATGTTTTTACCCTATATTATTCTAGCCTATAGGTCCGTACTCTGTATCAAAGGCTGCATTACTCTGTTTGACCAAAGTTATGGCTGATTCGCTGCGTCCCATGAACATAAGAGTAAATGGTCTGGTTCTGGGACTGATAAATACTACATTTAGTGAGAAGGTAAGTGTAATTATTTCTAAAATGTGTGCTGTAGAGTGAACTCTGTGGTTATAAAACGTACTGAGAATCATGATCACAAGTATATGTTTTTCAAATGGGCTAAGCTATCATTACAGAAACAGGACTGGGTTTAGACAACCTAAATAAGGTTCTTTGATATACAATTTAGTTTTTATTTTCTAGGAAGCCATTCCAAACTGTATTCTTCTAAAACCGTAACCTGGAACTTCGATCAATATTCTGCATTTCAGGGCCTTGTTTTTGTAACCTTACTACTTACTAATATGAGAGTTCTAATTCCCAGTGGGACTCAACATGCTTATTAGCGCACCCTCTCAGAATTGGCCAAATCAGCAGCTGAATAATAGATGTTGTTATTATTACCCAATTGATGATATTCATTTATTGACCTCGGAAGGATGAAAGGCTGATATGAAACTGGGCTCTGTAGTCAGAGCATTTAATGACATGGGATTTAAAGTTTAAACTTTTGTAGTTTACAGTCTGCTTGAATTAGAATACTTTAGCTCCTACTCTAGTAATAGCCTGCTAGAGCCCGCATGAACCTCCTGTGTGTAATTCAATTTGAATTTACAGAGCAAAAGCTATAAATGTCTAAAAAGGAACACACTATGCTGATTAAAAAGAAACCATTTTTTCATGTTGGCTGTGTGAGGCACAGACAGGGGAGGAGTGGCTCAAGCTTCATAAAAGAAATATTTGACTCCTGAATTAAACAGAGAATTGAACAGTGAGACTGCAGGTGAATCATGTACATGCTAAAACTGCTTTATTAAGCTAAAGTTGATTCGGTGCTTAGATAATTCCTTTACATTTCAAATTCTCTCTAAATTCACTTTGAATTCTCACTTTAGTGAATAAATCAGATAGTTCTCCAGGTTCTATAACTCTTTAATATACTTGGGAAATTCCATGAAGTACTGGAAATATTCGGCTTTAATACCCTTAGGATGACATATAATATCCTAGAGTTTGAGCTAGTATGGTTAAATTCCTCTGTCAACAGGAGCCAAACTTAGTGGCCCAAAGCTGACTAATTTGATGCAACAAGCATCCATTTAAAATAATGTGGTTGTCACTTATGTTGCCTAGGCTTTTATAATGGAGATCAACATTGACTAAATAGACAATGTCTCACAGTACCAGGGCCGGACTGGGGATACAAATCAGACCTGGAAAAGAAATCTATGCCAGCCCCATAAGTCATTGTGCCATATATTGCCGTATGTAATATGTAAAGCAATATCTTGCCACCCCAGATGGTTGCGTAATTAATATATATATATATATATGTAGCTTTCTCTGATATATAATATTGGTCCTTTCAGAGTAAATGTTTAATTATACAGTAAGCATACTCACATGCAGACTTGGGTGTAGGAACCCCCCAAAATATGGGGGGGGACAGCATATTTGCTTGCCGGGTATATTCTTATTCAGTAAACTGGGAGTTGTTTATAACGTTAAATTTGAAGTGTGTGTGTGTGTGTGTGTGTGTGTGTGTGTGTGTGTGAAAAATCTCACAACAAAAAAATATGCAAAAGGAACAGTTCTGTATTTATCTGGTCACAGAAATTAACCAAACGTTTGGCATATATTTCAGTTATTCCACTTAAAACTAGTGGTAATAATACTTTAAGTAATGCACTATTGCCTGATTTTAACAAAACAAAAGATCTTGTATAAATACAATTAAATACTATAACTATATAAATAGAACCAATATTCTCAAAAGATCTTGTATAAATACAATTAAATAATAAACCCACATGGCAGCAGTAAAAATAAACTGGTATAGCAGCAGTAAAAATAAACTGGTATAGCAGCAGTAAAAATAAACTGGTATAGCAGCAGTAAAAATAAACCGGTATAGCAGCAGTAAAAATTAACCGGTATAGCAGCAGTAAAAATAAACTGGTATAGCAGCAGTAAAAATAAACCCACATGGCAGCAGTAAAAATTAACCGGTATAGCAGCAGTAAAAATAAACTGGTATAGCAGCAGTAAAAATAAACCCACATGGCATCAGTAAAAATTAACCAGTATAGCAGCAGTAAAAATAAATGGGTATAGCCGCAGTAAAATAAACTGGTATAGCAGCAGTAAAAATAAACCCACATGGCATCAGTAAAAATTAACCAGTATAGCAGCATTAAAAATAAATGGGTATAGCAGCAGTAAAATAAACTGGTATAGCAGCAGTAAAAATAAACTGGTATAGCAGCAGTAAAAATAAACTGGTATAGCAGCAGTAAAAATAAACCCACATGGCAGCAGTAGAAATTAACCGGTATAGCAGCAGTAAAAATAAACTGGTATAGCAGCAGTAAAAATAAACCCACATGGCATCAGTAAAAATTAACCAGTATAGCAGCAGTAAAAATAAATGGGTATAGCCGCAGTAAAATAAACTGGTATAGCAGCAGTAAAAATAAACCCACATGGCATCAGTAAAAATTAACCAGTATAGCAGCATTAAAAATAAATGGGTATAGCAGCAGTAAAATAAACTGGTATAGCAGCAGTAAAATAAACTGGTATAGCAGCAGTAAAAATAAACTGGTATAGCAGCAGTAAAAATAAACCCACGTGGCATCAGTAAAAATTAACCGGTATAACAGCAGTAAAAATAAACTGGTATAGCAGTAGTAAAAATTAACCGGTATAGCAGTAGTAAAAATAAACTGACATATAGTATTAGTAAAAATAAACCCACACGGCATTAGTAAAAATAAACCGGTATAGCATTAGTAAAAATAAACCAACATATAGCATTAGTAAAAATAAACCCACATGGCATTATTAAAAATAAACCGGTATAGCAGCAGTAAAAATAAACCGACATATAGCATTAGTAAAAATAAACCCACATGGCATTAGTAAAAATTAACCGGTATAGTAGCAGTAAAAATAAACTGGTATAGCATTACTAAAAAAACAAAGTATGGGCTAAACTGCATTGTGTTTTACAGTCACAGGGGAAAAAATGCTATATAATGTTTTTTTTTTTTATATTTCATGTCATTAATATTTATGGCTTTTGTGACTTAATGACATGATCATCACTCACTGTCTGACTGACAGCAATGTTAGAATAGGGGCCACTAGTCTTGAGAAGCAACAGGAATTACCATGCTACATAAAACAGTATATTATTGCTAATGCTACATAAAACATTTTATTATTGCTAATATTTACACATTATTAATTAACACAGCATTATCAACATTACTTACCCAGGCTGTGTCTCTGTGGTCCCAGCGGTGCACACAGCAGCCAGCAGCTTTGATTGAAGGTTCCTCCCTGACAGGCTGCCACTGGAGTCCAGAAATGTGCGTCCTCCTGCTCCTGCAGCACATTCCGCCCATGCCACATTGAAACAGGAAGGAGACCCCGGAGTGCCGATCACGCTGTTCGTGTAACTAACAGGTTAGCTACACTGGTGCATTCGGAAGCCGAATGCACCGAAATGTTACCAGCGTTATCAGCACTCCTAGTGCACTCCTCCTAGTCCTAACCTGGGGGCGATTTCACCATATCTGTCCCCCCGCATTATTTCCTGGGGGGGATCCATCCCCCCCGCTTCCTACGCCCATGCATGCAGACACAGACAATCTCACTGACAGACACAAGCTCATTGATACGCAGCCTCTAGACAAACAATGTCAATGATATACATAAGCTCATTGGCATAAAAACACAAGCTCACTCACTAGCAGGCACACACACATGCAAGCAAGCTCACTCACTAGCAGGCGCACACACAGCTTAATGTAGTGGTTCTGGTGTCTATAGCCTGTCCCTGCAGGCTTTTCAATGTAAACACTCACTTTTCTGAGAAATGGCAGTGTTTACATTGCTTCCTAGTGACACCTCTAGTGACAGTCACTCAAACAGTCACTAGATGTGCTTCCTATGTCAGTGCTGCACAGTGTGATTGCACAGTGTGCAGCACCTACATGCAGGGCCTTTGCAGCCAATCCTATGGCAGAGCATTGGATTGGCTGAGATCATCAAGCTTGATGATCTCAGCCATAGGGGCAGGGCCAGTCGAGGGGAGACCAGCACGGTGTGGGAGAAAAAAAAAAAGGTGAGTAAAAACACTTTTTAAATACACACAGACACACACATACACCGTGACAGACACACACATACACCGTTGCAAGAAAAAGTATGTGAACCCTTTGGAATGATATGGATTTCTGCACAAATTGGTCCTAGAATGTGATCTGATCATCATTTAAGTCACAACAATAGACAATCACAGTCTGCTTAAACTAATAACACGCAAAGAATGAAATGATGCCATGTTTTTATTGAACACACCATGTAAACATTCACAGTGCAGTTGGAAAAAGTATGTGAACCCTTGGATTTAATAACTGGTTGAACCTCCTTTGGCAGCAATAACTTCAACCAAACGTTTCCTGTAGTTGCAGATCAGACGTGCACAACGGTCAGGAGTAATTCTTGACCATTCCTCTTTACAGAACTGTTTCAGTTCAGCAATATTCTTGGGATGTCTGGTGTGAATCGCTTTCTTGAGGTCATGCCACAGCATCTCAATCGGGTTGAGGTCAGGACTCTGACTGGGCCACTTCAGAAGGCGTATTTTCTTCTGTTTAAGCCGGTCTGTTGTTGATTTACTTCTATGCTTTGGGTCGTTGCCCATCTTCTGTTGAGCTTCAGCTGGTAGACAGATGGCCTTAAGTTCTCCTGCAAAATGTCTTGATAAACTTGGGAATTCATTTTTCCTTCGATGATAGCAATCCGTCCAGGCCCTGACACAGCAAAGCAGGCCCAAACCATGATGCCCCCACCACCATACTTCACAGTTGGGATGAGGTTTTAATGTTGGTGTGCTGTGCCTTTTTTTCGCCACACATAGTGTTGTGTGTTTCTTCCAAACAACTCAACTTTGGTTTCATCTGTCCACAGAATATTTTGCCAGTACTGCTGTGGAACATCCAGGTGCTCTTGTGCAAACTGTAAACGTGCAGCAACATTTTGTTTGGACAGTAGTGGCTTCCTCTGTGGTATCCTCCCATGAAATCCATTCTTGTTTAGTGTTTTACGTATTGTAGATTCGCTAACAGGGATGTTAGCATTTGCCATTGACTTTTGTAAGTCTTTAGCTGACACTCTAGGATTCTTCTTCACCTCATTGAGCAGTCTGGGCTGTGCTCTTGCAGTCATCTTTACAGGACGGCCACTCCTAGGGAGAGTAGCAGCAGTGCTGAACTTTCTCCATTTATAGACAATTTGTCTTACCGTGGACTGATGAACAGCAAGGCTTTTGGAGATACTTTTATAACCCTTTCCAGCTTTATGCAAGTCAACAATTCTTAATCGTAGGTCTTCTGAGAGCTCTTTTGTGCGAGGCATCATTCACATCAGGCAATGCTTCTTGTGAAAAGCAAACTCAGAACTGGTGTGTGTTTTTCATAGGGCAGGGCAGCTGTAACCAACACCTCCAATCTCATCTCATTGATTGGACTCCAGTTGGCTGACATCTCACTCCAATTAGCTCTTGGATATGTCATTAGTCTAGGGGTTCACATACCTTTTCCACCTGCACTGTGAATGTTTACATGGTGTGTTCAATAAAAACATGGCAACATTTCATTCTTTGTGTGTTATTAGTTTAAGCAGACTGTGATTGTCTATTGTTGTGACTTGATGATGATGATCAGATCACATTTTGTGACCAATTTGTGCAGAAATCCATATAATTCCAAAGGGTTCACATACTTTTTCTTGCAACTGTACACAATGACACAGATACACACACCATGACAGACACACATACACTCACACTGACAGAATGACACATATTACCTGTGGGTGACTGGCTGGGTGTGCTAGTGGCCGCAGGGCGAGCTCTGATAGCTGCATAGGGAGGTCTGCTGGCGGCCGCTGGGGGAGCTGGCTCTTCTGGCGGCTGCTGGGGGAACTGGCTGTTCTGTCTCTGCTCCCCTGCCCTCGCGCGCAGCTTAATGAGAGACCGGAGCAGGAATATGACGTTAAATTCCGGCCCCGGTCTCATTAAGCTGCGCGCGAGGGCAGGGGAGCAGAGACAGAACAGCTAGCTCCCCCAGTGGCTGCCAGAAGAGCCAGCTCCCCAAGCGGCCGCCAGCAGACCCAGGTGTCTGCCCTGCCCCAGGTGCTGTCGGCCCACCGGGAAATTTCCCGTTATCCTGGTGGGCCAGTCCGGCCCTGCACAGTACCCATGTTGCCTGATTACACGGTCTGTCAACTCATATTTATGTAATATGAGGAGGTATGGTGACAAGTATAAAAAAGCCAATCTGAAACATTACCTGTCTGTGGTTGCAGCATGTCACTGATCCTCCATGTCATTATTGTCTTGCTACTGATGCCGTGGGTCCTCCCTGCATTTATAATGATGCAGTATGCAATGTCGCGCATGTGCATTAGACCTCCCCATAGGAAAGCATTGAAAAATGCTTTCACTGCTTTCCTATGGGGATTTCAGTGATGCTGGAGGTCCTCACATAGCGTGAGGACGTCCAGCGACGCTAAAGGACGCTTTTCGTCGGGTATAAACACGGAAGTGCCCTCTAGTGGCTGTCTAGTAGTCAGCCACTAGAGGAGGAGTTAACCCTGCAAGGTAAATATTGCAGTTTATGAAAACTGCAATAATTACACTTGCAGGGTTATGGGTAGTGGGAGTTGGCACCCAGACCACTCCAATAGGCAGAAGTGGTCTGGATGCCTGGAGTGTCCCTTTAATTTTTTAATGTCTTCAGTCATGCATCATCTTAATGATGCAGAGCATCCTGTGTTATTGCTAGAACAATGTGCACACACATTCTGGGCATGCATATACTCCTGTCAATCCCACCCACTTGGCTCTGTTGTGGTCTCAAAAGCATGTTGTTGTATATTTTGCTTTCTTTGTATACTGACCCAGCTCTGTGTCCTCACTTGTTTTATCTCTGGTTTACCTTGATTTTTGCTTGATTATATATTTTATTAATTTTTATACTGTACAGTCTGGCCATATCTTTCTTATATATTCCTATCTGAGGGTAGGTTCATACTCTGTATGTTGTGGTTGTAACCGCGGCTGGTTCCCTTATTAACCACTATAACGTCTTAAAGCAAAGAACTTAGCAGGGCTAACCATACAGATCTTAGCCATAATTTTATATAATTAGTAATAGATCCTCTATTTAACATAAATAAATGAGAATACAATATAAAATAAGGATTGTCTTGGAAGCAATAATGTTTTGTCTTTTAGATATTTATTATATAAAAATATAAATATAGGCATATAAAATCCATTACAATAAATTATAGCAGAGTTTAAATGATTAAACTAAATGCTTGCAAATATCATTAATAGATTAACATACCCTCCTGAACATGTCATCATGTCAGCCTCTGTCATTTTAAGATGGAGCAGCGTCTGTCTCCAAGTCTCTCCTCCGTTTCTTAACATTTAAAATTACACCTATTTATACCTTAGGTGTCTTCATTTTAGGGTTACCGTAGTTCATATATGAAAATGTAACACTTCTTTTACTTTATTCATTTTAGGACCTCCCTTAACTTGGCAAAAATACAAGGCCATAAAAACTTGAGGGTGCACACGTCATGGGGAAGTTCCCTGACTTTAGACAAGATGGCATCTTAAAGGGAAACTCCAGTGCCAGGAAAACAATCCGTTTTGAACATCTGAACATCTTTATGGTGTTGCGCAGTGCACACCTGATTTTGTCCGCCAATTGGTTGTGCAGGGAAGGGATGGCTTGCTTGGAAAAGTAGTGACTGCTGGGAACCACATACTTTGGGACAGCCACCGCTATCAGGTTTTTAAAACTGTCCGTCTCCACCAGACGGAATGACAGCATTTCAGCATTTGAAATGCTGGCATTCAGGGCCAGGGATTGCTGGTGGGTAGGGGCATACTCCCTCTTTCTCTCCAGTGTTTGGGAGATGGACAGCTAAATGCTTCCATGGGACAGTGTGGAGATGCTTGGGGACTTTGGTGGACGTGGTGGCATTGCTGCCACATCCTGTTTGTGGGATGGCAGGTGCCACTGTGACTCCAGAGGTGGAGGAAGAGGCTGAGACCGCATCAGAAGAGGAAACAGGAGGGGTCTGAGACCTTTCTTGGTTTTTGAGGTGCTTACTCCACTGCAGCTCGTGCTTTGCATGTAGATGCCTGGTCATGCAGGTTTGTGCTCAGGTTTAGCATGTTTATGCCTCGCTTCAGGCTCTGGTTGCACAGCGTGCAAACCACTCGTGTCTTGTCATCAGCACATTGTCTGAAGAACTTCCATGACAGGGAACTCCTTGGCGTACTGTCTAGGGAACAGCCGCTCCGCTTTTGCACTGTGCTCTCACTTATGCTGTGCTAGTGCCTCTGTGCGACCACCGCCTCTTCCTCCAAACTGGACACGTCACTCACATGACCTTGATTCCATGTGGGGTCTAGGACCTCATCATCCTCCACATTATCCTCCACATCATCTTCCACCAACTCCTCAACCCTCCTTGCCGGTCTGCACACTGCAGAAAGCCACAGCAGTTGGCACCTGTGTTTCGTCATCATCAGAGATGTGCTGTGGTGGTCCTCGCATGTCCACATCCTGACACATAAGTGGTTGTGCAAGGCTAGGTGGATGGCCCACGGAAACCCCACCAGCAGGGTCATCAAAAATCATAAGAGACTGCTGCATGACTTGTGGCTTATACTGCTTGGCTGATTTGCAAGGGGGTGAGGTGAAAGACAGATGGCCATGGGCTGCAGGTGCCAACTCTGACTTTCAGCAGGGGACCGGTTGGGAGGCAATGTGAAGGAACTGGAGGCACTGTCAGCCACCCAATCTACTATCGCCTGCACTTGTTCTGGTCTCACCATTCGTAGAGCGGCATTCGGGCCTACCAAATAACGTAAGGTGTTTCACTTGTGCGTGTAGCTGGCACAGATCGACCACGTCCTCTCCTTGCAACAGGAGCTCCACCAACACCAGCAGCACCACGGCCAGAGCCAGGTCCCGTTTTTGACGCTCTCCTCATTCTTTGCGTTCACCCACCAAAATAACAGATGGTTTATGTCAGGCGACAATGTAACCGCCAATAGTCCAGTTTTTTGTTTGTTTTTTAGTTTATTGGACTGCAAGAAATGCACCGCAGGCCGCAAATGTACTACTTAGCACCAACAAAAATTAGTATTTTTTAAAGTGCGATGTAACCACAGTATTTAACGGTTCTATTTGACTCTCTGATATGAAGTGCTCCGCAGGCCGCAAATGTACTAATTAGCACCAAAAAAATTGAATATTTAAAACTGCTATGTCACAGCAGTATTTGACGGTTCTATTTGACTCTCAGATATGAAGTGCAGGCCCCAAATGTACTATTTAGCACCAAAGAAATGTGAATTTGTCAAACTGCAATGTCACAGCAGTATTTGACGGTTCTATTTGACTCTCAGATATGAAGTGCATGCCACAAATGTACTTTTTAGCACCAAACAAATATGAATTGGTCAAACTGCGATGTAACAACAGTATTTGACTCTCAGATATGAAGTGCACCGCAGGCCGCATATGTACTATTAAGCACAAAAAAGTGATTTTTTTTTTTTGTTTTTTTTTGTTTTTTTAACCAACAATGTAACAGTAGTATTTAGGGGTTTTATTAGTCTGCAAGAAATGCAGTATTCAAATGTACTATTTAGCACCAAAAAAATTGCAGTATTTAAAAATGCCTAGATGTTGCCCACTGAGCTACCAAAACAGGATTAAAGTATTGTGCCTGGCACACATGCAGCTGGCACACACTCTATGTGGCAGTGGGCTCAGGGCAGGGTACAAAAATGTAGTATAGCACCCACTAAAATAATCGCTGTAGTTTTCACATTCAACATCAGAATTCTTTCCTAAGCTGTCCCGTGTGGCGCTACGTGACTCCAGCTTATATATAGAGGCTGGGTCACATGCTGCACTGGCCAATCACAGCCGGGCACACGAGTCAAACGCTTGTTGATTGGCTGCCCTGCAGCCTTTCAAAACGCGCCATTAAATCGCCTAACACCGAACTCAAACCCGAACATACACTGAAATGTCAGTGTTCGGGTCCGGGGTCCAAAAACCGTAATGTTCCGTATGAACCCGAACTTTGCAGTTCGGGTTCCCTCAACTCTAATTCTTGACAATGAATCTGAACTCCAAAGAACTTTCTTTGTTGTGAGCAGCTGCACACAATGGTTTGTATCCTTTCTGGTCACCTAAGAAAGTCTACTTCTAAAATGTATGTTCTCTTTAAAGTACCCAACAAACATCTTTTTAAGTCTGACAACTTGTTACTTTTTTGAATTATTCCACAGTAAAAATATATTTTGTTCTCTAACTCAAGTGTATCCTTGATCTAAAACTTAATTTTCTATGTGTGGGGCAATGACCTAGGCTTCTGCTAGTAGCACAGGGCTTCAGATGTTAAGTCCAGCTTTTATTATCACATTTGTATCTGTATATTGAATATTCAATCATAATGCAAGCATCTATGGCACACCCTTCTTTGTTACATCATTTTGAAAATGAGTGCTTGTAGTGCTTTTTAGATTAGTTAAATATCACTGAACTCACTCTCTTAATTTGTTCTCTGTCTTACAGATCAGAATGACCCCTGAAATCCACTTAAAGTTAGCCTCATTTGGTATTTACAGGTATCATTATTTGTCTCGAATTATTGTTTTTATATATACACTACATGTACAAAGGTATTGGGTCACCTGACCATTACACCAACAGGGACCTTTATGACATTGCATTTTAAATACATAGATATTTATATGTAGCTGTGAAAGGGGGGAGAAAAGGGAGAGGGGAGAATCCAAAGGTGGTGCTGAATATTAGGATTGTCAGTAGTAAATTTTAAACAAGTTGTCACCTTGTCTCTGCCCATGGCAATGGGCAAAACAGTATGACCAGAAATGACATGCAGTGGCTTGAGGTTGGCTTTAGTGATGGAACCCCAAGTGTATGTTTTACCAGAAAGATCAACAGGTGGTTGCCTTATGGCACACTGGCAGCAGTGTGGTGGGGTGGGGGCACATTGAGTATACTATTTTTCTCCATCAAAATCAGAAACATATTAAATAAATTTAAAACAATAGTATCTTGATGGTCTGCACCTCCACCTTGTGCAGATCATATTAATTCCTTCCTTGAGGTTTAAGCATTTAGTGAGGGATTGTACTTTGAGAATACAGGCTTAACAAGGTTTGCCATCACTGGTCTAGATTGAATATAATAAGCATATTGGAACGTTTCTAAGTCAAGCCCTGAAAGGACACAAAGGGAAGGAGCTGTAATAGATAAATATAGGAGTAGAATAAATCTGCAATGGCCAGGTCTGGGAAATTGGTTAACTATTGCAAGGATCCAGTTTTGATAAGTTCCCAATCAGAAATGTATCTATTTAGGAAATAAAGTCATGAAATCAAGTAGGTGGGATTGGTGGTTGAGCAAATTATATAGCCAATAGAATTGTCCCAGTTGTGGAAAGATAGAGGATACCGCACTCACCAGGCAACCAAGGATCTGAAGATGGCCAAACCCCAATACTAGATATGTAAATTAAATAATGGTCCATGCACTCAAGGTAGTAGCCAAAATAGCAGCTTAATTGAAGCAAACAGCAATGCTTTGATCGAGCTGGGTCTTTATGAAACTGCTATTTTTACCTGAGCAACTATTTTATTTTACATAAATAGAATTGTCCCAGACTGCATCTGTGAAATTTGCTAGGATAGATATGAGTGAAGTTGGAAATAGGCAAACCAAGGAAGTGGAAAGTCCAAGTATGGTCCCCTAATGGTTGCCCAGCGGAGTACAAATTTTGTAGAACATTTTATATAATAATGTAAGTAATTTTTATTACATTTGTACCATTTAGTGAATGGGTAGATTGAAGAACCAGCTAAAAAAGTGAAGTTGTCTGTAAGTGGTAAAAATAATGATAGAGCAGGGTGAGTTTGCACTTTTTCCCCTACATATTTCCAGGGCCTGGCCATTGCATTTTATTCAATGTGAAAATGCAGCTGAATACAAGGATAATGCCACCAGGGAAAGTAAGGAAATGGGAGAGGCCAGGTGGGTTAACATAGAAACATAGATTTTATAGATTTAAAGTAGAGAAGCAACTTTCCAGTAAGTGAATCAATATTATTGCTTGTATGTATATAGGCCCCCCATGAGAAATGGAAGAAAAACATTTTGTTTCTTTAATGGTGGAATAAATACTTTGTAGTCTCATATCACAAATGTTTTGTATTTAGGCTTGGAAAACCAGAGGAATGTAGTGGCATTGTCTCATTTCTATGTTCTGAAGATGCGAGTTACATCAACGGAGAAAATATTGGTGTGACGGGTGGCACGGTTGGACGACTATAGATGGTTTTTCTCGTTAATGAGCTGGTCTACAAGAAAAGGAACATGTGAATCTATTTATGCAAATTAAGTATATCTTATATACATAAATACATGCATTGTTTAAAGTTTTTTTCATCCATTTTGCATTAAAAGGTAAAATTGAATATAACTCATGAAATCTCACACGCCTATATTTTTGCTTTAGAATTCTTGTAGCCATGGCTTACATTTGAATATTAATATTATTCATAATTTAATATACTATAATTATACTCCTAATTAAGCAATAAGTTGCAACTTTAATATTTGTTTTTCAATGTTTTGATAAATATTGATATTATATGAAATGTTGTAATATTAAATGTCAATTACTACAATATTTATAGCAAGTAACAAGCTATAACACATAATAGTAATAATGAATTACCGGTACACTACAATACAGAAAATGGAAAAAAAAACTACAATATATAACTTACAAATGTCCCCAGCCCTTGGCTGGGGTTTTAGAAAGAGAGCTGAAAAGCTGTGTGAAAGCTGAATATCTATTACCTCTGTTTTTTATTCCCAGTGGAATGCTTTCTGGGAGGTAACTTACCTAGAGTAGACTACCTGGTCTGTGATGTTACTAGTAGAAGAAACGAAAATGAGCCTGTGTGATAATTCTAAAGCTTTAACCCTATTATGCTTTATTGATTACATAAATCTTTATTTAAACACACCACAGCCCTTTTTCATTCCTCCCATCCAACAAGAAAGTTTATGTTTGGAACGTTGTTCATACATTCCAACTAGGGCCGCCATCAGAAATGTTGGGGCCCCTGACAAAGCACAAGGTCTGGGACCCCTCCCCCCAGGGCTGCCCACACCCTACCTAGTCCGCTGACAATGATGCAAGACTGAATGTGGTGTGTATAGTGGAAGTGAATTAGAATGTGTGTAATGGATATAGTGTTTGTGTGTATTAGATACTGTATGTGCAGTGAATGCAGAGTGTGTGTTTGTGTAGCGTATGCAGTGTGTTTAGTGAACGCAGAGTTTGAGTAGTGGATGTTGTGTGTGTGTGTGTACAGTGATGTAGTGTGTGGTTTTGTGGTGGATGTAGTGTTTGTGTGTACTAGATGAAATGTGTTTAGTGGATGCAGTGTCTGTAGTGTGTGTATTAGATGCAGTGTCTATGTATAGTGAATGCAGAGTGTTTCAATTTGTGGTGGATGTAGTGTGTGTACTGTGAATACAGGATGTTTGTGTAGTGGATGCTATGTGTACAGTTAATGCAGAGTGTGTGTCAGTGTTGTGAATGCAGAGTGTGTGTCATTGTTGTGAATGCCGAGATAGTAGTTAGGACTTGACCTCCTCCAATCTCCCGGGCTCTCGTGGATTGCGGATAATGTCTCCAGCTTTCCTCAGGCTACCGATGGTCATCCTGGATCCCGCATGTGCGCACGGGATCCGGGCGGTCCATTGGTAGTTTCCATCATTGTTTCCGAAGATTGAATTTTCTCATCATCCCTTTCTGTTATAAGAATGGACACGGCTGAGGTTGCATACTATTTAATCTACCTTCGGTCTGGTTTATTACCAGATGATTCCATCTCTCAGGTGAGTGATTCAGAGAGAGGTCTCATGGTCACTGAGAGACCCACCTCAGTCTTGTGCTGATATTAGTAAATGGTGTACCCCTGCTGTTGGTCACCCTAAGGGACTCTAGTCTGGATTACAAGAGGGTGCAGCCCCCCATCACCTCGACCCGAGACTGAGGTCTTTTATTTTCATGAGCAGAGAGCGAACCCCTCTCATATATTGAACCGGACACTGACTGGTTATTAGAGGGCGCGGCCCTCCCTCAACCTCAGCCCGATACTGAGCTGGATATAGAGGACACGTTTTGAGTGACACATTCTCGTAGAGGGAACCGGACATGGATGTACACTGTAATGTTTGGTTATTAACGGGTGCGGCCAGCTCATGCTATCAGCCGGACGCTGACACAGAGTTCGGTCACACTGGGGATTGCTATACTCTGTATACTCCCCTGGGTTCTAATCATTAGCTCTTCTAAGAGCTGTTCCTGCTTCGCTCTCTGAAGAAAGAGCGGTTCACCCACTGGAGCCTGGAGCCTTGTTGTAGGTCCAGTGTGGGTAGGAGACGGCGAGACACCAACAAAGTTGCGGCGGTTCATGGGGTCTGCAGTGCTTATGGTGTCTGGTGCTGATGGTCCTTGGTAAGCACTAGGAGCATCGATTGATGGAGGGTCCGTCACAGCAGGCAAAACACATTTCTTTTATTTCTTATGGGATTCATATTCAACTAAAGGTTATAACAGAATGGCACAATCATAGAACAAAACATGGCCACAAAGCAAAAAATAAAATGACCCCTGTTCAAACATATGTATACCCTTATTTATTTTTTTTATTCTTTATTTTTGCACTGATAGATAAAGGCTTACACAGAAGCCATGTCACAGTATAAATATTGTTTGTTTACAGAAAAAATTGCATTTTGTTAGTGCATTGAATGTTTCACACCATAACATTTGGCCTGCACGCATTCCATCAGTGACTTACAGTTTAGTGACGTATAACAGAAGAGTAACAGAAGAACATAAAAAACATGAAATAAGATAAGATGAAATACCATAATGCATGATGTAATGCTAAGAGGCATCTGGGCTGTGTGGTGCGCATTATTACTCCCTCTGGCCTCCTCTCCCCCTGTGTAGGGACCCCCGCCCGCTGCCTGCGGCCCACCCCAATGTTCCTCCCGCCATGGCTCCTTTGTGGGCATGACCTGTGACCCCGACCGGACTCCCCCCGACAGACCCTGGGTGACAGAGCCCTGGATTTCCCCAGGCCAAAACCAAAGAACCCTGCAGTCATGAATCAGCCAGCTGCCTCTGATCACCCCGAGAGCTCTCTAAGCGCCAACCGCTCTTTGGCAACCTGCGGCACCCCCCTGCCCATGTAGTGTCTCACATATCGTCAGTGCCACCCCTCCTTACCCTCCTTACCCTCCTAGACCACATATTAGTTCCACACCTTTTTGAAAGGTTTTGACTGAGTGTTGCACCTGTGCCGTCAGTTTCTCCATTAGATACTTATCTTTTATTGTGGCTATAACCAGAAACAGTGGGGGCTAAGGCATGTCTGGCAGCCAAATAGACCATGTTAAGCAGTTTCTGTTCACGTCTTTTTAAACCCTCGGTAGGTCTGGAAAGAAGGCAGGCCCAGGGATTCAGTGTGAGGTTCCTCTGTAAGATCTGGGAGCTCAGCACCACCTTTACCCAGTATTCATTCACTTTAGGGCATTGCCAACACATAGGTATTACTCCCTCTCTCCCCACACATCCTCAAGCATGTGTCTCTGTGTCTTATCTTGATATGTTTTTGTTTGACTGGGGTGCTGTACCACCGGAGAAGGGTCTGTACGTACCTCTGGAGACCTGTGCGTTCAATCCCCTTAAAGTCCCGTACATTTAGTCCTGGGGTAATGCCCTGTTCATGAGGACTGGGGTCATAGGGGAAGGTAGCTTGCTAAGGTGATACTTGGAGGTGGTCAAGTCCCATATCCTGACTGAATTGAGTTGCCAGCTATGTTATCTTAAATGTCCTGCTGGTTTGAATAAAATAAATTGGGGAAGATCTGCTCCCAACATTTCTGCTATGGGGGTGAATGCCAGTGGACTACTTGAGCCAATTGATCTGCGAGACAGTATTGATATGTGTGGTAACCCTAGACCCCCCCCTCCCCCTGTTCTTGGAGCGGTATAGGTGGGCTTATGCTAATCTGAGCCTTTTTACTTTGCCAAATAAGTGTCTATGGTACTCTGCAATTGTGCTAGATCCCCCCAAGTGGCCTTTACCAGTAATGACTGGAATAGGAAAAGATGCCAGGGCAGTACATTCATTTTTATGGTATGCAGTCTCCTGATCCATGAGACCGGTTTGTCCATCCAGCACTCCAGGTCCCAGATCAGGGTATTAAGCAGCAATGGATAGTTGTATCGGTATAACTGTGTGTAGTCTGACGTTAGCCATACTCTAGCCATACTAGATATTGGAGTGTATCTCTGGATATGTGCAGGTTAAATTTGGTGTGGATCAGTGCCGTGTCCAGAGCCGAGAGGTGAAATGGCAGCGCCATATATTTTGTCAAGTTTACCTTGTATCCTGAGACTCTACTATATAGATCTAGGAGCTCTGTCAGATGCGCCAGTGACTGCATTGGTTCTGTAAGGGTCAGGAGGACGTCATCCGCATATGTGGAGACCTTGAACTGCATGCTGGCTAAAGTAACCCCTTTTATACGTGTATGTGGCCCTTGTTCCTTTGTGTAAGGGGAATGGGGAATGCTGTGCGCCCATAATGATGGTCTGGGCGCTTAAGTTCGAGTATAGGGTTCGGGTCGCTGTGGTGTATGTCTCCGGGAAACCGATACGGCCACTTCACCCTATGGAAGGCCTTCTCGGTGTCCAGCGAAAGTGCCAGATAAGGCCTCCCCGACACTCCCATGTGCCGTGTCAAAACCGTGATATGTCTTGTGTTCTCATATAATTGCCTCCTGGGCATGAAGCTCACCTGATCAGGGTGTATAAGTCATGTTCGAAGAGATGTAAGTCTAAGGCTAATATGTTTGTGTACAGTTTCAAGTCTGAGTTGATCAGAGATATAGGTCTATAATTGGCTGCCTGTGTGATGTCCCTTTCTGGTTTGGGTAGGAGCATGATGTTTGAAAGAGCCATCTCTGAGTCCAGGGTCCCCCCTTTCATGAAGTGATTATATAGGTTGGTGAGAAGAGGGATTAGAATTTCCCTAAATTTTTGTGGTATCCCACACTATATCCGTCTGGTCCCGGGGCTTTATTTCCCTTAAGGGCCTTAATGGCCACTTCCACCTCTAGAGGTGTGATTGGGGCCGTTGGTGCCTCTGAGTCCTTCCCTGTCACCCTCTGCAGGTCCGTGCCCGCGAAAGAGCGTGTTTCCACTGCGTATGAGGGGTTGAGCTCGTCCTCAAGTGGGGAGTGGTTGTAGAGTTTTGAATAGTAATGTGTAAAGACTTTGTTAATGTCATCTGGGGTTTCTGCCGTGTCCCCTGACTGTGTGAGAATCTTAGTAATGTGTTGGAACCCTTGTCTTGGTCGTAGTGACCTTGCCAACAGTGTATTCATTTTGTAAAATGTGTCTAGACCATAGGATAGAGCGGGCCACTCCCTCTAGTGAAAGTTCTTTAATGGTTTGTCTGAGGTGTTCAGTCAGTTTTTCTCTTGTGGGGTTGGCCTTATGTTGGAGCTTTGCCTTCCTTAGGGCTGTCTGTAATTCCAACAACTGGGTAGTTGTTTATCTTTTTTTGTGTGTGGCTGCTTTGATGAGGTGCCCCTTGATAACCGTCTTATTTGCCGCTCAGATGGTTGTGGAATTTACGTTGGGTGTACTATTGTGTTAAAAGTATTCCTTGAGGGTCGAGGTCACTGATTGGGTTATACCATCATTGTCTAATAAAGCTTGTGTTTAGTTTCCAAGTCCAATTCGAGGAGTACTTAAGCCTCTTAAGAGTAACAGAGATGTCAGCATGGTCTGACCATCTGATACTGTTGACTTCAGAGTGTAGGACCTTGGCCATTCCCGGTCCGTTGATTAAAATGTTATCAATTCTGAAATGGGTATCGTGGGAAGCTGAGTAAAATGTATAGTCCCTTGTGACTGGGTGTTGTAGTCGCCACGCATCAAGTAGTCCTGTGTGCCCTAAGAAGTTGTGCATCAGTTTGTCTAGTGTTCCTCTCCCGTGCAATTGCGGCACTCCCCTTTTTGAGCTCCTGTCGACTGCCGGACACGGCACTGCATTGAAGTCACCTCCTACCACTACCACTCCCCGTCCCCAGGTGTTCTCCGTGCTGTTTGAGTATGAAAAATGCAAAAAAACAGGTGTTCTCCAATTTAGTGAGGGAGTCCCAGAACTGAGGGTCCGGGTCGTTTGGTGTGTAAATGTTAAGTGTGTGGAATTTGGTTGTGTGTATCGTGCCCATAATGATTACATATCTGCCCTACGGGTTTAGCTGGGTTTCTGTCACCTGAAAGGGGCAGTGTTTATGTAGAAGGATGGCTACCCCAGCACGCTTGCACTTTGCTCTGGCCTCATAAGTCCTGGTATACATTCTATCTACCAGTCTCACGGAGGCTGACCTGGGGAGATGGGTTTCTTGATTAGGATGATGTCTGCTTTCTTAGTCTTCAGCTCCCTTAGTCCCAGCGTCCCTTCTCATGTCCTTTTCCCCTCCTGTGTCCTCTCAGCCCCCAACTGACCTGGTGCCAATCTCATGCGCCCTGTGAGAGAAGCCTCCCTGATGAGAAAGTGTCACAAATGCATCATACAAAGTACTTAAAGGACCACTGTAGTGCCAGGAAAATAAACTTGTTTTCCTGGCACTATAGTGTCCTGAGGGTGCCCTCACCCTCATGGGCCCCCCTCCTGCCAAGCTGAAGGCGGAGGAAGAGGGTTAAACATTTACTTTTCTCCAGCGCCTTGCTCCCTCAGCGCTGGGGATTCTCCTCCTCCTTTGGTCGTCATCGGCTAAATGCACATGCGTGGCAAGAGCCGCGCGCACATTTAGTCAATCCATAGGAAAGCATTCTCAATGCTTTCCTATGGACGCTGGCATCTTCTCATTGTGAAAATCAGCGCCTCACTGTGAAAATCAATGAGACAGTCACTAGAGGCTGGATTAACCCTAATGTAAACATAGAAGTTTCTGTGAAACTGCTATGTTTACAGCAGGCAGGGTTAATCAGAGATGGACCAGGCACCCAGACCACTTAATTGAGCTGAAGTGATTTGGGTGCCTATAGTGGTCCTTTAAAATAAAACAAAACCTGAAGCCTGGTTTTACAGATCCCCAGAGCAGCCTGGACATGCAAGCCACTCTCTCCCTGAGAGCACGTGTTCCCAGCGCTATTCCGCTGTGCATCGATGTGCAAGACCCACACACTTTAACATTTATTATAATGATCACTCGGGAGCAACCGGGGCTTTACCCTCTTTTCTTACCCCCTCCCCTCACCTCTCTTGATTTTCCATGGGTCTTCTGCCCAATTCTCTCCCTTGAGTCTCCCCTAATAATTGAAGTGCTATAAGTCAAAGATTATTGGCATTGCCTCATTCCCGGGGGATAATCTTGGCCATTGTGTCCTGGGGTGTGTGTGTAGACTGTGGCCTAGAAACTATCAAGATGAAGGCTCAGTTGGTTCTCTACACGTATGAGTTGCCTTATATACACCTAGGGATGGAGAGTGGACCATGCAACTGGGAACGGGATATTTTGTTGGAACTTTTATATTTTATATTAATTTTGGGGGTATTTTTATTAATGTAGCTTTTTTAAAAAATTTTTTTATAAATTGTATAAAAGTGTGAAATAATCTGAGTGTCATCAAACCTGACCCTGTGTTAAAAGGATTGTGGGTCTCCCCCCTTCCTTGGGGTGAGTGTGCGGCTCCTCTGAGGGTAAGTAGCTCCATGCTGTGGTACTGCTTTATATGCTGGTAGGAGAATTCTCCTGATGAAGCAGGCCGGCCCTTCGTTCCCTATGTGCTCTCCTTTATGCTGCGTGCCCACCACTTTCCTAGGTTTGATTCCCGACCCTGTCAACCTTGGGTTGCTTGTTTATGATCAAGTAACATTGCCTTAACCTGACTACCCCTACATTCTGCTTGAGAACATTGCCACATAATACAATTCAACTTAAAAACAAGCATGAGTGTTCCCAAATTACCCCGAGTCCTCAGACGCCTGTTCCCCCCAGCACTTATCTGCACTTGTGTGCGGTCTTGCTGTCTCACTGCACCAGGTGTAACCAGTTTGGGGCACTGGAACAGATGGGGTGTATGGCAGCAAATCTTCCCATTCAAGTGGTACAGTCCGGTCCGACCCCGACCTCCTGCCAGTTCCGTTCAAGGGTTGTCCACGTCTGCCTCACTCAGGTGTGCAGGGTAAAGTCCGGTGACGGTTCGATGATAAGTTCTCTGAAGAAGGGGATTGGGTCGGTTCCCGGCATCAGGGTATGGATCTTATCAGCCTTAACTGCTACCAACTTAAAAGGGTGACCCCAGGTATATTGGGTCTCATGTCGCCTGAGGAGTTCTGCAGCTGGTCTCCATTCCTTCCGGCATTGCAGGGTAGTGGGTGAGAGGTTCTGGTATATCGCCAGCTCAGTATCACAGAATTGTAAGACATTGTCTCTGCCATATTTGACAATGGCTTCCTTGGTGGAATAATAATGGAAACGGATTAAAATGTCTCTGGGCATGGACACTTTCCGCTCTTCTGGCTTGTAGAGCATGGTGAGCCCAGTCAATCACCCATCGTTCATCTGGAACTGCAGGGATCAGATGTTTGAAAATGTTCTCAATTTTCTGTGTAAGTGGGCCTACGTTTTGGCATTTCGGGAGGCCTCTTATGTGTAAGTTGTTCTGCCTGGAGTGATTGCATAGGTTCTGCACTAACATTTCCAAGGTATCCAGCTGCTGTGCCATGGAGTCTGCATGGGATACTACTGTGTTGTGAGCCTGTGCCACAGATTCCACCCTCAGATGTGTGCACCCCCAAGGCCTGTATCTCCGGTTTGACTTCATGTGAGGTTTGGGCTATTTCCCCCAATGCCCAGGTAAATTTTCACTTTTGCAAGTTTGTGCAGGATTTGAGCTATTTCTCCCTATGGGGAAGCTGGCAACATCGTCAGTGGCAGAGACCAGTAAAAAGGGAGCCGCACAGACTTGCATGGCGGCCATCTTGTGAGGCCGGAGTCACTTGCAAGGCCGCGAACATGTTGGAGACAAAGATTGGGTTTTCACCACGTTCCACTTTTTTATTTCTGTGCAGCTTTGCTCCAGAACCTATGCTGGCCATGGTAAGAGCTTTTGGAGATGTGTGTGTGTGGGTCTCGATGCTGCAGGCAAGTGCCTGATTTAGTGCGGATGGACGGGAGAAGTGAAGTTATGCTGCCATCTTAGTCTAAGGCCAAGCCACAACCCCCTTATCTTCTAGTTTTTAATATTGTGTATTGCCTCCTTCAGCATCAATGACAGCGTGCAGTCTTTTGTAATAGTTATCTATGAAACTACTAATTGCTGCAGGTGGTATAGCTGCCCAAACTTCTAGGCAAAATGCCTACAGGCCATGCAAATTCTTTGGTCTTCTTGCATTAACCGCATGTTTGAGATCTCCCTAGAGTGACTTGATGATATTAATGTCAGCCTGTGATGGCCACTCCAGAACCTTCACCTTTTTCTGCCGTTACCACTGGAGGCTCACCTTGGCCTTGTGCTTAGGGTCATTGCCATGCTGGAAAGTCCAAGAGCATCCCATGTGCAGCCTTCATGCAGAAAAATGCAGATTGTCTGACAATATTTTATGATAACATGCTGCATTCATCTTGCATTCATCAATTTTCACAAGATTCCCCATGCCTTTTGGAGCTCACGTCTCCCCCAAAACATCAGGGAGCCACCACCATGCTTCACAGTGGGGATAGTATTCTTTTCACTATAGGCCTTGCTGAGCCCTCTCCAAACATGGCACTTATAGTTGTAACCATAATGCTCTATTTTTGTCTTGTCACTCCAAATTACAATGTTTCATGATCTGTGAGGCATGTCAAGGTTTTGTCGGGCATATTGTAACCCGGCTTTTTTGTTGCATTGGCGCAGTAAAGGCTTCTTTCTGGCAACTCGACCATGCAGCTAATTTTCGTTGAAGTATTGCCTTATTGTGCTCCTTGAAACAACCACACTGTCTTTTTACAGAGCAGACTGTATTTCTCCTGAGGTTACCTGTGGGTTTTTCTTTTTATCCCAAACTATTTTTTTGGCAGTTATGGTTGAAATCTTTTTTGGTCTACCTGACTTTGGCTTGGTATCAAGAGATCTCAGAATTTCCCTCTTCTTAATAAGTGATTGAACAGAACTGACCAAGGATTTGGATATCTTTTTATATTATTTTCCATCTTTTAAAAGGATATATAGATATATGCATAATAAAAAAACACCTCTTTTACAGGTAGGTCACAGATCTTGCAGTAACCACAGCCTTCTAGGGTATACAAAGTCCAGGACACATTCAGCTCGGTTTTCCTTTTTTATTTGATAATAAGGCAGGTGTTTTAAATAATAATAAACCCTGTTCCGTATATTTGGAACCCAAATAGATTTCCAAACTTGTTAATAAAGTGCTGCGGATTGGAAATGGTCATGTGAACGAGGTTACACTCCATAGTTTTACAATATAGTGTAGTGGGCAACCTTTGGATAATCATATCTTGATCTACTGTCTTTCCCCAGGTCGCTCAACCTACCCATGACCAATAGGGGCAGAAGTTGAAGTCTCTATTTGGGCAGTCAGGATCAGTAGATATTTTGCTAGGGCATAAATATTTATCGTCAAACCCATAAGTCCGTTCCCATTTCAGATTGCCGCATACATTCCAAGGTTTTCAGCTACACAAAATCGCCTTACATGCATCAAATAATAGAATACCCGTGGAATGTATGGTGCTTATCACAGTTCTATTTATTAATGTCCCCTGGGAGTTACTATTCCGAATTACCAACTAAATTGTACGAGGTTGGAATTGGGGATCAAAACATTTAGGCTCTCCTACTGCTGGGTGACACACACTGTAATCAATATCTAAATATCTACATTTAGATACAGAGCCCTTACATTCATACTGTGAGTGCCAAATAAGAGTTCGGGATATTTGATTACCTGTTTTTGTAGTCTTAATTTGAATATCCTTACCTTTACCCTCCTGAAAAATTATAAAAATACTAAAACATGTAATTAAGCACATCATTCTTGTGGTCCTCATCTTATTCTTCGACCGTGCGATGGCACCTCAGCTTCCCGCTTGTGAGGGCTGCAAGGATTGTTGTCCTTCTGAACCTCACTTTCCTTCACAAAGCTCTCTTCGAGACACTCTGGCTTATGACACATAGGCACGTGGTCAGGCTTTATTATGGCCGTCAAAACACCTACTTGATGATCTCTGTAGACTTTTAACTAGAATGTCTCGATATCCCCTCGTACTTTTTCTCATGACACGTTCAATCCATCTGGGTTATGCGCTTCAACCGGATCTTGCAAGGATTCTCAGGATCTGGAGTAGCTTGCCGAGAGTCTGCCTCTGGTTTAACCTTAGAGTGATGAATCCAAGGAGTCACTTCCGCCACCTTTACAGCTGTTGGGGTAGATAAAAGAACAACATACAAAGGCTAACAGGATACACCCCGAGCTTTAACTTAATATGTATCGGTGGGATGTTACAAGCAAGTCCTGGAGGATTATTTTCTGCCCATACTCCTGGAATGTCAAATAAAGTTCCATCACTCTTAGGATTTGCATTTATTACAGAATAGAAGCGCCATTCTTCTTCTTTTGGCACCAATACCGCTATTATGCCAGGTGATTTATTAAACTTCATAGACGTTGATCCATTAGGTAGAAAAGTTATCTGAGCTTGAAGCTTTGATAATAGATCTCATCCTAGAAGTTGGATTGGACACTCTGGCATGTATAGGAACTGGTGCTTCACAAAATGGCCTCCTAGAATGCAAGTACGACTCCGGAGAATCAGTCTAGCAGCACTTTTCCAGTAGCTCCTATCACAGTTATAATCTTCTCAGAAGGAGGAGCTACCAATTTGGTCACCACAGAATGTTCAGCACGTCTATCATGAAAGGACTTCTCTTTCCCCCTATTGGCCATAGGCTCCGCTCGGCCAAGTGGGATGGAGCCCGGTCGGTATCAATAGTCTTCCATGACAGTGTCAGCCAGACCTACAAAATCTCTATCTTCCCTATCCCTTAATCTCTGGGTAAGGGGATAATATCTCCCTCCAAAACTTCCTCTACCTCATCCTCTATAGCTGCTACCATAACCACCTTGCCCTCTTCTCTCTTCTTGTCTACCACCTGCAATATATCCCCTCTGTGCGCAGTCACTCTTCCAGTGCCCTTCCTCTCTACAATACGCACATTGATCTCTACCTAGTGGTACCCTGCTCATCCTATTCTCCCCTCCTTCTCAAGCTACACCTGAAATAGCTACCACTAAAATGTCTTTTTACTTCATTTTATGTTCCTCCTCACGCTTTCTCTCAGTTTCCCTATTCATATACACCTTATTTGCAACCTCCATTAGCTGTGATATAGATATCCCTGCAAATACCTCAAATTTTTTTAGCTTTCTCTGGGCTCTGGGCCTGGCTGACAAATGCTGAGTCTATCATTCAGAAGTTTTCAGGGGCTTCAGGATTGAAAGGAGTGTACAATCTATTTGACTCAAGCAGTCTCTCATTAAAAAGCACTTGGTGATTCATTAACTTTTTGTAACACTTCAGCCGTCCTGGACATGTTAATTGCCTTTTTCCCAACTGCCTTCATGCCAGTAATAATGGCTTGTTTAATGGCCTTTAGATGGATCATGTCAGCATCATTTACACTCTAAAGGTCAGTAATAATTGCTGACAATCAACCCAAGTGGGATTATGGGTCTGTATAATAGAGGCGACCAAGTCAATCATGGCTTGAGGTTTATCGGTGTACGGGGAGTTATGGGTCTTCCAATTAAACAGGTCGGACGTGGTAAAAGGGACTTAAACAAATACAGGATCTGCCAATTGCAACTGTCCATTACTGTCAATATGTGGTGGGCCAGGTGTAAGTTGGAGGGGCATTTGGCAATTTTGGGATGGAAGGGTGCCAGTCAGTTGTCGGGTTAGTATGGGACTTCGGCAAGGCTGCTCAGTAATAGGTAAGGGGGTGAGCTAATTTTACTAGTCAGCATTTGGTGGATGAAAAAAGGACCACTCTAGGCACCCAGACCACTTCAGCTTAATGAAGTGGTCTGGGTGCCTGGTCCAACTAGGGTTACCCCATTTTTTTTTATAGACATAGCAGTTTCAGAGAAACTGCTATGTTTATAAATGGGTTAATCAAGCCTCTAGTGGCTGTCTCATTGACAGCCGCTAGATGCGTTTGCTTGCTTCTCACTTTGAAAATCACAGTGAGACGACGCAAGCATCCATAGGAGACTGGCTGAATGCGCGTGCAGCTCCTGCCGCGCATGCGCATTCAGCCGAAGAGGAGCTCCCCGCCCGGTGCTGGAGAAAGGTGAGTGTTTAACCCCTTCCTCTCCCCAGAGCCCGGCGGGAGGGGGTCCCTGAGGGTGGGGGCACACTCAGGGCACTATAGTGCCAGGAAAACTAGTGTTTTCCTGGCACTATAGTGGTCCTTTAAGTGAAAAAGGACTTTCGAACAATTATACATCGATCATCCACAATATTTAAACCAATGACAGGTGAAGATAGTAACATTGATTAAATAGTTAAAATGGCACCTGTCAAAGGGTAAGATATGTTAGGCAGCAAGTGAACCGTCAGTTCTTGAATTTCATGCGACAGGGTGCTCTCCTCTATCCTCCCCGACTTGGCTCAGCACAGCCCCCAGTCCATACATGGAAGCATCTGTATGAACAACAAAACATTTGTTAGGGACTCGGGCAGCAAAGACAGGGGCATTAACAAGAGCCTACTTTGGTGCCTGGAACGTGGCTTCACAAGCGGGAGACCACAGGACCTGCTTAGGTAAGTTTTTCTTAGTCAGGTCAGTCAGGGGCTTAGCTATGGTGCTGTAATCGTGGACAAAACGTCTGATACCCTGCCATCCCCAAGAAGGCTAGTACTTGGGTCTTAGTGATAGGTGTGGGCCAGTTAGCCACTGCCTCTACCTTGGCTGGCTCTGGTCTCTGGTTTCCACACCCCACTCTGTGACCCAGGTATTGCACTTCAGTCATGCCTAGATGGCACTTGTCTGGCTACAAGGTCAGGCCAGCGGCCAAAATCTTGTCCAGAACTACCCCTATGTGTATCAAATGCTCCTCCCAAGACCCACTGTAGGTCGCAATATCGGCCAGATATGCACAAGCAAATTCCTGGAAGCCATCGAGTAGTCTATCCACCATACGCTGAAAGGTAGCCGGGGCATTCTTCATCCCGAATGACATGACCCTAAATTAGTACAGGCTAAACGGGGTGACTAAGGCAGACTTGGGGATAGCATCCTTGGCCAGGGGACTCTGCCAATAGCCCTTACACAGGTCTATGGTAGTCAGATAGCGCCCCCTAGCGATCCGATCTAGTAATTTGTCTGCCCGGGGCATCGGGTAGGCATCAGTGGTGGTCTCATTGAGTCGCCTGTAGTCCACACAGAACCGGGTGGTCCCATATTTCTTGGGCACCATGACCACAGGCGAAGCCCAAGGACTATTGGAGGGCTCAATGACCCCTAGCTGGGTCATCTCCTGTATCTCCATCCACATTCCTTCTCGGACTGCTTCAGGGATACGGTAAGGGGCCTGTCGCAGGGGAGTCTGTCCAAGAGTCTCTACCTTATGTACAGCCAGGGTCATATAGCCCGGCTCTTGGGAGAAAGTCGCCTGTTTCTCCCACAGCAGCCTCTGAGCCTGTTCCTTTTCCGCAGGGCTTAACCCATCCCTTAGAACAAAAAGGTAATGGTTCAGCGCTAAACAATCTAAAAGAAACTAAAACAAAATGTAAAAGCAGCAACCTATAGGAATGAGGTCCCTCTAAAAACCTCACATGGAATAGGACAAACAGAAATGGATATATAGGTCGCGCTAAAGGGACAAGGAGGTAAAACAAATGAAATAAATAAAAGTGATAAAAAAGTCCCAAATATAAATAAACCTGTGTTGTTCTAGGAGAGTATACAGTCCAAATGGATATCTGAGTCTTCTTATGTTGAGAATGTCTTGGAATGCTTGTCAATACGTAGATGCATAAAAAAAGAAGAGGAAGAAGAACTCCAATAGTGTAGAATGTCAATAAAGTTTCCAGGTATGGATCTATAGGTAGGTAAATGACTCACCTTGGCGTGAGCAAAAAAACCTTGCTCAAGTGTTCTTAGCGTTCAGTGGCGTCAATCCCCCACTGGTAGGATATAGGCGATGGGGTCCTGGACAATTCCTTGGTATATAAAAAATGAGAGACGTATATAGTGCTCACTGATGTTTATAAAAACAAATAAAAAAAGGTAAAATACTCACATCTCCATGAGCAGGAAATACTGCTCAGTATGATGGCGTAGGTGGTACAATCCCCACCTTAGGATTCTTGGAAATTGGCGTACTTCAATCCAAATTGATGACCAGGTAATTCAAATTAAAAATATAAAATAAAAGGAATTAAAAGTATATAGGCAAAAAATAAGGGCCAGTATTCCTTTATTAAAATATAATTTATCAATATATATAACAGACTTTGTAATAGCCAAAACGCGTTTCACCACACAGGGCTTTATCAAATGGCATTTAAAAGATGCCTTTTAAATGCCATTTGATAAAGCCCTGTGTGGTGAAACGCGTTTTGGCTATTACAAAGTCTGTTATATATATTGATAAATTCCTGGAAGCCATCGAGTAGTCTATCCACCATACGCTGAAAGGTAGCCGGGGCATTCTTCATCCCGAATGACATGACCCTAATATAGTACAGGCTAAACGGGGTGACTAAGGCAGACTTGGGGATAAAGCCCAAAGCCCAAAAGATGCCTTTTAAATGCCATTTGATAAAGCCCTGTGTGGTGAAACGCGTTTTGGCTATTACAAAGTCTGTTATATATATTGATGAGAGCGCAGATAACTTTTTCTTTGTTTTTTAATGTAGCGGTTTGGATTGTGAGGGGATTTCTGTGTGTGTGGCCACCATTTTGGGCAAGGTCTGCCTTTGAAGCAGTTTACTCTTATCCCTAGTTACTGGCTGAGCTTCTGACTGTGGTCATTGGGATCGACATCCCATAACTCCATGTGCCTCAAACCAGTGCGTGTCGGTGTGGGGCAAAGCCAGCTTACCAAGCGGTGACCGGTTCGATACGAGGCCTTTCCAGCCTAGGTTCAGGGTCGGGTATTAGGCCCCGCTTTTGCTGCTTTGTCTTGGGGGGTCTGGAAAAACAGGATATGATGATGCGGTAAGGTGCCCTCTTGTTGCTATCACTCAATATTTGAGCTTGCAGGTACAAGGACCAGTGATATTGTAGACTTTTACTATTTTTTTTCCCCAGAACTGCGGGATACGGCGTCCACTCTGTCTCAAGGTTAGGCTCCGCCACAGCACATTTCTTTTTTAAGTTTATACATGTTGAAATATGCCAGACTGGCTAAGTTTCCTTTGTGATTGTATAGCAGCCAAGAATGAAAATGAACCCCTTCATGGCATACCATTTGCAAAAGTAGACAACGAAGGGTATTGTAAATGGTTTATGTCCAGTATTTTTTAGTAGCCACTTTATCACACACCCTGGCCAAACTTAGAATTTATATTTGTTTTTTGCATTTTTCACCAAAAAGCTGCCTTCTTACTGATGATACCATCAGCATTGTGACGAGACCAATCTCGCCACATTGCATTGGAGAAGCCTGGTTGCTCGCCTGCTGCCTTTGGACTATGGCCCCTTTGTAAAAGACTTTATTTTTGCATGCAGAAAAGCTGTATTCGTGCTTTTCTGCCGGTTGTTCGGTAGTTTCAATCTACCGAACAACCGTACGAATGACTGGACCACCTGGGAGCTGGAGTGTGCCGGCAATTAACCTCCCTGAAGCTGCGGTTAACCGCAGCTTAATTGATGAACGCTGGGTGGCCGCCGTTCGTATCCCGAACACGAGGTCGCGGCCATTTTAAACCATACGAATGAACAGCGGTGTTCGCCTCTATTTTCATGGAACTAAAATCGGACACAGTTTTGCGCGAACACCGCTGAAGCCGCCGACCTCCCTTCTTGTTCGGTGAAAGCACACGAATGACCCGGTGTTCGGTATTTTTGTGTGAATGTCTTATACCCCAGATAGGAATCCCATGGAGCCCATTCGTATGAAACTGACTGTAAAGACTTTGGCTCCATGGCGATTGAACTGTATTCGTGTAGTCTGAGTGCCATTCACCTAATAATGTGCACTCAGACCTGAGCTATCTGGGGATATGTTACATGTCTGTGGTTTATGTAGTAAATGTTACTTTGTGCATTTTAAAGTGTTATGCTGGTTTTGTGTTCCCACGTGTGTAATGGAGTTTTGCCTTTGTCTTGGGAGATAATTGAGTTACTTCCCAATTATCTCCCAGGGCAGAGGGGAGGAAGCCAGGATGCATTGTGGGAATATACTGTGACTGTGTGTCCTTTTTGTATACTTGTCTGTCCCTTGTCACAGTCTCCCATTTGGTCCCCTAGGGGAGTGTCCACCAGGTGGGAGACCTGCATAAAAGCTGGGCAGGTAGCCCTCATTAAACAGACCACTGCTTGACCCTCAACACGGAGCCTTGTCTCGTCTTTGGGGGGATTTACTGTATGCTGCTAAGGACTGATTGCCAGGAGTGTAAGCCGCTTGGAAGCTTTTCCTGTTCGCCTGCTAGCAGCTATTCGTATGGTTCCTGTTCGTTTATTTGAAGTGCTACCTTATTCCCTTGTATGCCGTTCGGGAGTTTGGAGCATTCACTTATTGGCAGTTCGTGAGTTTTGGTGATTATACAGTAGCTGTGCCTGACTCTGAAAGGGGGATTATCGTCTAAGTGGTTTTTTCCCCTTTTATGCTAAACGGTCCGTTACAAGCATTATACCTTTTACCGCTCTGAAACACTTATATTGTGTTCATCAATGTCTCATGAGGGCAATAGAACCCCCCATGAAATATTTTTTGGGTGTGTTGGAAAGTTATAGGGTCAAAGGCTTGCCCGTTTCAGTTTTTACACATTGAAATTTGCCAGATTTATTATGTTGCATTTGAGAGCGTATGGTAGCCCAGGAATGCAAAGTATACCCATCATGGCATACCATTTGCAAAGGTAGATAGCCCAGAATATTGCAAATGGGGTATGTTCATTCTTTTTTAGCAGCCACTTAATCACAAACACTGGCCAAAGTGTTAGCATTCATATTTGTTTTTTGCATTTTATCACCCAAACAGCATTTTCACTGATGATATCCTCATTGTGATACATTTTACTGTTTTGAAACACTAATATTTGTTCAACAGTGCATGTGCAGGTTTTACAGTATTTTTGAAGGTTACAGGGTTAAATATAAGGCTTGCAAACTAAATTATCTTTACTTTCTGGCTGGGCTGTAAGGCAGGTCTTTCATATTGTAATTAATACAATTACTTATTTAGATAAAAATATTACTTAAGTATACATAGATAATTTATATATAGGTGCCTCATCCCAGGGCCCTATTTAGCCTTGTACTGCAGAGAGCCCTAAATGGAATTTTTTCCCCAAGTAAGTGGGTTAGTCTCATAAGAGCAGACATTAGGCTGTTCAAGTAGGACGTTGTGGCAGACTTATGCAATGTATGATCATATAATGTAACTAAACCACCATTATTTTTGCCTAGATTAGGTGTTTAAAAAAAAAAAGGAATAAAATCTGCAAACATTTTAGTTACTGTTTAGTGGATAAGTGAGTGCGCTGGATATAATATACACTGAACAAAATTGTAAACGCAACACTCTTGTTTTGCCCCCATTTTTCATGAGTTGAATTCAAAGATCTAAGACTTTTTCTATGTATGCAAAAGGCCTATTTCTCTAAAATATTGTTCACAAATCTGTCTAAATCTGTGTTGGTGAGCACTTCTCCTTTGCAGAGATAATCCATCCATTTCACAGGTGCGGCATATCAAGATACTGATTAGACAGCATGGTTATTGCACAGGTGTGCCTTTGGCTGGCCATAATAAAAGGCCACTCTAAAATGTGCAGTTTTATCACACAGCACAATGCCACAGATGTTGCAAGTTTTGAGGGAGCGTGCAATTGGCATGCTGTATGCAGGAATGTCCACCAGAGCTGTTGCCTGTGAATTGAATGTTCATTTCTCTACCATAAGCCATCTCCAAAGGTGTTTCAGAGAATTTGGCAGTACATCCAGCGCCCTCCCCGTCCCGTCGCCCTTCCCACACACACACACACACAAACACACCCAGGCAGTCACACACAAACAGCCACACACACAGGCATAGAAACATAGAATGTGATGGCAGATACATACCATTTGGCCCATCTAGTGTGCCCAGACAGTCACACACACACAGGCAGACAGTCAAACACACAGACAGTCATACACACACACAAAAAAAAAAAGGGCACACACACACGCAGACACAGACAATCACACAGTTACCTCTGTTCATTGTGGAGGCAGACAGGCAGTGCAGCTCCTGGATTCTGGTTGTTGTTGGAGTCATGGCACTTTAAGCTCCTCCCCGCCGCACGGTAAGCCCCCTACCACAATTGTCTTTTTTTTTTTTTATCCTGGCCGGCCATGTGCAAGCTGTGTCGGCCACATGGTGCCCCCTGCTTCATGGCGCCCTGTGTGGCCGCACAGCTCGCACACCCCAAGGCCAGCCCTGCATCCAGCAACTTCACCTCCAAGATAGTCTGAGACCAGCCACCCGGACAGCTGCTGCAACAAGTGGTTTACATAACCAAAGAATTTCTGCACAAACTGTCAGGGATGCTCATCTGCATTCTCGTTGCCCTCATTGGGGTCTCGACCTGACTGCAGTTAGTCGTCGTAACCAACTTGAGTAGGCAAATGCTCACATTCGATGGCATCTGGCATATGGAGAGGTGTTTTCTACACAGATGAATCCCAGTTTTTACTGTACAGGGCAGATGTCAGACCGCCTGTATGGCATCATGTGGGTAAGTGGTTTGCTGATGTCAACATTGTGGATCGAGTGGCCCATGGTGGCGGTGGGGTATTGATATGAGTAGGCATAGGTTATGGACAACGAACATAGGTGCATTTTATTAATGGCATTTTGAATGCACAGATATACCTTGATGAGATCCTGAAGCCCACTGTTGTGCCATTCATCCACGACCATCATGTTACAGCATGATAAGACTCATGATAATATTAAATGTATGCTTACTAATGCAAGGAGCCTATATAACAATGGGGGAACTAGAGGCAATAGCATACACTAAACAATATGATATAATAGGCCTAACAGAAACATGGTGGGATGAGACACATGACTGCGTAGTTAAATTAAATGGCTACACGTTATTTAGGAAGAATAGGAAAAACAAGAAGGGTGGTGGGATATGTTTATATGTCACCCATGAGTTAAAGTCAAATCTTAGGCATGTGGAGTGTGACGAGGATAATGTGGAAGCTTTATGGGTAGATATCTGCTTGGGGCAAACAAAGGGAAATAATTTATTGGTTGAGATATGTTATAAACCACCTAATGTAAATATTAATGAGGAAGAACAGCTGTTAGAGCAAATTGGGAAAGCTGCAAATCGAGGTAACATGTTAATTATTGAAGATTTTAATTACCCGAACATAAATTGGGATAGAGGGACTAGTACTTCAGCAAGGGGAATCAGGTTTTTGAATGTGTTAAATGACACCTTTATGTCACAACTGGTACAAGCACCAACTAGAAAGGATGCTTGTCTGGATCTCATTATAACAAACAATGTTGATCTTTTAACCAACATTCAAGAAGGGGAGCATTTGGGAAATAATGATCACAATATGGTAATTTTTGAAATAAACTAAAAAAAAAAGCAAGTGGGGTATACTAAAACATATAATTTAAAAAAAAAGCCAATTTCAATAAGATTAGGGCAGCTCCAAAACATATCCACTGGCATAAACTCCGTAGTGATAAAAAACACTGAGGATAAATGAAAACTATTTAAACAAATATTAGAAAGGTACATTTCTCAGTATGTACCATTGGGTAATAAATGTAAAAGAAACAAATTAAAACCAATGTGGCTTAGTAGAGAAGTAAAACAAGAGATTAAAAATAAGAAAAGGGCATTTAAAATCAGAAAAATCTGTGGCATCCTATTTACGCTATAAGGAAGCCAATAACGCTTGCAAAAAGGCAATTAAAGTGGCTAAACTAGAAAATGAGAAATTGATAGCCAAAGAATGCAAAACCAACCAAAGTACTTCAATTCTAAAAAAACTGGAAACAGAGTTGGGTTTATTAGCTAATGAAGACCAGGAAATTTTAAATAACTATTTTTCTTCAGTATATATTAATGAGGATCCTGTGGCAAGAGATATGCAAATGATTGCTGCAAAAAACTTGCAGATAACTTGTGATTGGATAACTCATGACAAGGTGCTACCGCTATTA
>OW240916.1:189028789-189086700 GCA_933207985.1 Pelobates cultripes | reverse complement strand
GATCCAGAGGGTGTGTGTAGTGAGCTTAGTGTGTGTTTATAGGGGATGCAGAATGTCTGTATTGTGGCTGAGTGTGTTTAAATATATGGAGAACAATAGGGGCTGTTTTTTAATTTTGTTTTTTTCCTCCTCCCTGGGAATTTAGTATTCTCCCTCCATGGTCACAGGGGAGAGTACCTGTGGCCATTGAGAGGGCCACTAAATCCTATGGTGGACCGGTGGTACTGTGTAAGCTCACAGCTTGCTAATTTGAATCGTGAACAGGAGGCTAGAAGCCTCCAGAATCCACCTCTGGTAGGTATACTGCCTCTTTTACGAGCCCAAGCATTGTGCAGCATTAGAGATTTGCTGTGGTAACCTGCTGTAATGCTCTGACAGAGAGGACCTGCTAGAGATGGATGCTGGAGGAGCTTCCTGAGTCCCATCACTATTCAAGCCAGTAGTGGTGCGGGGCCCATGGGTGTGTGTATAATAATTTGCTATTTTTATTGCTTTTCTCCCTGTGAGACTGGAAGCACTTTACAAATATACAAACATAAAAATTAGGTGTCAGTGAAATTATGTTTATACTTAACAGTGTGTGTTAGTGAGAGTGTGGCACATTGTGTGTATACTTAATAATAGTTAGTGTTAGTGAGAGTGTGTGACATTGTGTGTATACTTAATAGTGTGTGTCAGTGATGTTATGGGTATACTTAATAATAATGTGTTAGTGTGTGTATACTTAATAATAGTGTGTGTTAGTGAGAGTGTGTCAGTGACATTGTGTATATACTTAATAAGTGTGTGTTAATGAGTGTGTGACATTGTGTGTATACTTCAGTAAGAGTGTGTGTTAGAGTGTGTAAGTGACATTGTATGCTTACTGAAGAGTGTGCGAGTGACCATGCAACCAATTATATTCATAATACGTTTTATAGATTATAATGAAAAAAAATGTTTCTTACAGTGAACCTGTAACATTAATTAACGTAAACCCATTACTATAAATTAAATCCCACAATATTATAAATAAAATCCCACCAAATGAATGAAAATATTATCACAGCTATAAATTATACATTGCATGTAAAATTTATGTATTACAGACATCCTAACATGCAAAAATGCATTTCAGGGAGGTGGCTTCACAAGTTACTACACCACCCCTGCACACATGTGCGCGCACTCCGCCTCCCCCTGACACGCTTGCGCTCAGTCCCCCCCCCCCACCAACACACACACAGACACACACATATGCATACTGGCACATACACAATGACACACAGATACACATATTGAAACGCACACTGGCACATACACTCAAATACACACACACACACACTAGCACATACATTCAGATACACACACATTGATGCATACACTAAAACACAGATACACACACTGAAACACACACACACACACACACACATATTGACATGCACAGAAGTCATACTTTATAGATTTGATTGTGTGTTTGATTTCCAGGATATTGCGTATGATCTGCAGGTGTCAGGGAGCCGCATTCAACATGTGAGAGTCTCCCGGAACTACCGGGAGACTTGGGGTGTCTGGTATTAGGCAGTATGTGTGTATGGATGTATGAATTAGGCAGTATGCGTGTATGGATTAGGCAATATATGTATTGTGCAATTTGTGTGTGCAGATGGATGTATTAGGCAGTATGTGTGTATGGATGTAAGTATTAATCAGTGTGCAAGGCCCTGGGGAGTCAGCACAGCTAAACGGACAAGGGCACATGTATGAGTGTGGGGATGGTGCTAGTGATTGGCTATATGTTTTAGGGGAGTGGTTATGGGTTTGTAGTGAGGCAGGGATCATCTTACCTCAGTGCCTTTTGGGATTCTGGCCAGCAAACAACTTCCCACCCACTCACCCTAATTTTCTGTTTTTGTTCCGTCACAGCTAGCGGGGAAATAAAACCCAAAAAACAATGTTTAGTTATGGGCCCCTGGGGTGGAGCATTTGGAGAGCAGGGTGGGCCAATGCTCCACTCCGCTGTTTGTTTTTTTGGGAGACATAAGTCCAGACGAGGTATTCGGGTTGCCTCCAACCGGGTTGGGGAGCAGATGGAATGTCAGAAGATGGACATGGTGGATCTCAACCTCCCCTGCTCTGTAAGGTAAACTTTTAAGTTACCGAATAGGACGTGCCCACCGAGCAAAAAGCCGGCTGGTGGTAGAGCATTTAGGATGTTGGGAATTTTTGGTTTGGACGAGGGGGAAGGCGAGACACCAGTGGGTAAAGGTTTGGTGCATAGGCACCTGATTAAGTTTGTTGGCAAGGACGGTTATTTAAGTTGGAGGCTGTAGGGCAATAAGTGTAATTTATATATTAATTCTGGTATGTATATATATTTATGTGTTTATATTTGAATTAAAGAAAAGAATAAAGTTCGGATGAGTTCTACAGTTCTAAGTTTAATAAATGGCGTGGCCTGTTTAATCCAATATTCATTGTTTGTCATTATTGGTGGGAGAATAGGAGAAGTCTCCTTACTCTTAGTCGCACCACATTCCCCGCTACGTACATACATGTATTAGGCAGTGTGCGTTTATGGGTCTATGTATTAGGCAATATGTGTGTATGTATTGGGCAATATGTGTGTATAGATGTATGCATCAGGCAGTATGTGTGTATGGATGTATGTATTAGGCAGTGTGCGTGTATTAGTGTGTATGTATTAGGCAATATGTGTGCAGGAGCAGAGCAAGCAGAGAGGTGCAGAACAAATAGAAAGGAGCAGAACAAGCAGAGAAGAAGAGGCAGTGCAGAGCAAGTAGAGAAAAGCAGAGCAAGTCGAGAGAAGGGGAGCAGAGCAAGTAGAGGGGAGCATAACAAGCAGACAGGACAAGAGCAGAGAGGAACAGAGAGAAGCAGAGCAAGTAGAGAAAAGCAGAGCAAGTCGAGAGTAGCGGAGCAGAGCAAGAAAAGGGAAGCAGAGCAAGCCGAGAGTAGCAGAGCAGAGCAAAAGCAGACCATGCAAATAGAAGCACAGCATGCAGAGAGGAGGTAGAGCAGAGCAAGCAGAGAGGAGCAGAGCAAGTCGAAAGTAGCGGAGCAGAGCAAGCAGAGAGAAGCGGAGTAGAGCAAGCAGAGAGGAGCAAAAGCAGAGCATGCAAATAGAAGCATAGCATGCAGAAAGGAGCAGAGCAAGTATAGAGGAGCAAGAGCAAAGAAGGCAGAACAGAGCAAGCAGAGAGTAGCAGGTATTATGGCCCGCGGCCTGTGCCACATCTAGGTTCTGAGAAAAGTGAATTAATTGAAGTGATTACAGCGAGTGGTGTGAGTGTGACAAAGGTTACTTACTCCTGATTGCAGACAGTGAGTGGTATGACACTGACACTTACTCCTGAGATTGAAGACAGTGTTGTGACAGTGTCATCTTACTTACCAGAGATTGCAGACAGTTTGCAGTGCGGCCCCACATAACGTGTGAAACCTTACATACCTGAGCGTGCAATTTGCAAAGGGACTGAGTGAGCAGAGCAGACACTCCAGACAGTGGCACCCCTACTGTAAGTAACGTGAACTTTAATTGCAGCTTTTGAGTAAATTATATGTATGTACCCAGGATTACATATTGTGAGCATGAGAATGAAACAAGTAATTTTAGTTTGTGTTGGTATAGTATTCACTAACCATAGGTCAGGGCACAAACTTTAGTGCTAACCATTTATAGTTGTTCATGGAAGTAGAGCTAAATCTGCTCTTTGAGTTAGCATTTCAAAATACAATTTGTGTCACTTTAAAATGCTTAAACTGTAGTGTAGAGAATACACTGTTAAGTGACCATTTTCTATGTATGTGAAATATTTATATAGAAGTATTAATTTAATTTCCCTTAAAATTGCATGTTGTAAATTATTTTAAAAATAAATATTTAAAAACAAAAAACTAGTTTTGTAACAATTCTGGCATCATGAGATATTGTTACAATTGCATATCTAATGCAGACTTTAGCATATTTAACAAGGTGCTGGAAATCTGAATTGGAAATCTGAATTTTGTTAAAGGACCACTATAAGCACCCAGACCACTTCAGCTTAATGAAGTGGTCTGGGTGCCAGGTCCAGCTAGGGTTAACCCTTTTTTTCTATAAACATAGCAGTTTCAGAGAAATTGCTATGTTTACACTGAGGGTTAATCCAGCCTCTAGTGGCTGTCTCATTGACAGCCGCTAGAGGGCTTCCGCGCTTCTTACTTTGATTTTCACAGTGAGAAGACGCCAGCATCCATAGGAAAGCATTGTGAATGCTTTCCTATGGCCTGGCTGAATGCGCGCGCGGCTCCTGCTGCGCATACACATTCAGCCGAAGAGGAGGCTGAGAGGAGGAGGAGAGCTCCCCGCCCGGCGCTGGAGAAAGAGGTAAGTTTAACCCCTTCCTCTACCCAGAGCCCGGCGGGAGGGGGACCCTGAGGGTGGAGGCACCGTCAGGGCACTATAGTGCCAGGAAAACGAATATGTTTTCCTGGCACTATAGTGGTCCTTTAACTTTTAAATGTTCTTTGTGTGTGTGTGTGTGTGTGTGTGTGTATATATATTGTAACAGAGTGTTGGGGATGGTGGTCAGGGGTGTATATCTGGCACCCAGACTTTTGCACAGCCACTATCCTGACATGGGTAAGCACATGCAGCCCCAGGGAAAGTTAAGTTTAAATGTAGGTTTTTTCCTCTGTTGTTATTTGGGTCCCTGGGGTGGAGTATTCGGAAGAGCAGGGTGGGCCGATTCTCCACCCACTGTCAGAGTGGTTGTGCATGAGTCCAGCCCAGGTTTTCCATAGAGTTCTGGCTCACTGCCTAACGAGGTCATTAGCCTCACCTGTAGGGGCTGTGAGCAGCTATATAACTGCAGTTAAAGCAGGGTGAAGTGAGGGAAGTGTTTTGGAGGAGAAAGAAGATTTGCTGTTCGTTGTATCCTGTTACTTCACAACAACAGAAAATAAACAGGCCAGAGGCCTTTTTGAAACTGGACTTTGTCTTGACCTGGTTTTCTTACCCTAGAGGGCTGTGTGGACAAACACACACAGGAAAGTAAGTTTGTCTATATATATATATATATATATATATATATATATATATATATATTACACACACACATACACATACACACATGTTTTGTAATTGCCCCCCTACTTCTGTGGTTCCCCATGTGCCCCCCCTAAATATGAATGCTGGAGACGCCACTGAAGGACGGTGCCTCTTTGAGCATGTTAAAGAGCTCCCGAAAATAGGGACAGCATGGCTGAATGCCCTGGAACCTGAGTTTGTCTTTATTCTTGGCACTGACAGGAGGGATTTGCTGACTGTCCGAAGTGAACAAGATGGAATGTAGGGTGTCAGAGCTCTTTCAGATACTGTGACCCTTGATTGTTTAAAGCTTTGAAGGTCAGCAGGCCAATTTAAAAATCTGTTCGCCATTTAATTGGAAGCCAATGCAGGGGGCGGAGAACAGATGTTGTGGCAGGAGTGAGTTTGATTGGTCAGGAGTCTGGCTGCTGCATTTTGTACTATCTGTAGGCAATGGAGTTATTTTTATAGGAGGACCAAGTAAAGTACATTGCAGTACCCTAGCTAAGAGAATTTGAATGCATGGATTAATGTTGGCATATCATCTGGTGAAATTAAGTGTTGTATCATGGCTATGTTTTTAAGGTGAAAGTAGGCAGATTTTATTATGGAGGAAACCTGCTCTTTAAAGGATAGTCCAGAGTCAATCAGCAATCCGAGGTTTTGTACCTCTAATGAGTTCAGAGCCTCCAAGCATACAATCAGCTTACACTCCTGGATCAGAATTTCGTATCCAGCATCAGATGTGCCTCTAGCGGCTGTCAGAAAGACAGCCACTAGAGGTTGGATTAACCCTGCTAAGTAAACATAGCAGTTTCTGTGAAACTGCTATGTTTACATCTGAAGGGTTAAAACCTGAGGGGCCTGGCACCCAGACCACTTCATTGAGCTGAAGTGGTCTGGGTGACTATAATGTCCCTTAAATATAACTCTCTCATAGAATACGGCATTCCTTTGGATGTGTATATTGTGAAGATCTGTGTATCAATGCATGTTTGTATTTGAGTCCGTGTGAATGGAATTGTGCATGTTTGGATGACTACATGTGCTTTTATTTTTTTTTATTTTTTGTGTATATAGGGTCAGTGTGAATGCATATGTGAGAGGGTGACCGGTGTAAGAGTGTGGGAGGTGGTGGCAGAGTGAGGGAGGGGGTGAGTGGTGGCAGAGTGAGGGGCAGACACAGTGAGGGGGGGAGTGACTAGTGATAGAGGGAGGAAGTGACTAGTGACTAGTGATAGAGGGAGGAAGTGACTAGTGACGGAGGTAGGGGAGGAAGTGACTAGTGACGGAGGTAGGGGAGGAAGTGACTAGTGACGGAGGTAGGGGAGGAAGTGACTAGTGACGGAGGTAGGGGAGGAAGTGACTAGTGACAGAGGGAGGGAAGGGAAGATTAGTGACAGAGGGAGGGTGTGACTCACTAGTCACCCCTTCCCTCCCTCTGTCACTAGTCACACCCTCCCTTTCCCCTCTGTCACTAGTCGTCCCTTTCCCCTCTGTCACTAGTCGTCCCTTTCCCCTCTGTCACTAGTCGTCCCTTTCCCCTCTGTCACTAGTCGTCCCTTTCCCCTCTGTCACTAGTCGTCCCTTTCCCCTCTGTCTCTAGTCGCCACCTCCCTCTCTCTCTAGTCGCCACCTCCCCCTCTCTGTCACTAGTCGCCACCTCCCCCTCTCTGTCACTAGTCGCCACCTCCCCCTCTCTGTCACTAGTCGCCACCTCCCCCTCTCTGTCTCTAGAGTGAGGGGGTGACTAGTGATAGGGGGAGGGAGGGGGTGACTAGTGATAGGGTGAGGAAAGGGGTGACAGTTAGTGAGGGGGTGACTAGTGACAGTGGGGAAGGGGTGACAGAGTGAGGGGGTGACTAGTGACAGACGGAGGGAGGGGGTGACACAGTGACGGAGGGTGGGGGTGACACAGAGGGAGGGGGGGGTGACTATATCCTACCCCTCTCTCTTCTCCCTCTGGTCTCCCAGGCTGCTGCTCCTTCCCCTCGCTGATCAGGCTCTGTGTGAGAGGAGAGTACAGGAAGTTTTGTCACTTCCTGGCCCCGCCTCTCCCATCACACAGCGCTGCGTGGGACAGGAAGCAGGAGACTTGGCAGAGAGGAGGTGAAGTTGCCAGGTCTCATTAAGTGGGAGGGAGGAGGGGGTTTTACTATGCTGAGCAGTAGGTTGCTGGGGCCCTGCGCTCCATCAAGGGCCTCAGCAACCTAAAAATGAAAGATTTTTTTTTAATTTTGCTGTTCGAGTTGGAGAGATCTCTGATCTCTCTAGCTGGAGCATGGCTGTGCGGCCGGGCCCCTGGTTGTCTTGGGCCCTCTGTCCATGACCGATATGCCCGAGTGGTCAGTCCGCCCCTGCCTGCTATGTATATTCACATTGGGTATATAAGGCCTGTGCCCACTGTGCCATGTACACCCATATTATCTGCTGTACCCCATGATGGCAACACAGTCAGGGCATTCTGTCACTTTTGTATCAATTTGAGTTAATTGTCTGTCGATATTCTGTATAATTAACAATGTTCTATTTTCGCAAAGTGCTCTGGATCAGTGAACTTTTTGTCTTTGAAGTGGTATGTTTATAATGTTCTATCTTGTTCTCCTGTTTTACACTCTAAAAGAAGATGTTGGTCCTTTACAAATAACAGATGGTCCCTGACATATGCATGAGAAGCATGTAATGTATAATTCTGAAATTCCGTGCTTTTTCTCGGTTTACCTTTGAACACCAATTGGGATTATCTTTGATTCCAATTCCTTTGTCTTTCTTATCTGTCAGGAGAATGGAAATTATAAATTAAAAAACATATATTTTGTTTATAGAATTTATTATCTCTAGTTAATCACTCATAATGACCTTTTGCTTAACTGATTAGCATGAACAGTTATTGCTGTTAAGTGGTACTATGCCTCATCAGTTTTAACATGATTTAATTGACAAATCACGAAATATATATAAAGCATGCATGGGGAAGATGTATGAGTTTTTCACTTAAATTGACTAATTATATTTAGTCTCCTTATCATTAATTGTTCATTTACTGAGGTAAATGATGGACTTTAAGATATAACCAGTCAAAGTACCCTGCTTAATATTTTTTTTTTTTTTTTACAACAACCAACCCATCACCACCTGTACTGACAGCACTCAAATAGACTTTTTTTTTTTTTTTTGTCTTCCTGAGCTTAATTAGTTTACATATACCCTCTCCATATTAACGGAATAGCTGGTCATGCCTTGAAACTCACTCTTCAAAAAAACACAAACTTTATAACACCATTGATGTTGTCCTCTCCTTCACGCCTCAAATTCCATCTTTGATTTCCATAAAAAACATCTTAGAAAACATCTTAAAAGTTGAAGATTACTATATGCATTTAGAATCAAGTTTTTGTTCATTATCCGCGGTACTGATTTCTGAATCCTATTCTGTCAGTCTTTGACCTACACAAATTGCAGATTTACAGTCCTTTTATTTTATAATTAGTTTTTCTAAATTAATTTAGAAAATTAATTTTTCTAAAAAAAAAAACTGTTAGTGAGCACTTCTCCTTTGCAGAGATAATCCATCCACCTCACAGGTGTGGCATATCAAAATGCTGATTAGACAACATGATTATTGCACGGGTGTGCCTTAGGCTGGCCACATTAAAAGGCCACTCTAAAATGTGCAGTTTTACTGTATTGTGGGGATCTGGGGAGGGGGTAGGGGTTATCTGAAAAATAGTCAGTATCTGGTGTGACCACCATTTGCCTCATGCAGTGCAACACCTCTCCTTTGCATAAAGTTCATCAGGTTGTTGATTGTGGCCTGTTGGTCCACTACTCTTCAATGGCTGTGCAAAGTTGCTGGAAATGGGAAGGACCTGGAACACACGGTCATATACGCCGATCCAGAGCATCCCAAATATGCTCAATGGGGAACATGTCCAGTGAGTATGCTGGCCATGCAAAAACTAGGATGTTTTCCACTTCCAGGATTTGTGTACAGATCCTTGCAACATTGGGCTGTGCATATCATACTGCAACATGAGGTGATGGTTGTGGATGAATGGCACAACAATGGGCCTCAGGATCTTGTTACGGTATCTATGTGCATTCAAAATGCCATTAATAAAATGCGCCTTTATTTGTTGTCCATAACATACACCTGCCCATACCACAACCCCACCACCGCCATGGGCCACTCGATCCACAACGTTGACATCAGCAAACCACTCACCCACATAATGCCATACACGCTGTTTTTTTTTATTTATATAAATTTTTATTTTTCATTTTAGAAATTTCATCCATATACATTTTCAGAAGTAAAATTTTTCAATATGGTACAGTATTTTCCTTTACAAGAATTTCTGTAATTATACATATAACTACTATAACCATATTTCAAATTGCACTTAAGCATTACTACATAGGCTACATTCGAACCGAAAATTAATAACACACAGTTCCACTTTCTTACAATCTTACAATTACACAGGTACTACCTAAGACTGGCTAGCTGTGGGAGGGGGGTTGAGTTTTTACTACTACAATATCTAACCCAGGGGGCCCAAATTTCATCATATTTCTCTCTAGATAGCTTATTTAAGAATAACCCAGCTTCCATCTTACATTGATAATCTATTTGTATGCGTATATCTTGCCAATTTAACGAACCCATATTTCTCCAATTTCTGGCCATAACTATTTTTATTGCCATAAAAGAATGGATCATAAGAATTTTTTGTTTTATATTAAGTTTTGGCAAATCTAAGTGAAACAGGAACATTTGTGCCGTAATAATAGTTTTAACCTTCAGAATGGAATCCACCAAGTCTGATATAATAATTTTCGTAGGTTTCAACTCCTCACAGTCCCACCAGATGTGGGGGAATGAACCTAACTCCCTACCACATCTCCAACAATCTGGTAGGAGTGTGGGTTGAAATTTATGGAGACGAGTGGGCACCAAATACCAACGGTATACTAATTTAAAGTACACTTCCTGTATATTCACCCCATGTATGTGTCTTTTTACTGATTGTAAAGCCAAATTCCAATCTTCAACCGAAGATGAGAAATGGAATTCCTGCTCCCATTTAATCATTGCCTATGCTTTAACTGTTTGCCTTTGGCATCTTGTAAATTGATTAAATTTAGATGCAATTTTATTTTTATAATGAGATGCTACAAACTGATCGAATGGAGAAGTGTCCGAAAAAACATTACCCATAATAAAGGATTTTATTCTTAAATAGTTAAATATTTCCTTCGAGGGGAGATTATAATTAAGCTGTAGCGTTGCAAAAGGCAATATTTTGTTATCATTTAAAAGTTCTGCAATTTTTACAATTCCACATTTTTCCCATTCTTGAAGATTTATATTCTTTATATAATATTTAAGACACATAAATGGGGCATTTCTTGATATATATTTAGTTCCGTATTTTTTCTTCAGATATTTTACGATATAGATCATTGTGTTATTCATCGGGTATTAGATCTTACATTATTTACAAATTCACTATCGCACCACCAAAGAAATAAAGGTTCAATATTGCACAGATCCGATTTTTCGATATCTAACCAAACTGGTCTTGTCTTTGTAAAGTTATCACATTTAATTAAGTGTGCTACCATGTTGTTCATATATAGTTTCTGTATATCTGGGAAAGAAATTCCCCCTTCTTTCCAATGTCTCTGTAAAATTTCCTTTGATACTCTAGGTCTCTTATCTTGCCATATATATTCCGAAACAAGTTTTTGAAGACCGTGTATCGTCTGGATTGGAACCCTCAGCGGGAGATTACAAAACAGAAATGTCAGTTTAGGGAGTAAATAAGAATTTATCGCTTCTATTCTTCCCAGCCAGGACAATTCCAATCCCTTCCAATTTTTTAGGGTATTCCTAAATTGGGTAACTATTTCTATATAATTAAGTTCACCAATTTCCCTATAATCCAAAGATAGTCTTACTCCTAAGTATTTTATGTTCCTTGCTTCCCAATCACATTTAAATTCATTTTTAAGTTTTTTTTACCCCAGACCCATTTAGACCTCTTATCAAGATTTGTGATTTATTTAAATTTGTTTTATAGCCTGAGAATTTACTATACTCATTAATAAGACAAAATACAGCTGGAATAGATCTAATGGGATCTGTAAGAGTTAGTAGAACATCGTCTGCATAAAGTGCAATTTTGTTCTCCAAACTATTTATTTTTAGCCCGCTGATATCTTCATTCTGCCTAATCGTGGCTGCCAACGGTTCTATAGAGAGGATGTATAACAGAGGTGCCAGAGGGCAGCCCTGGCGCGTCCCATTTCTAATTGGGAACCAATTTGATTGAAACATAAAACCTAAAACTCTGGCTTGAGGATCTTTATATAACGCCATTGTACACTCTTTGAAGAAACCCTCAATGCCGAAGGCCTTCAGAACCTCTTCCAAATATTTCCAGTTAACGCGGTCGAAGGCCTTTTCGGCATCAAGGGTTACCATAGCGAAAGGGGACACACTTTTGTCCGCATGATATAAAACATTCAGTAATTTCCTAATGTTATCTGATGTACCTCTGCCTTCCACAAATCCACTCTGATCTTTATATACGATATCAGGTAAATTTTGTTTAAGTCTGTCGGCCAAAATTCTGGAGTATACTTTAATATCTAGATTAATAAGAGATTGGTCTATAGTTCGAAGTATACCTTGGATCCTTTCCTGCCTTAGGGATTGGAATTATAGAGGCCTGAAGTAATTCAGATGGAATAGTTTTATAACTGTCAAATTCTTTAAATGTATTCAATAAATATGGGGAAATTATATCATTTAGTTTTTTATAAAAAATCGATGTAAACCCATCTGGGCCTGGTGCTTTGCCTGGTATTAATACTTTAATAGTGTCGCTAATCTCCTGAATAGAGAATGGAGCATTAAGCTGATTTAATTTATCAATAGAAATCTTTGGCAAGCCTAATTTATCCAAGAAATCCTTTAATTCCCCTGCAGATGGCTCATTAAGTTTTAGATTATATAAACTTTTATAATATTCTTCGAATGCGTTAGCTATTTGGGTTGGTGAAAAAAGTTTTTTATTTCCAGCTATTATGTAGTTTATAGATTGAAGTTTGTTTTTATGTTTTAGTTTATTTGAAAGATTTTTCCCTGTTTGTTTTATTATTTCCATAATACCATCCCTGCTTTAATACTAACATTGCTTTATCAATTTTTTCTTGAGTTCTTATTAATATTTTTTTCCTAATCTCCTTAATGCCCTCTAAAATTCTATGGTCTAAGGTAATCTTATGTAGACATTCTTGTTTTGCTAAGTCAATATAAAGCTCATTCAACTCTTTTCCTTTTTTTTTCTTTGTATTGGCACCCAATTTTATAAGACACCCTCTCATATATGATTTAAAGGTACAGCACAACATAGCTTTAGAGACATCTCCTGTATCATTAATTTCAAAAAATTCTCTGTCCTGAATACGCAGTTCTTCTACGTTACTATCTGATTTTAATAGTTTCATTTAGTCGCCATCTATCTCTACGTTTGTATTCCACGTTGTTATTTATTACTAAACTAACTGGTGCATGGTCAGACCACGTTATGGGCCCAATTGTCACCTTGTTAATTCGCTCTAGTGTTTCAGCTTTAACCAGAAAGTAATCAATTCTAGTATATGACTGATGAACATTTGAATAGAACGTATAGTCTCGCTCTTCTGGGTTAAGTATTCTCCAGGAATCGTATAAACAGTTTTTTGCTAAAAAAGTCTGCATCATTGATGGAACTATTTTTTGATTGTCCTCCTTCTCCATAAGCTTAGTTCTATTCCTATCCACTTTGTTATCTATAATGCAGTTAAAATCCCCGCCGATAATTAGGCTTCCAGACGACACACGGTCCACCTTTTGCATCAGGCTGCCCAGAAATCTATATGGAAGTTGGTTTGGAGCATAGACATTTACCAATGTATATAAAATATCGTTAATTCTAACTATCACTATAAGAAACCTACCACCAGAGTCAGCCTCTTCATAAACCAATTCGTATTTCAAACTACTTGAGAAGAAGATTGCCACTCCTCTTTTCTTATTCTTTCCTACCAAGTTGGATCTATGTACCACTGGAAATTTTTTATAGTTCCATACATTAGATAAAAAGTTAACCCAATGTGTTTCTTGTACGAAACCAATATCCGTTTTACTGTCTATCAATAACTTATGCAAATAACATCTTTTCTGTCCTGAGTTCAAGCCCCTTGCGTTAATAGATAGTATATTAAGTGTCATCCTGCCTCACTTCACCCCCCTTCCTCCTCCCACCCAGCCTCCCCTCAGGTAGTATCGAACACACAAATCCACTCCCCAAACCTTCCCCATTCGCCCATCGACTCATACCTTCCCCAGTTGGAAATATAAAATTAAACCTCCTGGGGAAGTTCAAACAACAATCTCTCAAGACATTTAACCCAAAATATGAAGTACTAAATATAGTCTTCATATCTAACCCTGCTGCCGTCGCAGGACCTTGAACCAGGCTAGTGGGTCATTTACCTCACCCTACCCCAAATGGGGAGAGAGACGAAGAAGAAAAAAAATAAAAAATAAAAATTAAATTTATAAAATCTTGTGAGTATTATGAACCACCTTTCCGTGCAATTCATGCATCTGATTTTAATTATGTGTCTAATAATCACTATCTTTAATCTTTTCATCCAATTTTTATTACTTTAAGTGTAAGTCTATCTCCTTATTCTTCAAATTCTTTACTTTTAATTTTATTTATAAATATTCACAAAATATCTACTAATACAGTTACTATTAAGTTATTAAGTATTATTTATAAAGACCCCTTTAGTGAATACAAGCAAAACTCCACTACGTTGGTTCTATACAGCTAAACCTAATTTTGTGTCTATATATATATATACAAGTTTTAACTTTAAACTATTCTCCTCCATACTCAATAATTTTGATATAAATATATCCTTATTGTTAAATTGTCGGTGTCACTCAGTATCACTCTAATACATTTCCATTCCCATCACACCGTGGAAAAAAAAAAAAAAATTAAAAAAAAAATAATAATTTAATTTTCCATTTTCCGTCTTATCTTTCCTCCCTCCCCCCTTAAGGGGTAATTTTAAGAGTTATCAATTTCTGCTTAAGTGCCATATTATCCTTGAAGATGTATGATTGATCTTTAAAAAAGACCATAATTGCCATCGGAAACAACCACTTGTATCTTATGTCCTTATCCCTAAGGATTGCCGTTTCTTCTGAGAAAGATCTTCTTGCTTGTCTTGTTTTTTGGGATAAATCTTGAAAAACTTTTAAATGTCTCCATTCTTCAGTATCTAAAATCCCATTCCTAATTTTCTGCAGTATTAGATTTTTTTATCCGAAAACTGGAGAAACAGATCATAACGTCCCTTGGATAGGATTTATCGATTCCATTTGGTCTGGACATTCTATGAAATCTTTCAAAGGTTTCAGGGCCCAGCGTCTGTTGAGACAGAATTTCTTGAAAAAAAACTGTCCAGATAGGAATATAAGTCTTCTTGTGTTGTTGATTCTGGTATACCTCTAACTCTTATATTATTTCTCCTTGAACGATCTTCTAAATTTGTCAGTTTAATCTCGACATCGTTCAGTCTTTTCTCTATCTGTATATTAAATAGTTTGATCTGTTCATATTCATCTTGTACTTTTTGTAGTATAATTGCCTGACTTGAGATTTTCTCAGAAAGAGTGGCAATTTCCAGTCTGAGATCTTTTGTATTATGTTCAATATCCGTTTTAATTTTTTTATACAGATTGTCCAACATTTGTGTTAATAATTGTTGCGTTATTCCCTGTGTATTTGGCAGATGCGGATAGTCTTCCTCGGATATATCTGATATTTGATGTGTCGAGAGCTCAGCATTTTCTAAAGGCAGAGATTTTCGTTGCCTCTCTGCTTCTACAGATGGCATTTTAGGAGAATAAAATGTGCCAATTGTTGCTTTCTTTCTCTCTGTGATTTGGGCTTTCTCTTTCTTAGGAGCCATGTGTAATAATAATAAATCTGTCAATAATTTCTTCTTCTTTTTTCCTATTGCTTAAAGATACTAGGTATTTTTTTGGCACATATATCTTTAATAGGCTTCCTTCACCTTCTTTCTTCCTTTCTTCTCCTTCCCTTCCTCCTGTTTCCTCTCTTTTTCTCTCTTTTGTTATGTCTTTATTGTGACTTTAAATTGCAGATAGCTATCCCTTTAAATAGCAATCCTTAGATTATCACTTCAAATATAAGATAGAGATAGAGGTCAATGGAGGTCAGTAGCGAATAGATGGGAAAGTGACCATTTACTCACAAATACTGTTTTATAGTTCTTAAAACTGTACTCTTATCCATTACATCACAGTACCAGAAGCCAAATTAATAAAGGATACCTATAAACTGACAGTCAGCCTGTCAGCTCATTAATAGCCCAATCTCCCTTTTTTTTTTTTTTATGCCATCAAAAAGATTTACTGCAGCGTTAAAACTTTGAAGCATTAGGCAATAATTAAGAAAAAAAAAATTTTCCGTTACTCAGCCGCCTAGCAGGATCGGCAGCCTCAGATCATTTCCTCCACCTCCACTTCAGCACTTCAGCACCGCACCGCGCCGCAGAGCTGAGCTGAGCGTCCTCACAGCCTTGATGTCTCGCCGCTCCTTTGCCCCACTTCCTGGTCCGAAAAAGCGCGCGGTCCTGCCGCTGACGTACGCACCTACGTCACGTACCGCCCGCCCTCCATAGTGATCAGGCATGCCATACACGCTGTTTGTCATTTGCCCTGTACAGTAAAAAAACGTGATTCATCCGTGAAGAGAACACCTCTCCAAAGTGCCAGACGCCATCGAATGTGAGCATTTGCCCACTCAAGTCGGTTATAACTATGAACTGCAGTCAGGTCGAGACCCTGAGGAGGACAATGAGCACACAGATGATGTTCTCTCACAGTTTGTGCAGAAACTTTTTGGTTAAGCAAACCAATTGTTGCAGCAGCTGTCCGGGTGGCTGGTCTCAGACAATCTTGGAGGTGAAGATGCTGGATGTAGAGGTCCTGGGCTGGTTTGGTTACACGTGGTCTGCAGTTGCTAGGCCGGTCGGATGTACTGCCAAATTCTCTGAAACGCTTTTGGAGATGGCTTATGATAGAGAAATGAACATTCAATTCACAGGCAACAGCTCTGGTGGACACTCCTGCAGTCAGCATGCCAATTGCACACTCCTTCAAAACTTGCGACATTTGTGGCGTTGTGCTGTGTGATAAAACTGCACATTTTAGAGTGGCTTTTTAATGTGGCCAGCCTAAGATACACCTGTGCAATAATTATACTGTCTAATCAGCATTATATGCCACACCTGTGAGGTGGATAGATTATCCCGGCAAAGGAGAATTACTCATTAACACAGATTTAGACAGATTTGTGATTATTTGAGAGAAATAGGCATTTTGTGTACATAGAAAAAGTATTAAATCTGTGAGTCCAGCTCATAAAAACTGGGGTAAAAACTAAAAAGTGTTGCGTTTTATAATTTTGTTCAGTGTAGTTTGGGTTCAGACAAATAGAGGTTTGTTCATTTGGGCTTTCGGTTCTGATGAATTTCATCCATGTAATTGTTTTGCAACAAAAATTATGAAAACGTTTGCCTATTAGTGCACTTTGATGCAAAAATTTTTTTTTACTTATTTTCTTCCCTCTATTGGTCAATTCTCACTTGATATGTTCCAAAATCAACATTTAGTGGCTGACCCACTAACCATCAATTCCCTTTTTTTGTCTTGATTGGACACAGCCATCCTCATTGGGCAGACCTTTTGTCCATCCTGGCAAACTAGCTGCTCATCCATTACCTGTTTACATTTTTTTTTGTATGGCATTTTGGGATGCCCAAAATTTGGATGAATTGCGATTTATTTAAAATTTTATGCATGTCACCCCTTTTCAGTCTCTGGCCACTTTTAACGGTCATGCATGTTTTAAAAAAAAATATTACAATAGCATGTGGTTACTTTAGACTTTTGTACAATACAAATGGTTCAAAGATAAAGTAGTAAATTATAAGTCATCCATGTTTGTTTATTTATTTATTTTATTTTTTTTACTCCTGAGCCTTACCTCTTTTCCCACTGCACGTATTGTTAAAATGTATGAGTTTTCCAAACTTGCATACAGTATGGTAGGAGAGAAGAGGGGCCTGCAGTTTCCCATTTCCATGTATATATCAACCTCTTCACCACACTGGGCGGAACATTTCCATAACTTACCAAGGTTAACGTCAGATCACCGTGGTCGTGGCAATCGTGGGGTTAACACTGTTGCTCGGTGCCTTGGCGTCCAAGGCAGACCAGCAACAGCCAATTGCGCTATCCCAACACCAGCAAGAGCTGTGACAGCCAGTTATAGTGATCACTGTGCTGCTGAGACTTCTGATCTGCCTCTCTCCACCTCTGCATGTGTAGAGATGAATTGTTACTAATACATTGTGTTCCATATTAGTTTAACCCCTTCATGACCGTGGACGGTTCAGGACTGTCATCAGAAAAATCCCCTTGAGGACCGGTAAAGGTCCTGAACAGTCATAATGGTATTATGTACTTACCCGATTGCCGTCGTTCCCCCGGCGGCGATCGGCGTTGCGCCCGGTGTGAGGAGACTGCCTGACAGGCTAGGCAGTCTCCCCGCAGCCACGTGATCGCTCACATGGCCACAATAGGTGTCCAAGTATCTGCCTGCAGTGGAACTGCCTGTACTGACAGGCAGTCTCCCTCCAAGTGTAAAATAAAAAAAAATAATGTTAATAAAATTTTAATTATATATACATATAATAATACACGTGTTATATATAAATAACAACACTATATTGTGTGTGTGTGTGTGTGTATATACATATATATATATATATATATATATATGTGTGTGTATACACACACACACACACACACACACACTACAAATAAGTAAATTATAATGAATTAAACGTAAAAATAATTTACATTTTACAAAAAATTATATATATGAAATTTTATTCTAATTGTATTTTGATAATATATATCTTTATATCAAAATACATTTAGAATGAAATTATTTATACACACACATTTATACATAAATAAATCAAAATACAAAATATATATTTATATCCATATACAAAAGCATAGATCTGGTTGCTTACTTTATTCAGATTGAAAAACTTCAAACTTGTCATGTCATTAACAATAGAGAAAGGTGTAGGAGGTGTTTTCTGTGTTTAGCACAAACGTTCTCCCTCTTCCTCTATTCCTCCTACTACACAAGAGGAAGAACCTATGCAACTTGGCTTGGTGTGTCGTTCTAAAGCAGATAAGCCATACAGAAGACGGGGGGACTATAGCTTTATTGAGTGAAAAAGGGGCATCTCAGTGCTAATTGCCAGGAAACACAACCTATGTCAGATTATGGAATCAACCATGCATATCATGTTTTTGACCCATAAAATACTTTTTTTATTTATTTATTTATTTTTTTTTTTTTTTATTGAAGATATTTATTGTAACAATGTCTTTGGCCACTCAAGTTTTATTCAACTCTGCAGTTGCCGACATTTGACATTTTTTTTAGACTTCTCCTTTGCTTCTCAGCATCTTATTCCATTGTCCAGAGTACACCACTGGCTTTTCAGGCCATTGATTGTGGACATCTCCAAAATCCCATAATTTCTGAGGAAACACTACCTATCAAATTAACCATGGGTATCTTAGTTTCAGAAACCACTTATTTTCAAATAATTTCTACTCTTTACTTGCCCTTGGGTTTCCATAGTTATTAAAACATAACCCTAATATTAATTGGGAGGAGGGTGAAATAGCATCTTTGGGTATCTTCTGTCAGCAAAACTGTCTTATTCCTGTTTTATTCATCCACAGCACACAATTATAATCAGATTACTTGATACCTGTCCCTTATCATGATTTAGCAAAAGTCTTTGACAAGGCTGAGGCTGATAAATTACCCCTCCACCACCACCGCTAGAATGGAACTATAGAATTGTTACCAAGGACATGCCTCTGTATAGACAGGACATATCCTATAATAAGCTTATGCAGGATTATGTTTTAAAGGCAATGAAAAATGGTTTTATGAGAGTCTTCTTTCCTGGAAGAGAGGGATTCCTCTTTTTGTTTTTTGTTTTTGTTTTTTTTGTTTGTTTTTTTTGTGGGCGGGGGGGGAAAGGTGTGGTGGGGACAAAGACTAGAAAAGGTTAAATAATATCACTGAACTTTGACAGGATCAAGGGATCCAAAATTTTTACTAATTTTAAATCTTAATAAGGCTCAATGTTTACACAGTTTTGCCTTTGCAGGTATCAACACACAATTCTTCTTATGGATAATCACACTCAAAAGAGGAGAACTGAATAAAGTAATAGTGCAGATTGTAAAACCAACTTTGGTATAAATTAAAGTGCAAGATGTGCTCACCTTGGTGAGGGCCCCATAGTCCCTTGCTCTAGGTGTTAAAGCTTGATGTCACTTAAGGGGTGACACTACCCACAGCTATTTACCAATAGGTGAAAAAACAGGATACTGCTAAAATATTCTATAGAGATATTATAAAATATATTTAAATAATTTTAATACTCACATATATAAAAACAATAAAGATGCAGTAACAGCAATTATCTAGTATTTAAATAGTGGTAAAACCTGTTTTGCCACAAGTATATTTATGCCTGTAAAATTATGCTTATGGGGGGGTGTGGCCTAGCAGAGACCGAGCACGGACGTGTAAACGCTAAGCTCCTCCGACTTGCAGTGTTTACAGCTTAAAAACCACATACAACCCTAAATTACAGCACCAAGAGTGGCAAACACACCGTGGCAACAATGCCATCGAAATCGTGCAAAAAATTGAAGCAGCGATCAATTCAAGTGCAACAGTCGCAGATGTTTGGGCCTGACGTTCAAGATGGCGCCGACTGCACTAGATCACCAGCCCTGTGTTCTGTGAGGGAGTTCACAGTGCCTTAGACCTCACACAGGCAGTTACCAACACTACTCTCCAAGCCATGCTATTGGACCTGAAGTCTACCTTCCACACCGATCTGCTACAATAGCCTCTGACGTACTATCAGACATAAAATCCCTGGGTGACCGGACCGTGCACCTGGAGGAACGCACCAAAGAGATCATACAATACTCTTGCAGAAGCCTACACCTCATTAGAGCACAAGCTCAAAGCACTGGAGGTAAAAGTTGCCGATCATGAAGATCGATGATAGGCGCAATAATGTGTGGATACAGGGCATCCCAGAATCCGTGACACCATGTGAGTTGCCGTATTATGTCCAAGATCAATTCCGGTCAGCCAGAGATGTAATCCCCAAGTTTCATTACTTTACTGTCAAAGACAGGATGATGCAGGCTTCCAGGAACTACCCACCACCTCCAGGTCCGTTTGAGCACATCAAGCTCTTTATTGATCTATCCTCAGCCACTATGATCAAACTGAAAACCTTTGCCCCTATTACAGCAGCACTGAGGACGGCAAATATACCATATAAATGGGGACTCCCGGCCAAGTTGTTAAAAGAAATGGGGCAGACAAGACCATCTTTTCCCCAGAAGACAGCAAGAAAATCCTCCAGAAATGAAAGATACAAGTGCAACCAACAGACAACTCTGCTTCTAACAGATGCTCCCATGTTAAGCGTAACCGGAACTGGTCCAAAATTACCCACAACAAGCACCGTGAGGCCTCCTGAATCCCTATGGATGGGTAACTGCTAACACCATAACTGTGTTCTGTGCATGGCTATTGCTACATAACAATTTTTTTAAACTTGCCTAGCTCTCCCCAGAGGAGATATTTAGCTAAGGTCTGCAGCATATGGATTGGTTTATACAAAATGATAACTCCAACACCACTATCGGGAGCCTATGTCCTGTACTAGACAGATGGCTCCTTTTACTTTTTGCTGGGTCACACCAATGGGTGACGCTTTGGGAACAAGTCACAAATGTTACCATTATACGATGTGCCGACATTAGTCGACAAACTGTTTCTTGTACATAGTTACCTACTTTTCTTTAAGTTCTTTATTATTCTGATCATTGAGGAGGCTTTGATTTTTTTTTTTTTTTTTTTCTCCTGGTCTTGGTTTTTACACTTTTTGGTTGAGGTGCGGGGGTTTCGGCCCCATGCCGTCCGTACACCAGTTGCTCTACCGCATTCAGCAACTCTATATACCATGGTATTAAAACTTTTTTAGCTAAATGAGAAAGGGCTCAATTTACCCTATAAACAGCTATTAGCGCTGGGGGAGGCCAAATCACAGAACACACATATTGCCTTCTACCAGAAACAGATTTCAAATGGGGCTACCGACTCAAATTTAACTCTAAAGATTTCCACTCATGATATGCCACCAAGAAAAGGGGGGTATCCATTTTAATCAGTAAGGATGTTGCCTTTTCTTTGGTTCTGAAGATAAGCTACAAAAAAGGGAGATATCTTGTTTTGCAGTGCTATGTCAATAATAACCCTTTTACCTTTATCAATGTATATGGTCCTAATGAGAATCAACATGTATTTGTTTTTGCATGGGTTACTGCCTACTCTTTCGTAGGTGATTATTGGAGGCGACACTCATTTTCTTATTAGATAGTAAATTGGACTCTTCCCAGCATAGACATACTGGCCCACACCCTGAAGCAAAGGGAGGTTCAATCCTCTAGTATACGCCACACTCTTATGACTAACAACTTCATAGACCCTTGGTGGCTGTCTCATTTGCTAGAGGGATTACTTCTGCTACACAGCAGCGCATAGCTGTTACTCTAGAATTGACAGATTCTTGATAACTGCCACCTCCTTCCCCCAAGCACAGGGCACTCAAACTGGCTTGATTAAGTGGTCAGACCATGCCCCAATCACACTGTCATTGAGGAAGCAACTTGCTAACCGTGGCTTGGGTAACTGGCACTTGAATGAGCACCTACTCATTGACCCAACTATCATGGAACAAGATCTGCGCAATTATTTTCACAAAAACAAACCCCCTGACTCCCCAGCAGACCACATTTGGTTGGCGCAAAAGGCAGTTATTTGAGGCAGTTTTATTAAACATGCTAGCTATGCCAAGAAAAAACGCCTTGAAAAATACACTGCCATACTCACAGAACTAACCACCTTGACGCATTCTAACAAACAAAATCCAACCCCATCAAAACATGTCAAAATGTTACAATTGCAGTCCCAACTCAGGGACCTCAAATTCTCTAAGACCACTTATATACTCAGGAAACTGAAGCACAACTTCTTCACTTCAGATAACAAAGCAGGAGCCAAATTGGCAGCCCAGTTTAGGAAAAAAAACTGGTCGCCTCGAGGATCTCCTGTCTCAAATTCTAAAGGGAAACTAATATTAGACCCCCAAATAATAGTGAATACATTTGCTAACGATTACCACTCACTGTACAATTTAAGAGATGACCTGAACACTTATTCCCACCACTGAAGAAATAGACACTCCTCTCAGACCTATGCCTATCAACGTTGCTCCCAGAAGACATTACGTACCTTACGAGCCCCATTACAATAGACAAAATATCAGCATTAATAGCCTCACTCCCAGCCCACAAAACCCCAGCCCCTAATATCTATTTTCACACCTTTTCTAATATCCTATCCCTACATCTCCTGGCTCTTTTCAAGCATAGTGCAGAGAGAGGATCTCTACCAGAGGAGATGTTATTGGCCCACATATCGACATTACCTAAACCAGGGAAGGCCACTATCGCTTGTAAGAATTATAGACCCATATCTCTGCTTAACGGTGATGCAAAGATCTGTGCAAAACTTATTAGCATCAGGTTAGCTCCTCTCCTGCCAAAACTGATTCACAATGACCAAACAGGGTTTGTGAGGGGTCAACAGGGCTCGTACAACTCCAGGAAGGTACTGGATGTTCTGGCAAGTGTGGGGGATCGGAGGCCTTTTCCTTGCACTGGATGCAGAAAAGGCCTTTGACAGACTGAATTGGCATTTTATGAAAAAAGTTCTCACCAAGTTTAATTTCCCATCACAGGTTAGCGGCCAAATAATGTCATTGTACACTACCCCGGCTGCTAAGGTCTCCAACAGCGGTTTCCTGTCTGATAAATTTCCCATCACTAACGGGACCCGGCAGGGCTGCCATCTTTACCCCTGCTTTATATTTTTAACCTTTAGCGCAGAAAATAAGGAACCATATGCAAGTTTGCGGGCTACAGATGAAGGGGAGTGACTGCCGCCTTGCCCTCTTTGCAAATTATATTTTTATAGCACTGTCTGACCCTATGTTGTCTTTGCCACACCTCTTGTCCCTACTGAAGGAGTTCGGAGACTTATCGCACTATAAGCTTGTTACAAAATGCCTTTTATAACTGTCTCTTTAAGTGACAAATTGCCCTGCTTCCCTGTATTATGGAGAAGCCTAATTGCCAGCCTCCTTCCTCATGACTATGGACCTAAGGTGTATGGCCCTTTGATAACAGTATTTGGGCATTATGGATTTTTATTGTGTTGCTGCTGGCCCTTTAAGAACTGTCTGGGGACATATTGAGAGTTTATGGAACAATGCCCCTTTAAGACTGTGTCCCCAGTCCCCTAAAATACTTACTTTGTGCCCTTTTCCCACTTGGTTCAGTAAATGGGGCTTACTGAATCAAGTACCACACAGGCGGACCACCCAGAAGTGGAAGTGTGCAGGCAATTTACCTCCCATGCCGGGAGCCTGCTGTAGGTAAATTGCCGACCACTGGGGGCCGCCGTTCGTGCAAACTGCCATCTTTGTTCATTCAAACAAGGTCAGCGGTATGTGTAGCCAAATTCATGGAACTGAAATCGGCTACACATTTCCACGAACACCGCTGACCCTTAACTTCTCCTACACTCAGTTTTCAGCTACAGAGACTAAGTCCCGTTCGGCGATTCGAACGCATGTCATTTTTCTGCCTGAAATAGACCAACTGCATAGCCCAAATCTACGGAACTGTTTTGGGCAGGAAAATGTGCTTGCGGTCAGTCATAAAGGACTTCCGTCTAACTTTTTATCTACTTGAGGGATTTGTATGATTTTTGGTTGTTTTATATTTAAAGTATGCTGATTCTGAATATGAAGATTGGACATATATTTTTAAAGTTACAGTGTATGTTTAAAAAAGTGTATTTTTCCTGCCTGTGATAATTACTTTAATCCATTGTGTTCAGTAATTATATTACAGCAGAGGGGAGGATTTGTGTGTTATTGATGGGTGTGTTTTTACAGTATGTTACGTGTTTATTGGTTGTTCTGCAAAACCCTGTGAGCGGTCCTGTATGTGTAAGACCTCCATAAAAGAAGGCCCTTTGGTGCCAATTAAACAGAACTACTTGACCCTCTAACTTGCAGCCTCGACTCATGTTTGTGGGGGACAGCTATAATCACTACAGGGATTGCTATGCTCTTCATACTCCCTTAGCTACTGAGCTCTTGTAAGAGCTCTTGTTCCTGATCCTGCTTCACTCTACAGAAGGAAGAGTGGTCGTAGGTCCAGGGTGGATAGCAGACGGCAAGATCCCACCCAGCCCAGCAGCGGTGGTTCGTGGAGTCTGCAGTGCTTATAGTGTCTACGGTGCTGATTGTCCTTTGGTGAGCGCTAGGAGCATCCTTTCTACGGTCCAACTTCTAGCCAGCGTGGAGGCAACTGTAACAAAGCTGAACCAGGATAAGACACAGGCGTTACCCATTGGGCTCTCGCAGGGGACGGTGTCAAGGTTAAGAGGCCTGTCCCTTTGATTGGAGAACATCCTCTTACGTATTTGGGAATTAAAATTGGCCCCTCTTTGATGGGCATTGTGAAACATAATTATACTCCCTTAATTCAACTTTGCAAAAATTACGCCCTCAGATGGGAAACTGCCAATCTCTCCTGGTTGGGTAAAATTAACACCTTCAAAAAGATGACACTACCGCGTTTACTGTATGTCTTTCGCATGCTGCCAATTAAAATTCCCAGTTTGTTGTGTAAATCCCTACAATCGACTTGCAGCTCATTTATATGAGGAGGCAAGAGACCGAGACTACCTCTTCCTCTCTTACAGAAAACTCCGTCCTCAGGTGGGGTGGGTCTCACGAACATAGGGTTGTATCTCAAAGCTTCCTTACTCGCAGCGAGCATTACTATACATGCCCCATGGGAACAAGTACAATGGGTGGATTTAGAAAGGGCTCAATTTCAGAACCAGTCTATGACAAATTATATGTGGACCCCCATATTCCTTCCTAGGCCAGAACATGATTTGCTCCCTACTACGTGACAGACTTTGAGGGTGTGGGGTGACTTCTTATCCAAATTAGGCTATAAGATAAGATACACCCTAAAGCACCATTAACAGTACTGAAGGCCATAACCCCAGTGGGATCTCTTGACAAAAGGAAACCGTTGGGAATAACACAGATGAGTCATCCAGATGAGGGATGGCAAGTAAAAACATTTCCTGAACTGCAGAGACTATGGGGCATCCCTGACCAAGACTCTTTTTTCTCTGTTTACAAGTGAGAAGTATCATGACTTCACATGCTTGCTCAGACTTCCCCCAATACCTTGGATTCCCTGCCTTTGAACCCCCAGCTGGTGCTACAGAGGTGTTAATCAGCCCTGGCTAAACCAAAGGCCCTGTTCCTCTGCCATAGTGAAGGACTGGAACTACAACCTGACAAACAAGTGCTCTGCAGGTCTCATTTAGAGAGGGATAGTGGAGAACTGCTACCATAGGCCACATGGCTTCTGGCACTTAACCGGTTGTCCAAGTGGACAAAATGCTATACTCACATTGCGGCACACAGGAAACTCCTCTACCGATGGTACATGACACCTCAAAGACTAAACAAAAATATATCCAGTTGTATCCTCGAAATGCTGGAGATGTATGGGTGAGGAAGGGACTTTACATCTGGTGGACTTGTAGTGGGATACGCCCACTGTGGAATGACGTCCAATCATTACTGAGGAACTTGGGAGTTACTGGGTTCCCGTTAACTTTCTCTACATGCCTTCTTCTGTTATTCGATACCGCCATCAGCTGATAGCCCTTACCCTCCTAGCAGCTCGTAACCTGATTACGATACACTGGAAGTCTCCAGTATGCCCATCCCTCACACAACTAAGAGACAAACTTAATCAATTTTACATATATACTAGCGCATGTCCCTTGATACCCCAGCTAAAACTAGAAAATTTCAGGAAACATGGGCTCCATGGTTGATTTTAACAACCCCTGATGATGACAGTGGTTAGTGCCTTCCTCAGCCACAAAACAAGGAGAGTGGGGGCGGAGCCTAGCAGCCAAGCAAAACGGACGCACATCAGAAGTGCTCCTCACTAAAATCGACTGAAACTAATCAAAAACTAAACTGAATAATAAAATTGCCTGCTTCCTGACCTCCGAGACGAGAACTTACCACGGAGACAAGGTGGAAACGAGCAAATGGCTAAAAAGTTGAAGACATCCCGGGGATCGACCTGAGGCCCACAGATGGTCTACTCAGATGGCAAGGGGGAAGTGGCCGATCCCTCTGCTACCTGCAGTCAACCAAGTTGGAGGTCTCCCAGATGCACACTCTTTCCCCCCCGCCCCCGCCGGAGAGGGACATCCCGGCACACGGCTCACTACTCAGGGGCATGGCCCCAACCTAAGTGTACCAGCATTGAAAGATAGGCGCAGCACAACATGGCGGACGCCACGTACCAGCCAGAACGCAGTCCCCCACTGCCACCACTCTCAGAACGGCTGGACCGCCTATTAGCCAAATTCTGGGACACGCTTTCAGCCCACAAGGGCTCTCAAGCAGAGGCACCATCGCCACCCACCCCACAGGCTGTCACACTACAGCCTGCTGCCCCAGGAAGGGACCTAACTAGAACATGGAAGGCGGGGAGGAGAAGGAGGGAGACTAGAAACACACCTCAGTTGGTCAGTATCAGACCACCAGCGGTGTGTCCCAGGGTTTTTCGCTGTTTCATCGGTGGACTATCAGCCCAAACACCCCCTCCCCCCACGAAGCTCGCTACCCCTCATGAGCGACTATACCAGGGCCTACTGACTCCCGAGCACAAACAGGCCCGATACAGCCACCCACAGACACTGGGGGGGCAAGGGGGGCTTCCCTACACCCATCCACTCACCTCAGCAGAGGCCTCCACTTGATGCGAGCAGTATGACCCCCACATCGGACAACAGGAACCTGACGCACCCACCACGAAACAGGGGACTTGGCCCGCAACACACCCAAACCCCCACTGGCTACCTCGCCGGGCACCGGTGCTGAGACAGATGGGGATCGGTTAAACTACATAATCCGGACTGCACGGCACTTAAAATGGATGCTACACCATATGCCCAACACAAGGTGTACACTCAACCAGTGCCTGCCCCTGAGAGAGCCTTCATGCTAGCTAGCATACCGTTACGCTGTTTGGATTCTCTATTCTGCACTGAGCTCATATAATTTTTTTCTCTATAGGTATGCACAGTGCACATACTTTAATTGCTACTGTTAAGCTGTTTTAATAACCTATCACACACTGTGGAATTTTACTTTTGCCTCTACATACTTGCCACAAAGCATACAGTGAATATATATATATATATATATATATATATCTATATCATCGCACCCGTTAAGCTGTTAATCACACCTAACTTACACTGCACTACTGACAGCGTGATTAGCCTACACTCCACTACTGAATCACTCTAACTTTTCAAACATGTACTTACACCTTGGAAGAACAGCAAAGCGCACAATCTCAATATCATACTAACCCATTCTTGCTATAAGAATAACACCGCTTACAATCGTTTATTACTCACATGTTTAGCACAAACGACATTACACCTAATCTTTTCTGGCTGACCATACGAATGTTACCTGTTTAAAAAGAAAAATGTGCAATATGACCATGTTATGACAATGTAAGCTTTGAGATGCTTGTTGATGCTGTTATGGCACCGTAGGCTTGTATGTTAAACCCATTTTACGAAAAATAAAGAATTAAAAAAAAAAAATGAGGAGAGCGACCCACTGGCCCTCCCCCACCCCCATTTTTTCTTTTCTATCCCCATTTCCTTTTGATAAGCTTTAACATTCCTGTTTACCAGTTGCACCTGGTGTGCCCTCTTCCCCAGTTTACCATGCTACCATTTTGCAAAGGCACTGTGGGCCTAATAATATTCTCTGCCAGATCCTCTCAATCAGGTAGGGGACTTTTCCCTCTACACCTGCGCCCACGCAGCTTCCTACTTAGAGGCCAATACCGATGCCACCTTGACCCTTAAGGGGCTTAAAGCCTAAGCATCATCGTAAATGTCCTCTTGGATAATTGTCATCTCAGACAAATATGTCTGTTGTTGATGTAACGTTGAAATGTTTATACAATGTATTCCTTTATGCTACACTGTACGCTACAGGTATCTAAACGTGACCATTGTTACCTTATGTCCATTGTTAAATTGTACCACTTTGTAACTATAACATGGCTATGTAATGGAAGTAAAAGATAAAACCTTCAATTACATACAAATCTAAAAAAAAAAAAAAAAATATGCTTACGGCTTGTCCTTGTTTTTCCAATTACAATCCCAACTAAGAAGAGAGCAGATACTTAACAGGAATCCTTCTCTTCAGCTTTTTGATATCCTCAAAGAGACAATTATCTCAGCATCAGCACTCATACATACTAAACTAAATTAACCATTGAATTTGGAGGTTGATTCAGAGATTGGAGTAGGGGCCATATTGTCCTAGAGATGTTCCAAAGAAAGCCTGCTTGACCATGTTGCTTCTTCTGTCTCTTCTGCGATAAACTATTACATAGGCAACAAGACTTTTGGATGTAGTTCTTGAAGGAATGGAGAAATCTACTTGATCAAATAGCTTCTCCTATCCTTTGTCTTACAGACCACAAAAATGTAATCTATATAGTAGAAGCTAAACTATTATTTTCCCATCAAGCTAAATAGTCTCTATTTGTATCTAAATATAATTGCATACTGTTTTGGAGCAAGAAATTGGAAAGCCAATGATATTTCCCAATAATTTGGGGAATCAGGGGGAAAAAAATGTCCACCAACTATCATTCCCCCTAATTCTATCCCTGCCATTACCTTTTCTATATGATCTATTTCTGTAAAGGAAGGTATACCATCTGCCCACAATGATAAACCAGTTACCATTTCAATAAACTGTTTGTCCCTGGTTTTAAGGCAGATATCTTTAACCCCTTAAGGACACATGACATGTGTGACATGTCATGATTCCCTTTTATTCCAGAAGTTTGGTCCTTAAAGGGTTAAACATTTTCATTCTTCTAGACTAGATGGTCACATGGGTATTCGCAAAACTATGTCTCTAGTTTTCAGAGAATGTTGGTGGTCCAATATAGCAAAGGAAGTTACTGCTTTTGTATGAGTCTGTCCTATCGGCTCTCAGAACAAGGTATCACACACTCTCCCGTGTGACTTGAATTCTCCCCTACCTTCTCCTGAACCTTGTCAACTGTCCATGAATCTTACAGTAGACCTGCATGTGACGGACCGCCTGGCACCCCGACTTGGTACCTTCATCAGTCGATGCTCCTAGTGCTTACAGAGAACTCCAAGCACTACACCAGATACTACCAGCACTGCAGTCCCCACGTCCAGCGTTACACCTTGGCTGGGAACTCGCCGTCCTCCACCCACCCAGGACCCAAGACCAGGATCCAGCTTCCAGTGGGTGAACCTCTCCTACTCCAGAGAGCGTAGCAGGAACAGCTCTTAAAAGAGCTAGTGATTATAATCCCAGGGGAGTATAGTGATATAGCTATCCACAGGGTAGATACAGCCTTTTCCCCCACACATGAGATGAGACGTTGAGGGTAAAACAGGACCCCGGTGGCGTTTCGGCTGTGTTCATGGCATCTGAGTGCTTTTCGGATATGTTCGGCGCTCAGATCCAGGCTATCCGGGGATGTATAACCTATGGGGGTTCCTCTATGCAAAATATGTATTTTTGTGTTTTTTCCATAATTTGTCATTTTATGCTTAGTCATGGTGACATGACATTTTGGGGGCATGTTTACTGTGTCCCTGTATTGCATAAAAGCAGGCCATTGAGCCAGGATTAAACAGATTAATTTTACCTTTCATCAAGTCTAGGCTGATGTTTGAGGAACTGGGAGCTATAATTACTGCATCACTTCAGATTTGGGATATACTCAGAGTATAGGGGATCCTTTACAGAAGGTGCCTATAAGGTTGGAGATACTTTCTGAATGTTCACGGTACTGCTCCCAAAAATTGGCTGCCAGATACCTTGGGTCATATAAGATAATCTGTAAATTCATCCTTCTAGCCTATATTTTAGAATTATCATCTAATTTACTTATTCCTAGCACCTTTCACATCTCTCTTCTGAAACCTGCAAAAGATTATCTTCTGTTCCTCTTAGTCTCACTCCTATACTTAATGACCATGAGGAATTTCAAGTCCAACAAATTACCGTATTTTCCGGCATATAAGACGACCCCCAACTTTTCCAGCTAAAATATAGAGTTTGGGATATACTCACCGTATAAGACTACCCCTCTTCCAATGCACACCAAATAAAAATTAGCCATAATGTACAATGAGCAGACAGAGCTACCCAGCAAGACATTAAAGGACCACTATAGTGCCAGGAAAACATACTCGTTTTCCTGGCACTATAGTTCCCTGAGGGTGCCCCCACCCTCAGGGTCCCCCTCCCGCCCGGCTCTGGGGAGAGGAAAGGGGTAAAAACGTACCTTTTTCCAGCACTGGGCGGGGAGCTATCCTCCTCCGTTCCTCCCATTCGGCTGAATGCGCACGCGCGGCAAGAGCTGCGCGCGCATTCAGCCGGTCGCATAGGAAAGCATTTACAATGCTTTCCTATGGATGCTTGCGTGCTCTCACTGTGATTTTCACAGTGAGAATCACTCAAGTGCCTCTAGCGGCTGTCAATGAGACCGCCACTAGAGGAATTGGAGGAAGGATTAACCCATTTGTAAACATAGCAGTTTCTCTGTTTTTTTTTTTTTTATTGCCCCCCCATTCTTTTTACTCCCCCCTCCCTCCTTCTCACCTCCCCTTCCCTGTGCAGAGTGGGTGGCCGAGCTCTTCGTCCTGGCAGTCTGGCCGGGTACCGTGCGGTACAGGAGATTCCGTTACCTGTTCCCGGCCGGACTGCCAGGACGAAGAGGAGCTCGGCCATCGACTCTGCACAGGGAAGGGGAGGTGAGAAGAGAGGCAGTGCGGCAGCCGTCTGAGCGCTCTCTATAGAGCGCTCAGGCGGCTGCAGCATTAGAAGGGCCGGCGATGGGGGCGCAGTGCACCCCCAGCAGCCATATACCCGGCGTATAAGACGACCCCCCACTTTGGAGAAGATTTTCCAGGGTTAAAAAGTAATGTTGTTATACACCGGGAAATATGGTATTTTTTATATATTTTATTTTTCCAAAATTTAGCAAACTACAAAAATACATACAATACCTCACTTTGCAATACATATATTCAGATAAAAGCGATCCCATTAAAACAAGATGTCTTTATAGTGCATTTATACAAACAGTTCCTTGAGTTGCCTTGCATATATTTAAATAGAATCCCTATTCTTCAAGACTAAGAGGAACCGCAATGGAATTACAATGTCCGTAGATTACATGGATAGCAAAGTTGAGGTATGTCCAAAAAGCATTCACACTCATACACACAAACAGTCCCGAGGAGCTAGGATTATTATAACCATATATGCAGTTACTTCCCAAATAGGCACATCTTTTACAACTAGTTTCTCTCGGGACCCAGACACACCGGGGGGATCATATAACATTTATATTATAAACCTTAATTACTGACCAGGAGCTTGTCAACTATATTTATCCATCTACTAATTTTCGTCAATCCAACAGAATTTCCTTGAATTATTCCAGTTTCAATTTTGCATTGATATATTAATTGTTTTTTAATTTGAGCCCACTTTATTGCTTTTCCAGTGCCTTGCAAGGACTATTTTAGCTGCCATTAAAATGTGTGTTATTAACATGCTTTTTTTCAATGGGCATAGAGGGCCATCCCTGGTGTAGCAAAAAGCTCTGTGGTGTAAAATGTATATATATCTGACATATATTCTGAATCTGTTCATAGATACTCTTCCACAAATTACTTAAAGATTTAATTGCCACCATATATGGAGATAATCTCCTTTCCCAGCAGCACATCTCCAGCAAACATTATTCTGATCTTTGTATATTTTAGCCAGTTTTTCTGGTACAAAAATACCATCTGATTTATAAGCTTATGAAAATTCTCAACTATATTCAGGCAGTGTACCGATTTATTGACCTTAACTATGGCACTTATCAAATCTTGCTCAGCGATTTCAATAAATAGATCTTTTTCCCATTTAGTCTTGGATTTCCAGACCTGGGGCTTCTGAGAGTCTTTTAAATATTCATAACATCTGGTAATATGGCCTTTAGTTCTGTGACTTTCCAGAATCTTTTTATCTACAGTTAAGCTATAATACCTTGTCCACTGATATTATTTCGTCCAGAGGAAAAATCATGGATTGATGCTTCTGATGTCCACACTCCTAGTTTTATCAAACATTTTGATTCACAACATCCTAGTAAGTGTAGAGGGGACCACCTGATGTACGGTTCATTTGGGAGCTTATAATTCAGGATTGCTACCAATTCTGATTCTAATGCATCAAACTGAGGTGTAAGCAGGGCCAGTGCAAGGATTTTTGGGTACACAGACATAGCTGCACCCCCTGTGTCTCATCTACCCCACATGTATCATTCACCCAGCCACCTCATATGTCTCATTGCTCCCCCCAGTCCCTCCGTGTGTCTCTTTCTCCCAGCACCCCATGTGCCCCAATCCTCCAGTCCCTCCATGTGTCTCATTATCCCAGCCCCTATTTGTCTTGTTCTCCTAGCCTGAAATGTATCTCAATCCCTCAGTTCCTATGTGTCTTATTCTCCCAGCCACCATGTGTTCACTCTATGCTCCCCTATGTGCGAGCTTACCTCCCTCATGCGAAGTGCTGTTGAGCCCGGACTGCAAGAGAGCTTTTGTTTCGCTCTTCAAAAGTCTGACAGGAAGAAGCTTGGTGCTCTACCTTATAGTAGCAACAGCCCATTACCCATTCTTATGCTAATATGCCAAACTTTAGTACTAAAGTCTTTAGTCATAACAACAGTATTGACACACCATATTAAAACAAAAGCAAAACTCTGGGAATGATGCAGCTAAGACTTTTCACTTACTTTTCACATGCATCAAAACCAAGTCTTCTCTTCAGGAATTGATATCAAACTATGACCAAGGTAATTCTGCCAACAGTTCTGTTTTTAACATATGTAAGGTCATTTTGCCACAATGAAACCTGAGAGGGTGCGTGGCAGACCGCCGAGCAAGAGGGATGCCTGAATCTTTGCTTTGGTATTTGGGCTCTCTGATAGTTAAAATCTAGGGAGTAAATAATCTACCCTTGAAGCTACCCTTGAAAAATAATAATAATGTCTCCAGGCAAGAAGAAGGCTGCCACAAAAGCTGACAAGCTTAACTTTTTGGTCCAAAAATGGCACCGGAGTCTTCGATTGCTCAGGCCATAATGCCTGAAGGAGGCAATGCCTGAGGATAGGAATTGAACCTTAGACCAGGAAGAATGTAGTACCGAAGAAAGCCTCACTAAGCAATATATGCAAGAGGCTTTGGATGCCCGATCTACTAAAGTGATTAATTCCTGGCATGCAAGTGTAGAAGACTTAATAAAGACCTCCATGAGCTGGGAAATAGGACATCAAACACAGAATCAAAAATGGCAGAACTTGCTGGTGCACATAAACTTCTGGCCGACCATGTGCAAAGTTTAGCACAACAAATGACTAATATGGAAAACAAAATAATGGACGCCGAAGGTTAAGGAGTCCCTGATTTACCGACATTTGTTTGAGGATTTTTTAATACTCTGATACCTGAAATTCCACCAGACATGTTACTCCTGAATCGGGTCCATCATGTGCCACGTCACAAATACATTCTAGGAATCTCTACCAAGAAACGTGCTTCTAAGAGCACACTACTCTTATATCAAGGAGCTGGTGTTGAGGAGTAGTTCGAATTGCTCACAAGTAAAGATATGAGATTAAAGATATTTGCAGACCTGTTGGCTGCTACATTATGGAAGAGGAAAGTGTTTGGTCCCATTAACTTTACCTTTCAGGAGCAGAATACCAGATACCGGTGGGAGTACCCCAAGAAATGACTGATTGTGAGACAAGACGGCATCACCTCGGTTACCTCACCTTAGGACTACTCTCTGCTCCTGGGCTATGCAGCCTAAAGCAACACAGCAATTACTCTACATTGCAAAAAAGCTGACCCCTTATGTTAAATGTACTAGCGGTCTTCAAATATAGACAAATGTAGATCAAGCTTCATTACAATTATATTAGAAATGTAAATAATGCGTATCTTATCACAAACCATTACTGAAGCTTCAGATTTAAGGTAAATCATTTTAAAGTTAAAAGAATCTAACCCATGCAAGTTATCTATATTGATTTAATATAAGGTATTATATATTTACTGTTGCACACTATCCAATGTATTCACATTTTGTTAAATTAGGACAAAAATAAAAAAAAAACTGACAAAAATAAATGCTTTGACTGTAGGTTCAATAAATTACCACTTTTAATTTTTTTGTTTTTTTTATGTGCTTCAAAACAAACTTGGAGGGGGAAGGGTACAGAAAAAAGAGAGGAAGGGTGGGGTAACCACTTCTAACATTGTAAGGTACATAAATACAGTAACTTCACATCATGTCCATGCCTGATTCCACAACAGCACATGGTAGCTCCTGTATATAGACTGCTACATCATCACGGCACATTTGACAGAGGGCATACATTTCTGGTGGTACAATGGTTCGGTGATTGCTTGTGTGCCTCCTGGGCCCATATCTCGTTCAGCCGGTATTTACCGATCTCCAGTCGCACCATAGCCTCCAGCTCGCTGTTAATACCACTATAGCAGGTTTAATAAACCTGTTTGTCTATGTCCTGTATAAGGGCTTTTATAGTTGGGGATTGAGAGGACTTCCAGGCTCTTGCAATTAAGCGTTGAGCTGTAAATAAAACATGGTATATTTGTTTTTGTTTCTTTCGAGGGTCCTTGCAGGGTAAGTTTAACAGAAAGGGTAAGGGCTCGAAGGGTATGTTGATAGTAGCGATTTGGTTAATTAGTTGGTGGACAGTTGCCAAAATGGGATTAGAGATTTGCTTTGCCACCAGATATGGAGAACTGTATCTTCCTCTCCGCACCTCCAGCATAGTGGGGACGAGTGTGAGAATAGCTTATGTATGCGAGTAGGCACCATGTACCATCGATTATTTTTTTTTCTGCTGTTCTAAGAGGGTGGCTGAATTAATCAGTAGTTTCGCAGAGGAGATAATACTCTCCTATCTCTGGTCTGAGATGTTACATTGAAGGTCCTGAGACCATTGATGGGCAGGCGGGGATTTTGTGCAGTGGTCATAAGCCTTGAGGAGCTGGTAGCACCTGGAGAGAGGTTTACAATGAGGTGGAATTGTACCTGGACCCCTATTTGTTCTGACATTGTGAGTTCAGTTTTGTCACCTGATCTGGGGGTTATAGTCAGGCCATGTGCAGAGAGAAAGGACTTAATTTGTAAGTATGAGAATTGGGATGTGTTCGGTATGTGATAGGTTGACTGAAGTAACGGAAAATCCATTAACTTACCAATTTTGAAAAGATGTAGTAAGTGTGTGACACCTTTCTCCTTCCACAGTGTAGCGTGAACTGTTGGTATGCAATAGGATTTAGCAGTTAAAGGGGTAGCCATTGATAGAGGGGTTGAGCTCACCAATTCCAAACTGTGTGTATCCCATATCTGTATGGCCAACCTAATTTGTGCTGGCATTAGAGGTATGGATGGCTGCAAAATCTTAGGGAGCCATATAAGGGTGGGGTTATTGAGCAGTTGCACAGCTAGAGTTTCCAATATTACCGATTAGCTTGTATGAAGTGGGGCATAAGGGACGCCAATATTGCTGCTTGGTAGTAGGTCTTAATATCTGTGAACGCCACCCCCACTCGCTTCACAGGAGCTTTCAGTAATTTGCTTGACACTCTAGCTCTACCTTTACCCCATAGAAATGTAACCATTCCGACTGGATAGTTTTGAAATACGAGTGTGGTAGTGGGATAGGGTGGTTACAGAACATATATTGGAGCTTTGGCAGTATTGTCGTTTTAAGCGCTATTATGCGTTCTGTCCAAGTTAAAAACGTAAGTTCCCATTTACATAAAAACTTCATATTCGTTCCAGACTCTGATGTAATTGGCTGGGAAGATACCCGTTCCCTTCTTGGTAAATGTTAAATTATCCTTTCTCCACTCAAACGAGAGCGAGTGTGTGTGCCACCCGGGTTTCGGGAGCAACCAGTGGGGGCTATGGTATGGGTCTCTCCAACAAAGAGGTGGTCCGAAAAAAGTCACCTAGAGCACTGCACTGTCATTGGCTTCCTACAAATGTAATAGCATATTACCAGCATGACAGTGCTGTTCCTATTGGTGGCAACCTCTTATGTTGAGTAACGCTATTCTGTTGCTGGGTGATGTACCCCACCTAGAGGTGGTGCTCATATACGGCCAATGCACCCCTGCTCCCCCTCGGCTTTACCGTATAGTACCAACTGGCAGTACAGTGATCCAGCCATTGTGCAGATCACATTCTAACACGGAAGGCGGCAGGGGTGCGGCTAGGCAAGTGCTTGAAGTGTTCTGAGAGCATTGGATATGGTAACACCTTAATTAGTGTAGATGTAATCCTGATCATGCTATCCAGTAATAAAAAACATTAACTAATCAACATTAAAGAACACCTATAACTACACGCCTCTGAGATGTTTACTCTTCCCTAGTAGGTTTCCCATAGATCACATATTGGGCAGAGACAATATCTAGCCATGATGCGGATTCCAATTTAATGGGATAGGTTATAATAAAGTGGTCATTCAGCCAGTAGGGTGTTTAACAGGCGTGATGCACACATCATGTTAAATGGGAGAGAGGAAAAACAGCTTACAACTCTACAGAAGCATATAATAGTGAGCACCAACATTAAAGAACACATAGTTGCATGTATCGAATTTAAAAGTCATTAGCGGAGACAGGAGACATCCTAGGGAGTGTGTCTGGTTGTCGCAGCTTAGCTGAAAGGGATCCCCTAGTCTTTCAGCTTTTGGGTACCTTGAGCCAAGCTGGTGACAGCACGAAGAGTGTCATGGTGGAAAATCAGGAGCTTGGTCAGGTACCCCCATCGATAGTGTAAGTTATGTGCACAGAAGTTATAGGCGACAGCGACTTTCTGAACAGAAAAGTTTCCGCTGATAGATCTACAAATACCTTGATGCTGCTATATTTTTCCGGCGTGTCCATATTTCTGCACGCTTTAATTATCTTTTTTTTAGCATGGAAGAAATGGATCCTCAGTATTACATCTCTCACCACTAATGCAGGTAAGTGCTTGGGCCTCCGTAGTCGGTGAGTTCTATGCATTCTGAGTTTGTCCAGATGGATTTATGGCGTAAGGTGTTGCACAATTACCTAATGGATTTGTTCCAAGTCGGCGTTGGTCACCGACTCGATATGCCTCTGAATCGGACATTGATTGACATGGAGGACAGATCCAGGAGAAACCGTTTGAGCCTGTGTTTTCCGAGATGTCTTCAAATTCCTGGAGCTTGTTGTGTATTCATCCATTTTGGATTCTATATGGGAAGTGCGGTTCCCAATCTCATGAATCTCCCGTCTGAGTGATTGTATTTGTGTTTTAATGGTACTTTGAATAGATTCCGAAATTTCTGCCATCATTTCTCTCATTATCCACATAGTCAGCAGTCGCTCCTCGGTTACTGGGCCTGGAGATGATGGTGAGCACCCTCGCGATCTTACCTCTCAGCCATCTTGGTCATTAGTAAGGCCTTCAGTGCCATGGCTTTTGCTAGAAAAAAGGAGGCTCGGTCCACCTTACCCGCTTTTGTTTTTTGTCACTGGGACATTATACCACTAAATGCTCAAGTTTTATCTGGTAGAATGTTCGGTAGAGTTTATGCAGTGCTCTGCTTAGGACTGCGTGAGCTACATCCACATGCGGCCGCTCGGCTTGAGCGCTAGACCATGCCTCCTAAATTGCCTTTTTTGAATTCTGGAGTGCCTGGACTTTTCTACATTTATCTCATTGACTAACTTGGTTTCTTGGTACTGGGACCGGTCCTGTTGCACCCAGATTCATATTATTTAGGGGATTGTGTGATTTCTCCTACTTATTACAAGAAGTCTATGTAATTATAAGGTAGCCACAATTTGGTAGACTGTCTTCAATCCCCCACGGTGCAAAGTAAAAGCACCTTATCCCTATATAGGGGATTAATGTATATTATTTTATTTATTTTAGTTCCTTTGTTTTTCCTTACTAACCCTACATCCCTAAAATCCCTATCATCGTTGGGTATGACAACCCAAACCAATAAAATGCACGGAAAAAATTACAAAATAAAGTGCCTTACTTCTAATTGTACTCCATGTCCTCTAATATATTTGAAGTTTATAGGTGATAAGGTGACATATCTCACTATAATTTTCATACCATTTTCTATAAAGCGTTGTCTACAGTCGGAATATGAAAGTATACTCCCATGATACCTAGGGTGTTAAATACCCCACATAAGCAAGATGCTAAAGGCGCAAGAGCAGACATGTTGTTTTTACAAGAAACCCATTTTGTTAAATTAAAGTTTCCAACATTTTTGTTCTAAAGACTATCCAATTCAATACTACTCAACTCATACTTCTAAGGTTAGGCGAGTTTCTATTCTCGTACAGAAGTCACTTACATTTGAAATACTAAAATTGATTAATGATCAGGGAAGATATCTGATTATGTTGTGTATGCTAAACAATACAATGTATATAGTTGTTAATCTGTATAGCCCTTTTAAAAATAGTTTTTATTGAAATATTTAAAATTTTTACAATAAAATGAACAAATAATGAGGTAAGTGAAATAGTGATACAACAAGCCGGGGTGTAATGTAATAAATAATTATCTGAAAGTAGTATTAATAAACCAAATGTAGAATAATATTGTACAACATATCACAATGTATATATAACATTTTGTTCAGGTGGGGTTAAAATGTAAAGTTGTTCTGTCTGATTTCTTTGAGATCCTATTTATATCTAAGAAGGTTAAGTGTATGGGGGGGGCGGCGGTAACGTAAGCACAATTTCACATCTTATATTTTCAAACAGATGGTTAATAACGTCCTTAATATCCTGAACCACAAGAGACTTCCAGTGATGTGGAAGAGCCATAGTGGCTGAAATTAGAATATGGCCTAGGATTATGTGTTTATGTCTAGGTTACCAGGCATCTTTTTGTACAAGCATAGTTCAGGTGTTAATGGAATCATCAACAGGTCTAATCAAAATAAAAATGTTATCCCAGTAAGACTTCAGTTTAGGGCATGTCCACAGCGTATGGCATAAGGAACCCACCTGACCACACTCTCTCCAACACTTGTTGGTAGGTGTAAATTGTAGCGCATGGGCGTCCGCAGGGGGGGGGCAAGGGGGGGCACTTGCCCCCCCCTCCCCCTGGATTTTTCAGCTTGTTCTGCTATTTTTCGCGTGATTGAAAATGAACTGCAATACCGGCGCCGGCCAGTAGGTGGCGCTGTGTATGGAGAGAGACAGGGATAGGAAGCTGCATCTTATCCCTGCTTCTCTCTGCTGATTGAAACCGCAGGGGAACAACACATACAGCCAGAGACAGCCTACAGATCAGGTAAGTGGGGGGAGGGTTTGAGATAGCCTATAGATTTTTTTGGTGGGGCAGCAGCCTATAGATTAGGGAGTGAGAGATGGGGGGAGGGTTTGAGATAGCCTATAGATTTGGGGGGGGCAGCAGCCTATAGATTTGGGGGGGGGCAGCAGCCTATAGATTTGGGAAGTGAGCATAGGCGTGCGCAGCCTATTGCAATAGGGTGTGCACCCTAAAGTACAAACACACGCCATGTGTATATGTATGTGAGTGTGTGTGTATATATATATATATATATATATATATACACACACTGCTGTGTGAGGGTGCTGGTAGTGTGCTATGTGGGTGAGGGTGTTTTTGTGTGTGTTTTGTGAGAGTGCTGTTAGTGTGCTGTGTGTGAGGATGCTGTTTGTGTGCTGTGTGTGAGGGAACTGGTAGTATGCTGTGTGTGTGTGTGAGAGAGAGAGGATGTTTGTGTGTGCGTGTTCGGGTCCTGTTAGTGTGCTGTTTGTGTGCTGTGTGTTTGTCAGGGTGCTGTTTGTGTGTGAGTGTGCGGTTTGTGTGTTTGTGAGGATGCTGTTAGTGTGCTGGGTGTGTGTGGGTGCTGTGTGTGCGAGGGTGATGTATGTGTGTGGGTGCTGTTTGTGGGCTGTGTGTGCTGTGTGTAGGTGCTGTGTGTGTGTGTGCTGTATGTTTGGGTGGAGGTGGGGGCAGATTAGTTATTATCCCAGTCCTGCTGCCTTCCCTGGTGGTTCAGTGGAGAGTGAACTCTAGCCCGGGTTCTCTGCTGCCTCCCTCCATGCTGCTGTGGACCGGTGAGGTAGAACTTTGATCTCCCCACCGGCGCATGGAGGCTTAGACCAGAGCTGCCGCTCGGATAGCGTCGGCTCTGCATGAGCCGACCGGGGAGATCCAGAGATCTCCACTGCTGGTCTCAATCCATTGGCGTGCCGCGAGGATTAGGGTGTGCCCATGCACACCCGACACACCCTGTGCGCACGCCTATGGAAGTGAGGGATGGGGGAAGACAGCCTACATGAAGAGTCAGCAAGGAGCAGGAAGGTAAAGTAAGAAAAGGAGAAGGAACAGAAAAGAGCAGGAAGGGACATCAAGGAGCAGAAAGGGGCAGCAAGGAGCTGGAAGGGACAGCAAGGAGCACAAAAGGTAAAGGGTATCAGGGTCCACAAAATTTTATTAAAGTAATTAATTGAGATTATCAAATCAAGGTTTAAGTTTAAGAACAGCATTTTATTGGGAATTATACCAATATGTATATGTTAGTGTTTTAGTACTCAACAAGCATTTATATAGAATGAGTGCTTCTCTCATCCATACAAGGCATTTTAAAGTGAAATTATGTATTAACATTTTATAAAGGACATAAACAAAACTGAGATGTACATGTTACACTAGTTAAGAGTTTAACTTTAGTCTCTAATTTGAGTTTAGCCTAGATAATTAATTTATTGATGTCGTACTGATCCTTGTGTTTGTATGATTATAGAGACCGTACTGGAGTATTTGTGCTGCCTGATATTTGGGACTACACACCAATCTCTCTGGCTGACCTACCTTTTTTTGCAATTAAATCTGTTTGGTCAAAAACCATGCTGGCCGAAGAAACTGAGATGCTTACTTATGAGGACATAAACTAACTTGGAAAGTCCTGAAGATGCAGTGCTGTCTAATGCCGCTATTTCTGTATTACCCTTTCAACAATTGGGGTGTTGCACAGAGTATTGTGGTGAACATCCAGCAAACAGAAGAATTAAGAACTATGTGGAAGCTGACATTGTCTTGTTGTCAGCCATATTGCTACCCTTAGCTATGTTATGGTGTCTAAGATTATGGAACAAAGTTTATGGTGTCTAAGATTCTTTATACTCCTTGAAAGACTTATAATATTTTTCTGGACTATGCTGGACTATTGAACTATTTTGTTATTTTTATTTTTGTAGAGTTAGCCGGAGAGAGAGGAAGTGTTAGCTTACTCAGGCATGGATGTACTATGTGTGTCATTGATGTATGTTGAGTGTACCAAGGATGGATTCCCATGTATTAAGTGTGGATATGACTGGACCATCGAAATAGGGATTTGATTAGGAGGCATAGGACGCAAGGTCATGATTGGGATTATTGCTAGAATTGCAAACTGATTAGAAATGATCTTATGATTTAATATGTAAGTGGGCCTTTTCAAACTAATCAAGAAGTGTTTCCCAATCCCGATACCCGAGCTATTTACTTACAAGTGCAGGTTTTATACGTCACTAATGCTGTTAACGTGAGGGGATGACATGTCTACACAGTCATGGCCCTCACTTAGAGTTTCCCCAGATGTGCTTTTTTCCTCAGTTATGAGTTTTTGCCACTGGGTTTTTTGACCTGGCCCAAGTTCACTGGGTGGACTGGTAATCCAAGACCCTGGTCCAAAGAGGGGAAATAGATTTTATTCCCATTTTTGATTATATGTGTTTACGTTGTGAATTATAATAATAATATTCCCGTTGTTAGGAATAATACACTTTGCCTGTTTTGATCCAAGGATCAAGTTACAGATAACTTGATGTGCAGTATGTTTAAAATTGGTTAAGATGTCAGCTGTTTGAAATATTTAACTTGTACACTTAAAAGATGTGTACAACAGATGATTACAGAAGCTGAAAATCGACAGCTCGATCTCCTCTTAAAGGGAAAACCTACGGCATAGAGCAAATGGGGGAAATCGAGGTGAAGAAATAAGGAAAGTCCCGCAGACGTGATTAGCACGTCTGAATATACCTCCTTTCGTTTCTCTGCCGCAGGCCTCCCATGGATATTCCATAAGGTAGATCACGATATGATCTAAAGAGAGGAATTGTAGGATATGAATATCCATTTTGCTCTATATCCTAACTGTTCATGTAAGGGTTAATTTGAATCAAGAATAAATTTGGAATTGTATCTCATGTCACAATGACTTATCTATTTACGGGAAATGTTATTGGAACATGATTTTGTTATTTACATGACATGACATGACATGATAAGGATTCTGGAATGACCTTGTTAATTGTCCAAGATTTCGGTATTTGTAATCATCTGGGTTTTATCCAATATGCATACATTATGTAATATCGAATTATAACTAAAAACAGATGTTTATAACTTGTGAAAAACAATGTCATTGTCACGCCCATATGCTCATTTTTCCCCCTCCCATCCTGCTATGAAAATGGGGTATAAATATAACTGACGTATGAATACAATTTGAATTGGTTATTGAACACGTCTCTGCTATTCATTTCCAATTTCCAGAGCTCTGTATGAGTTGGCAAATATCCATCATCCACAAAGGGCCCAGGCTGATTTTATCCCCAACAGTAGGAGAAGGAGCACAAAGGAACAGAAATGAACAGGAAGGGTCAGCAAGGAGCTGGAAGGTAAAGCAGAACAAAGGTAAAGTAAAAGGAGCAGAAAGGATCAGAAATGAGCTGGAAGGGGCAGAAGGAGCACAAACGTAAAATAGGAGAATGAGCAGGAAGGGCCTGCAAGGAGCAGGAAGGAGCACAAAGGTAAAGGAGCAGAAAGAATCAGAAGGAGCACAAAGGTAAAGTAGGAGAAGGAGCACAAAGGGACAGGAAGGAGCACAAAGATAAAGTAGAAAAAGGAGCAGAAAGGGATCAGAATGAGAAAGGAGCAGAAGGGTGCAAAATAAGCAGAAAGTAGCAGAAAGGTAAAATAGCAGAAGGGGCCAAGGATAGAAAACAGTGTCAGAAGATTAAAAAAAAGACTGTCAAATGAAGGAGAGGAAAAGGAGATTGGAGCAGGAAGGACGAATGAAGTGAACCCTCCACTTTATTCTGGACACCACATCATAAGGCTTTGGTACCTGGGCCAGGCAGGGAAACGCTGGACCTTCTCATCTCCAAAGGTAAAAAAATATCAGTATTAATGTGTTCACTTTTATTTACTGAGTGTCAGGAAGCACAGAGTGCCGTTGGGTAGGGGTGTTGCTGATTGGCTAGAGCGGTCAGCTGGCACTCTAAGCCAATCAGTAGCTCCCCATTCATAAAAAAGTAAAAATATTTTATGAACCGGGAACTAGCGATTGGCTTAGAGCGTCAACTGTCCACTCTAGCCAATCAGCGGCACCCATGCCTGACGTCAATCTGCACTTCCTGACACTCTGTTTCAGAAGCCAAATACCACTGAGCGACCTGGAGCTGGAGGAAGCCTTTGGGGTTAAACCATTTGAGAGTGATTTAACCCCTTAAAGGAAAGCGAGCACCCAGGGGCTTCCTGGCATCATAGCATTTTCATTTAGGTGAAGTTGTTATGGTGACCAGAATGGTCCTTTAATTTGCTTAAAGGAACACTATAGTGTCAGGAATACAAACATATATTCCTGACACCATAGTTGTGAAAACGCTATTCACCCTGGCTTTATGTGATAATGGCTATGCCCCTTCCCTTTCATGACACTGTCAAAAAGGTACTAAGCATGGATGTCATTACAATTATGCCCCCCCCTGGAAAAATTCCTGCGGACGCCCATGTTGTAGCGTATAAAGCCTGGAGGGAGTGAAATACCATCTGTAAAGAATCTTGTAGTGGGCTTCCAAATGTAACACACACTGTAAAATATAACCATTCTTTCAGCTCGTATTCCCTACCTTATTCACTTTCCCATTTAGTCATCGATTCAAACTTTTGTGTCACCAATCCAGTCAACAAACCCTAGCATATGGAAATTGTCAGTTTCCGAGCAGGGTCAGAGAAATAAATTCTTTCAAAGAGACATGTTTAGTTTATAATCACTCGGGCCCTGTTCGGAAAGGCCACACTTATCAATCACAGAGTCAATCATTTTCTCATGCGTTAATTCTTCTGAATTGTTCAAATCATATTTAGCTTTCATTTGAGAAAATGAGTATGTTAGAATTAAATAAATGTTCAATATGCATGATTAATGAGAACCAGTAATCTGTGTTAAAATTGGGAATATCTATTTTGAGCACTGATATGGGAGATTCTCATGACCACAATGAAGAGGGTCCAAGTTTCCTGTACAAAACATTCCAAGCTTTAATCGTAGTTTTTGTGGACAGAAACATATTTGCTAAACGCAGTCTTTGAGGTGAGGGCAGCCATAACACCCCTTTTATGAGATGTGGAAGAATCTTGGCCTCCTCCATCTCAAGCCAGTGTGGGCTTTCAGAATCTAGATTACATTTGATGGCAGCTGCATCATTTGTAGCGTGGAAATAATGAATTAAATCTGGCAAACCTATACATCCATTAATTATCATCAGGGAAGATTTCTGATTATGCTGTGCATGATATCATGTATACCATTGTTAATGTGTATAGCTCTAATGTTCATCAAATAAATTTTCTTCACAAAGTATTAACTAAACTTGAACCTATCCAAACAAACTTAATTATTTGTGGTGATTTCAATCATGTTCTCGATCATACTATAAATGCCATTATCACCTCGTTATAAATCTCTTAAATCACAATGCAAATCTTTTACAAAATTAATACTAGAATTTGGATATTATGACACCTGGCCGGTAAATCACACTTTAGAATGAGTATTTACTTACTATTCCCCTATATATCAAACATACTCTAGAATTCACCATATACTAGTATCAGGGTCGGTATTTGATACAGCAGAGTAGCATCAAAGATCTAATTTGGTCTGATCACGCACCAATCATATCATCAATTTTCGAATGCTTCACATCTAGTGGACATGCTCCCTGGCGTTTTAATGAGATGCTGTTGAGTAATATTTGAAAAGCAAAAATTGAAGCAGGATTACGCAGTTATTTTACATTGAACACCACGGATGACACATCTCCTATTGTCAAATGGCAGGCACATAAAACAGTGATGCGCAGTCTTTTTTTTTTTTTTTGAGCCAAGCATCTTTTTAAAAAAAGCATACCCAACTCTTATGAGAGTTCAGAGATGCCACTGCCAAGCATTACATAATGCTCACTGCCCTTCTACAAAATACTATAGACGTACTCCGCAAACAACTTAATTATCTCTCAATGTCAAAAACAGCACATATATTAAAAAAACAGAAAATGTAATATTATACTCAGAAAAATAAAGCAGGTAAACTATTAGCAACCCAATTGCGCCAAAAAAGCATGCAATCTAAGATCCCATACATACTCACAAAACTATATAATCCTCAAGATACTGTTAGTGCATTAGAGGAATACTATACAAATCTCTACAATCTTAAATCAGACACAATGTTACACTAGCTGACTGAGCAGGAGATTAAAAAAAATTGTCTGGAGTTGATTTAACACTCCTTTCACAGGAACACAAAAATAAATTACAAGCTTCATTAACTGAAAAAATATTAGATACTATACAAATTACATAATTCCCACCTATCCATCAAAACAAATTCAAATGACCGCAGTCCACTCTTTCAAACACTTGGGTATGATGTTAGACCCCCAATCTATCTTTTGGCCTGCACATAGAAAAGCTTGCATCTAAACTTTATCCAAAACTAGGTGCCCTGTACAGAAATAAATCCTGCCTAAGCCCTACAGTAAAGGAAAAGATTGTACTGCAAATGCTGATGCCAATCATTGATTATGGGGATGTAGAATATGCATCTGCATCGCAATACCACATTAATAAACTCAACACATTGTATAACTCGTTCTGCCGATTTGTGCTACAATGTAATTACAGGACTCACCATTGTGACATGCTAAAAGAACTAAACTGGCTGTCGCTGGAATCCAGATGCACCCTTCATCTTTCCAGCCTTGTGTTTAAGAGCTTTTCTGGGAAACCACCACCCTACCTGAAAACAATGCTTTCCTCAGCTGTTCCCACTTCCTATAACTGCCGATCCAGTACCAACACTTTACTTAGTCTACCTCAATACAAAAAGAAAGTGGCCCGATCCTCCTCCTCCTACAGAGCACCGCAATTGTGGAACGACCTCCCGCACAATTTAAAATCTTCCCGCACAACTTAAAATCTTCCCTAAGCCTAAAGTCCTCTAAGAGATCCCTCTCTACATACCTCAAAACAGAATGCACCTGTCATGGTTGATTATATATTTCCTGTCTGTTCTATGTTAAATTTTGTATTTATTGTGTATTAATATTGTTTTGTATTTTATTGTACCCTAATTGTAACAAAGCAATGATTTGTGGACCCAGGACATACTTGAAAATTAGAGAAATTTCAATGTATCTTTCCTGGTAAAATATTTTATAAATAAATAAATTTGCCACTTGGGGAATTCCCCAGTCCAGATGGTTTCCTGAATCAATATTATAAAACATTTAGCGCAATACTCCCCGTTTGTTAACTACATTCCAAACTATGGTTTTAATAGCAAAGGCTCCATTAGAAATGTTGACAGCCCATATTACAACTCTCCCCAAACCTGGAAAGACACCAGATAGAGGACAAAATCTACGCCCAATATCACTACTGAATACGGATATAAAAATTTTGGCAACAATCTTTGCGAACAGATTAGCCTCAATACTTCCAACAATTATCAATGATGATCAAGAGGGATTTGTAAAGGGGAGATGGCATACGTAATGTGCTAAATCTGCTTCATATGCTGCGGGGAGGGGAGATAATGTGTTCCTATCATTAGATGCTGAGAAAGCTTTTGATCGGTTGCACTGGCGCTTCCTCTCCACAGTCTTGCAAAAGTTTGAATTTTCACAGATTTCTAGGTCGATGGTAGATGCCTTGTATAGTAACCCAGTTGCGAAGGTGGTCAATAGTGGATTTATTTCTTACTAATGTAAATATACACTGTATAAAATTGCACAATCAAGAATAAAAACGCACACTTTTTACAGATTACATAATTCTCACATGATACAAACATTCACCATATCATTACATCACTATAGTAACTGTTCATATTATAAGTTAAATGTACATAAAACACAAGCAATGGGAATAAACATTTCAAAGGAGAAAATAAGAGAATTCCAAACTTAACACCATTTGACTGGAGATGTGATAATTTAACCTTTCTAGGTATCAAACTCACACAATCTACACATCTGTATAAAGCCAATTACCTAAAACTACTTGCGAACATAAAAGAGAAATTACGCTCTTGGCAGGGGAAATATCTTTCTTGGTCAGGACGCATTGCTGCGACCAAGATGGTTATTCTCCCCAAATGACAGTACCTATTTCGAACTCTAATTTTGTTTCCAACTTCTTATTTCAATGTGACTAAAAAAATGAATAAACACCTTCATTTGGGCAAAGAGCAGCAGTCACACTTTACAACAAATTTACCCAAGGAGGAACGAATCTTCCTAATGTAAAACTATACAATCAGGTGGCAATTATTAGTTCTTTAGCACCAGAACCCATACAATCCAACCCACTACGATGGGTACATTTAGAAGATACAATGACACAGAGTCATTCCTTTATGTCTTTAATATTGCTGCCAAGACATCTCAGACCCAAAAAGGAACAACAATATTGACCATTAATGTTTGGGATACCCATAGATATATACATAGCACTAGTGAACCATTTTCACTAGCTATGCCAATCTCAACAAGGAGATCTATTATTCCTGATTTTTTTTAATTTTTTTTTTAAATTCTTTAATTTTGTTGGTGCTTTGCATATACATGTTAATATTTCAAGACATCAGCAAGACAGATAGGATGATGTTACAAGATCAATTCACTTGTTAGGATATTAGCACTGTTTTATGTGGATTATTCCTGATTTTAATTACAAAATTTGGGAACAACTTCATATTAGGTTTATGTTCCAATTTTTCCAAGTTACTACTTTCATAGATTTTTACACGCTGCAAACAATTTACAAACGCCCCTTGATAGCACATTTTTCGTACAGACAAATACAATTGTGGATGCAGAAACAAAATAAATATAAGAGGAATTGTACATGAGCAACTGCTGACAAGTTTCAAAAAAATTCTGCTAAAATTAAAGCAAACAAAGTTAATATCTTTACTTTATTCCAATTTAATACTCGAGTGTGATTAAAAATTATAAATTTGTTACATCCTGATTCTACTTGGCAACAAATATTTACAGCACACAAACTATTAACTTGATGTACAAATCATATAGAACTCTCTAGGAAAAGACTTTGCCAATGGTATTTGGTACTGACCAGTCTCAAGTGTGTTTCCCAATACAGCTAACATGTGCTGGAGGTGCGGAACAGAAAAAGGCACAATGCTTCATTTTTGGTGGCAGTGCACAAAGCTGCAGGAATTCTGGACAGCAGTAAAACATCTAACAGATACTAGCCTAGGAATTACTATTCCTCGCACCCCAGAATGTCTCCTACTACAAAATTATCCAACTAAACTTTCATATACAGCCAGGTACCTTATGTACCATATTAATATAGCTGCACTTACAATTCTAAGTCAACACTGGAGAAAGGAAATGGCTCCAGATATATCGAGATGCAAATATCTAGTTTATGCAAATAATTTGCATGAACGCTTCCTTAGAGTGGAAAAACTTACTGTAGATAGGGAAAACTGAATATAAATATAAACAAGCATGGGATATGTGGGAAAAGGTACAAGAAATATAATATAATAAAAAAAAAAAAAAAAACAATTTGGAAAAGACTTGCCAGCTGTGCCTATACAGTATTATTTTGTATTAATAGAACCTATGTGATAAAATTGTAATACATACGTTTCTTTATGATTAATTCCTCATGACAACACTCTGTATTGAATGTTATCATACAATAGGCCATTGAACCAACAGAGCAATGCCTTTTCATATCTCAAATGTTGTAAACTATACAAATGTCCATACCTTTTCCATACCTCAATATTCCTGTTTATAGTTATATTTTGGTTTATTTTCACAATATATTGTGTAAAACAGGCTTAACAATAGCAGGAATTAATATCTAATTTTGTGTGTAGAAATTCTACTATAATGCTGAATATGTAATACTGAATCATTGTAAAGTTGTAATATTTGTTATGAGATAGATAGATATATATCATGACAAAAAAAAAAAAGAAAACTGAATGACACAAGTTGGGGCCTTTGCATCTTTTTATAGTGTATTACTCAATTAATTGGATCCTGACTGCTGCTATGTGCATGTATCAATGATTCATATCTATTCCTAGTTTGACAAAAAAAAATTTGAACCATATGTATGTTGTGTTTAACAGTTTTTATTTTAAATAAATTACTTTTATTAAACAAATTGTATTTGTAAATTATTAGCATTTTGTGGAAAATAAAAATACATTGTTTTAACACTTACCACATCACTGAATCTGGTATTGATCAGTCCTAGTGCCAAACCATTTACTCTGATGTTCATGGGTTGCAATGACTGAGCTAGCACATTGGTCATACCAAGTAGTGTTGTTTTAGTAATTGCATAAGGACCTATAAACTAAAATAAACAATAGTTATATGTATTTAGCATCCTATTGATAAATATATACACTAATACATAATTTGTAAAAAGAAAAAACAGTCTTAACTGTAATAAACTTGTCCATTCTGTTTTATTAATTAAAATTCATCTGAATTTTGTGCAATTGGCCATTCGTCCAAATGCGTCCAACTTGAAACCACCATATGAATGAATCATGAAGCAGAACAAATGGGCAATTGACATGCTGCTTTGTGTGTTTCATGATTTATAGTTCCATCCAAAAAAAAGAGATGATTAATGGTTAGGCGACAATCACTAAATGTTGTTTTTATTCACAGATCAAGTGAGAAGGGACCAATGCAGCGTAATCAGGAGGAGCAGTAAAAAAATAAAAAATAATAATATATATAAATATAGACTTTTTTTGACTACTCCTGCTTTAACATCTAATGCTCATTAATTTTTTCACTTGATCTGTGAACCAAATGGCATGAAAATGCATCTATTACTCTACTACAAAATATGTACATAATATTGATATTATGTTTATATTTTGCAGTGCACTAATAGTTGTATTATTGCACCAATTTAGTTTGTCTAAAATGCTTTTTGTTAACCCCATTGCGACCAAGGATGTACCAGGTATGTCCGACAACTTGTCCTTAAGGACCGCAGATGTACCTGATATGTCCGTGGGGAATTAGAGTGCTGTAAGTGATCATGATCGCTTCCAGCAGATCTAATGGTATTGCAGCGATGCCTTGATGTCGAGGCATCACTGCAATACCCATGAAAAATATAGAGTATATATACACAGTAAAGAAATGTAAGTAATATGTGAAAACTAGGTGTTTACCAGGTGTACCTCACAAACACCCAATTAAACAAGTTAGAGAGAAAAAAATGGGAAGAAATCACCCAGTACACGTAAAAAATAATAAAATACAACCTGGTAAATAGACCAGGATAATGGGATCAATATAAACCTGTTATAGGAATAAACATTATATAGCATAATACAGTAATAATAAAGTCGAATGTGTGCTGTTTGATATTAAACTCACAAACACAGGTGAAAGCAGGCTTCTCACCCCACCAGGAGTTAAAACGAATTGTAGAGCTGTTAGATATCAACCATAGAAATTCTCATAAATTCCTTGAATGAATGTAGGAAAGAAAACCACATATGGTGAAGTACAGTAAAATCACAGAAAAAAATTATTAAAGTTGCACTTACAAGCAGACAGAGAATCTGGGCATATCTCCCCACAATGTGGAACCAAGTGGCAGGATGATAAATCTTCACAATGCCAGCAGGAAGTATAAAATAAAAACAAATACATAAAATAAACTAAAACCAAAGTCCATAAAAAGTTCCAATATAGGTGTCCAACGCGTTTCATCCAATTGGGGGACAGATCCCTGACGAAGTCCCCCAATTGGACGAAATGCGTTGGATACCTATATTGGAACTTTTTATGGACTTTGTTTTTATTTTATACTTCCTGTGTTTGTGAGTGTTTGTGAGTTGTGTTTGTGAGTTTAATATCAAACAGCACATATTCCACTTTATTATTATTGTATTACGCTATGCAATATTTATTCCTATAACAGGTTTATATTGATACCATTATCCTGGTCTATTTTCCAGGTTGTATTTAATATTAATAAGAAAGATAAAGACTAAAGGGTCAATCAAATGTTGGCCCAGTAGTCAAATGGTGGACTAAATGGGTAAGTAAGGGGCATAACCCCATATGTAGTTCAAAAAGAGAAAACACAGTCTGCGTTAGCAGTGAGACTAACAGAGTCTAAATGAAAGTACAACAATAGCACTGTAAGGTAACAAAGTGTCTGTGAGGGGAAACGTTCCCATTTACTAATTGTGACACTTTGAACTGTGCTATAAAGTAGGAGCCTGTCAGCTGAAACACTGCTAGCCGGCTAGTGAGAGGTATTGATATTGCTAGATAGAGAGGCAAAATACAGATTTACCAAGCAAAAATTACTGACAGAGCTATATACATAGGAAGCCATATATAATTAAACAGGCATGTATTTGTAATCCCTATAAGACCTGAACAGTATAAAGATTATGAAAGGACCATAATTGGGGAATTGGATGTACTTGTCCATCTAGGGACAAATGACTTGGCTTGCAATGAGGTTTCAGAGGTTAAGGAAGTTTTTAGTGTTTTTGCCAATGATATACGGCAGGTTGCTTCCACACTGTCATTCTCTGAAGTTCTGCCTGTGCATAACACTCAGAACGACAGGCGGATGTGTATAAGGGACTTTAATTTGTGGCTTGGTGAATGGTGTCGGGAGCAAGGATTAGGCTTTATTTCTCATGGTAGCTCTGTTTGAAATGGAAATAAGCTGTACAAGAAAGATGGTTTGCATCTTTCTCAAAAGGGAACAAATGTTCTCAGTGAGCAGTTCAGAGGTTTTGCTAGGATGTATTTAAACTAGGAGGGGGGCAAAAGGGTGATAAAACATCAATCCAATTGTCCCCCAAAACAAGGACAGAAGGTGTCTGTAGCAAGTGTGTTAAAAATGATAAGCTTAGAGTCATGTCTACAAATGCTCACAGTTTAGGGAATAAAATCCATGAACTTGTGGCAATAATGGCAACTGATAGTGTAGATTTAGTCGCTGTTACTGAGACATGGTATAATGAGAAAAATGACTAGGACATAGCAATACCAGGGTACTCTTTATATAGGAAAGATAGGGAAGGCAAGGCAGGGGGAGGGGTGGCCTTGTATGTGAAGGATAGCATAAAATCTAGCCTAATAAAAGTTAGTGAGGCAAACATAGAGTCTGTTTGGGTTACATTAGAATTTGGTAATCACACAGTAACTCATGTAGGTGTGATTTATAGGCCCCCAGGACAAATTGAAGAGTTAGATAATCTACTAGTTGAGTAAATAGCTAAAATGACAATGAAGGGGGAAGTTATCATCATGGGTGACTTTAATCTTCCTGATGTAAATTGAAAAACAAAATTAGCTACTTATGCCAGGAGCACACATATTCTAAACTCCCTACTGGGATTGTCTCTAAAACAAGTTGTTGAGGGGCCAACTCGTAAAGAGGCCATACTAGATTTAGGGTTAACAAATGGAGATTTGGTATCCGATATTACTGTAGGTGAAAGTTTAGGATCCAGTGATCATCAGTCAGTGTGGTTTAATATAAGAACAGTGACTGAGTCACACCACACAAAAACTAAAGTTTTAGACTTTAGAAAAACAAACTTTTCTAAAATTAGAATATGGGTAGAGGAGTCATTATCAGACTGGAGCAATTTAAATGGAGTCCAAGAGAAATGGGATTATTTAAAAGTTGCACTATTGAAGGCAACAGAAAATTGCATTAGGCTTGTCAGTAAAAGCAAAAAATTCAAGAAACCACTGTGGTACTCCGCAGATGTGGCCAAAATAGTTAAAAACAAAAAGTTAGCATTTAGGAATTATAAAAAAACCCAGAGTGAGGAAGACAAAATGATCTATAAGATTAGGCAAAAAGAGGCTAAGCAAGTTATAAGAGCTTCCAAATCACACACAGAAGAGAAAATAGCACAGTCAGTAAAAAAGGGGGATAAAACATTTTTTAGATACATAAATGAGAAAAGAAAAGTAAAACAAGGATTAGTTAGATTAAAAACAAAAGAAGGAAGGTATGTAGAAGAGGATAAAGGTCTAGCTGACTGCCTCAATGAATATTTTTGTTCTGTATTTACAGATGAAAATGAAGGAAAGGGACCTCAGTTGAGAAAAAGGATAAAGGAGTCATTTATTACACGTGAGTTTACAGAGGAAGAGGTTCTATTTCAACTGTCAAAAGTAAAGACAAATAAGTCAATGGGACCTGATGGAATACACCCAAAGCTATTAAAAGAGCTTAGTGGTGTACTAGCAAAACCATTAACAGATTTATTTAACCAATCATTGTTAACAGGAGTAGTCCCAGAAGATTGGAAGTTAGCGAATGTTGTGCCCATTTACAAGAAAGGTAATAGGGAGGAGTCGGGCAACTATAGGCCAGTAAGCCTTACTTCAGTAGTGGGGAAAGTGATGGAAACCATGTTAAAGGATAGGATTGATGAACATCTAAAAACACATGGATTTCAAGATCAGAGACAACATGGGTTTACTTCAGGGAGATCATGCCAAACTAATCTCATTGATTTTTTTGATTGGGTAACTAAAATTATAGATTAGGGTGGTGCAGTAGACATTGCTTACCTAGATTTAAGTAAGGCTTTTGACATTGTTGCACATAGAAGGCTTGTCAATAAACTGCAATCTTTAAGTTTGGATTCCAATATTGTTGAATGGGTATGGCAGTGGTTGAGTGACAGGCAACAGAGGGTTGTAGTTAATGGAATATATTCGAAGCTTGGACTTGTCACCAGTGGGGTACCTCGGGGATCTGTACTTGGACTCATTCTCTTTAATATTTTTATTAGTGATATTGCAGAAGGTCTTGATGGTAAGGTATGTCTTTTTGCTGATGATACTAAGATATGTAACAGGGTTGATGTTCCAGGAGGGATAAGCCAAATGGCAAATGATTTAGGTAAACTAGAAAAATGGTCAGAATTGTGGCAACTGACATTTAATGTGGATAAGTGCAAGATAATGCATCTTGGACGTAAAAACCCAAGGGCAGAGTACAGAATATTTGATAGAGTCCTAACCTCAACATATGAGGAAAGGGATTTAGGGGTGATTATTTCTGATGACTTAAAGGTAGGCAGACAATGTAATAGAGCAGCAGGAAATGCTAGCAGAATGCTTGGTTGTATAGGGAGAGGTGTTAGCAGTAGGAAGAGGGAAGTGCTCATGCTATTGTACAGAACACTGGTGAGACCTCACTTGGAGTATTGTACACAGTACTGGAGACCGTATCTTCAGAAGGATATTGATACCTTAGAGAGGGTTCAGAGAAGGGCTACTAAACTGGTTCATGGATTGCGGGATAAAACTTACCAGGAAAGGTTAAAGGATCTTAACATGTATAGCTTGGAGGAAAGACGAGACAGGGGGGATATGATAGAAACATTTAAATATATAAAGGGAATCAACACAGTAAAGGAGGAGACTATATTTAAAAGAAGAAAAACTACCACAACAAGAGGACATAGTCTTAAATTAGAGGACAAAGGTTTAAAAATAATATCAGGAAGTATTACTTTACTGAGAGGGTAGTGGATGCATGGAATAGCCTTCCAGCTGAAGTGGTAGAGGTTAACACAGTAAAGGAGTTTAAGCATGCGTGGGATAGGCATAAGGCTATCCTAACTATAAGATAAGGCCAGGGACTAATAGAAGTATTTAGAAAATTGGGCAGACTAGATGGGCGAATGGTTTCTTATCTGCCGTCACATTCTATGTTTCTATGTTTCTATGTATCATGAGGTCTCTGAGGACAGGTGTCAATCCATATCTGCCAAAGTGACCCTATGTAGGAGGAACAGTCCCTATTCTGCTCTGTGTGTCGAGGTGTGTATCAGGGGCTTTGAGGAGGACAGGTGTCAATCCATATCTGCCAAGTGACAGCCTATGTAGGGGGCAGTCTCTATTCTGCTCTGTGTCAGTGTGTATCCCAGGGGCTTTGAGGGACAGGTGTCAATCCATATCTGCCAAGTGACCCTATGTAGGGGGAACAGTCTCTATTCTGCTCTGTGTCAGTGTGCATCATGGTCTCTGAGGACAGGTGTCAATCCATATCTGCCAAGTGACCCTATGTAGGGGGAACAGTCTCTATTCTGCTCTTTGTCAGTGTGTATCAGGGACCCTTAGGATAGGTGTCAATCCATATCTGCCAAGTGACCCTATGTAGGGGGAACAGTCCCTATTCTGCTCTGTGTCCGTGTGCATCAGGGGCTCTGAGGACAGGTGTCAATCCATATGTCAAGGTGTCAATATGTCATATGTCAGGTGTGTAGCGGAGATGCAATATTCCCCCGGTTATCTCCGCTTATGATCCAAGTGAGGCTCAGGAACAAGTAAATAGTAAATCCACAGGCAAGGTTTCCAGCAGGTAAAATAACAGCAATATCCCCACAGCAATCCCAATAACTGGACGACACACAGTTTCAAGAGCAGAACTGAAATCTTTTAATCCACAGTGTCCTTTTAAAGCATGCTCCCATGCAAGGGAGGGATTTACAATCATTAGTACAGTAGCCAATCCTGTCCTGGTAACCTCCCACACATGTCCTCCCCTCAGCCAGCATCATAATCCCCTTATCCAGTCTAGCAATTCCCTCCGTTTCTGGATGTACCCCTAAACGTAGGGGTACCCCTTTAAATCCTACATCCCCTGATAGCCCTGATCTGGGTGAACAACATATCCAAAAATCACCCAGATCAGACCAGGGGTTCGGGAAATTTATGGAGGGAATAAAATGACCGACCACACTGACTGAAATAGCCGAATGCGGTTCCATGCGAATGGGCCCTGTGGTCGGTCCTGGAATAAGGGAACAAACTGCACGAAAGCCTCTAGCTATAGAGGCTAGGGAGGGTTCGCCTGACTCCCCTCATTCGGTTCTTTCTATCTACCGAACGAGGGGCCGTTCGGTAGTTTGGAACCGAACGGACCGGGCTTGTGGAGGTTTCAGCGGTGTTCGCCTAGTCGAGTGTCCGATTTGAGTTCCAGACACTCGACGGCAAAACACCGCTGTTCGTTTGTCGAATGGCGGCCACCCCCGAGAACAAAGGACGGCTACTTAACTTGTCAATTACCGTTCGCAACAATGTTGCAACGGGTAATTGAGGACACACTTCACACAGGGGAGGTCTGATTGTTCGGTAGTTTCATTCCCTTAGTTTATTCGAATGATTCTACCGAACAATCAGAGGAATACAATTCTTTTAAACACATATAAAACTAGCAGATCACACGAATGCAGTTATTCACAAGACATTTGCAGGACAGCCCAGTGCCATCCGCTACAAGGTGTCAATCCATATTCATTGTGATTTAGGAATGTTAGGTGATTTCTGCCCTTTATGGATTAAAACCAGACTCTGCATCAACTGTGTAATTTTCCATGCGAGTTTTGCCATGGATCCCCCTCCGGCATGCCACAGTCCAGCTGTTAGTCCCCTTGAAACAACTTTTCCATCACTATTGTGGCCAGAAAGAGTCCCTGTGTGTTTTAAAATTCGCCTTCCCATTGAAGTCTACGGTGGTTCGCCCCGGTTCGCCGGTTCGCGAACATTTGTGGAAGTTTGTGTTCGCCATTCGCGAACCGAAAATTTCGTGTTCGCAACATCACTATTCCCTTATTCCATGAAATAATATCGCCAGTAATCCCAAGGTTACAATATCGCTGGTGTCGCATAATAATCCACACATGAGTCAAAGCTTAATGCTGGAACAAGATTGGTTTAATGGCAAGCAAGGGCATTCAATTTATACAACACATAACTCCTCCTCTGAGCCA